>OZ012685.1:52164575-52192075 GCA_963942565.1 Maea johnstoni
AATCTAGTCATTATAAATTATTTTCCTCTATAATGTTAATGTTCTTTATACATCCGGTTCCCTCACAAGTTCACAAATAACTTGGCCCCGCCGTTTGACTATTGATGCTTTGCATCTACAACCGTACTTGTGCTTTCTTGGCTTTCTAGGCCAATATATCTAAACACACCTACATGTATGTATGTATATGCATCGACTATGTCTCCCGCAATAAAAGAATCAGTATATAAATACTAGTAATACAAATACTGATAATAAGTACAAGTAATAATAGAATGTAAATGATATACTAGTTGTCCAAGGAGATGCTCTCTCTCTCTCTCTCTCTCTCTCTCTCTCTCTCTCTCTCTCTCTCTCTCTCTCTCTCTCTCTATATATATATATATATATATATATATATATATATATATATATATATATATATATATATATATATATGTATGTAACTATGTATGTATATATATATATATATATATATATATATATATATATATATATATATATATATATATATATATATATATATATATATATATATATATATATCACTATGGTTGACGATAGTTTTGTGAGATTGTCAAATATCGAACAACTTAGTATTGGATTTTTGCTGAAAATCCAGTTACAATTTGGCACCAAACATTTGTGAGCAAAATCACAATTGTCGAGTCACCAGGATTAAAAAGCGAGCTAGAATTAGAAACTGTTCAACATGTCGTCACAATAACATGGAGGGACAGATCATTCAAGACCAAATAGTCCGCGAGCCAGAGGGTTGGTCGGTTTCATATTGGGGGGCCAATTCTACCATACATTTCTGAAAAGCCCTGTTGTTCAGCTTCAATTTCATGTATGATAGCCTTGCACACGTTGGAGCTTTTCCAAGATATCAGGCTTTGAAGAATGTCAGTTTGTAATTCATTATGAACTCCGGACTGTGAATATAGAGTGACTGTAACAGGGCAGGGCTGATACATTGGTATAGGGATTAAGATCGAGCCAGGCTGCTGTGTTGGAAAACCCAAGGCCGAGGGGGTCTGATGCATCTCACAGCCGAGGGCCGCAGGCTAGAGGCTGTGAGATGCATCAGACCTCCCGAGGCCTTGGGTTTTCCAACACAGCAGCCTGGCGAGGTCTTAATGGCTATTATATCATGATAAAATATATTTTGCTTTTAGATTTTTGGGAAAAGTGCCTTTAACTTGTGATAAACAGGAAGAAGTTGTTTACTTATGGTTGCCATGACAACATGCGAGGTGAACAAATGACACTAAGAACACTTTATTCCAGCCCTGTTTGCACTGTGTGGCAAAAAAATGTCCATACATTACTAATGCAATAGGCCTTATTTTTTATGTTCAATTTATGGAAAAGGTACATTTGATTTATGAAAAAAGGCCTTATTAAAAAGTTGCTTACATATGGTTGCCATGATACCGCGCGAGAGCAAAGAAAGAGGGCAGAAAACCGAATACACTTTGGTAAGCACTGTGTGGGAAAACTATGTCTTGATATTACTATGACAACATGATATAATGTACATTATACCATGCACATTTTGTTTGAAGATTACTTTTCTTATGCCATTCTCTAAAATGTCAACGTTAGAGTTGCTGGGCTAGGAAACTTAAAAATTCTGCATTTTTATTGTGATATGTTTGTCAAATATGTTCCACTTTGCACTGGTTTCAATTATCTATTTTCATATTTGTCTGTTCCAGAAGTTCATTAATGTCCACCCATATTATACAAATATGACATCCCTGTGGGGTGTCATATTTGTTTTATTATACCGAACAAAATACAAAACACAAAAGGGGGAACAATTACAAACACCAGAGATTTTGAATAAATACTCGTCGTCTGCCTTGTTGAACTAGTTTCACCGGTAGGTCACTCGGCAAACTCTGTGGGTGTTCGTTGCTATTCTTCGGGCTAGCGTTAACTAAACAATTAGCCCATAGCTGTTGCTATGGGCTAAATGATTAGCCCATAAGCAGTTAAGGACCACAGCCTGTTGCTAAGGAGTGAGGAAAACATGACGATTAATCTATGGCTCTTGACCAACCAGAATCAAGAATCTTCATGTGAGGTATAATAATAGAAAATGTCTATCCCTGTTATAGGGATAATCAGAAAATAGATAATGCTGTATGTGCACATAGACTTGAATTATAAAGAAATAGCCCAAGAAGATTTCATCAATGTGATGTTAGCAAAATTATCTATTTGCTTTGAAAAGTTTGTCTAGATTCCAAACAAATAATTTAGGGCCCTGGTACTGTTAATAATATGGGGACAAAGTAGTTCAATTGGTTAGGTGTCGGACTAGTAATCAGTAGGTCGCTGGTTCAACACCCGGATGGGGCACTTTGGTCTGTCCTTGGGCAAGACAGTTTATTCCATATTGTCCACCCAGCTAAAAAAGGGTACCTAGCATTAGTAAGGCAGTGCTTAGAGCTTGTGCACTATATGTAGCCATCTGCTCTGGAATATCCCTCAGGGGATTGAAATGGCGTCCGTGTGTACAGGCCTACTAGGGAAGGAAGGTCATGTGAACATTTCGGTGGATACAAGACTATAAACCGAATACCTTTACCTTTACCTTTAACAATATAAATCATGACAGTCACATGACTATCTGAAACAGTCTGAGTATCATGACCATCATGCCATAGCCCCTGTCCAGAAAACAAGAGGTGACCATAACACCTTTGTTGAAGTTTCATCAAGCATCTTCAAAGGAATACTTCATGAGTGTTCTGACAGTATCAGAATAGATGTCATTTTCGATGTATACAGAGAAGAGACAATTAAAGACATAGAGAGAGCAGTCAGAGGTCAAGAATATTGTTCCAGGTCACAAAGTTCAACTGTGGAGAAGATTCCTGTCCAACTCATACAACAAGCAGAGCCTGATTGAATTTCTCACAATAGTTTGTAATTTCGAATATCGTCACTTTTTCTGCCATATTGCAGAGTCGTGACTAGTCAGTTGTAACTGGTGGAGGAAACAGGAGATCTTCCAATCCCAAGTCACTGTCAACTTTCTCACATGCCCTGGGTGGGATTTGAACCCTGGTAGTGGTGAGAGACAGTTAGCATGGCAATGCATCTGTCGTGGCCTAGTGGTTACGATGCCTGGCTCCCAAGCGTGAGTTCGCAGGTTCGAGTCTCCGCTAGGTCCCGAAGCTGGTTGACCTGGTTGCTATATAAATGTGTGGCGTTGTGGAGGGCTGTCTATGGTCCTTCTGCCACTGAAAGACCCCCCAAGGAACTATTCGTGAAGAGAAGGGAATTTCTTCCCGGTTTCGGGTTTCTATATGACCTAAGCTGTTGAAAGCGACGTAAAACCCATCCCTTCTTTCCTACAGACCACACGACTATCAGGGTACGTAGGCCCCTACACAAAAGAGTGGAGACAACCGGTGTACCTGAAGGACCTGGGGTCAAAAGTCATGTTAGTAACCTGTGGTGAAGTTTGTTACAAGCTGACCACCGGTGGTGCTGAAGAAGTGCCGGAACTGCTTTCAACTCGAGGAAGCAGACATTCGCCTATTGCTCCATGCTGCACAAGCTGCTCCAGAAGGACACAAAGCTGTGTCATCATCTCAGATGAAGTTTTGTGTCTGGCGTTTTTCCCCACATATTGGTGCACCATTGTATCTCAGGTGTGGTACAAGGATCCACAAGAGATTTGTTAGCATACAAATAGATGTTGTGAACTCAGATTGTTGTAAGTCAATGATTGGCTTACATACATTTACGGGTCGTGATAGCTTAAGTGCTTTTGCTGGTTGCGACCACTCAAGTACTTTGAAGATTACTCGGAGAGACAAGAGGGACATGTTTGCAGAGCTAGGGTCCTGTTGGGAAATTGAAGGTGACCTCATAGCAAAATTGGAAGCATTCACATGTGAGCTATACTGCCCAAAGTCTGGTACCACAGAAAGGAATGAGTTGAGATACAGGCTTTCTCCAGATGTTCCCTACACTGTTGGACATGGTTTGTATAAAAAGAGGTCCAGCGACAATGAGGACGAATTGCAAATTGACTGGATGCATGGTCTTCCAGCTCCATATGCAATACTGAACCTGATGTCATGCAATAGTGTCAGTGCTTGAAGGGTGCAAATGGACTCAGGTGAGTGACCATGTGTAAAGTCCAAGCTTGCAACAACCAGGCTTAGGACTTGGAGTCTGATACAAATGATCAAGTGGTGTCAGAGGACTCTGAAGAGGTACAGAATAATCTTGATTTTAGTTCTAAATATTTGACTTGTATAAATGGAATCGTTAAAGGCATAGTACGGTATTCAACAAGGTGACAGTGACATCTGAAACTTTAAGTCCAATTGAAAAATAAACCACAGATAGAAATCCAATTAACTTTGCATAAGCTATCATCATTAGATCCCCTTTTGAAAAAAAAAGGGGGGGGGGGGTCACCAGTCATCCCTTTCATATAGGTGGCGGGCAAGTGGCACTAAATTTGCAAATTTCATGTCTAAAATTAAAAGTTCATTTAGAAAATACCCCATGGTTAGACTTTCATCAAATCCTGCATAGACTTTCATTGTCAGGTCCCATTTGTCTATCTAAAAAAATTCTAAAGCGGGATCACCAGTCATGCTGTCCATATAGGTGGCGTGAAAGTGACAAACAATGTAATTTGTAAATGGAAGTGCCACTTTGGCGCCACCTATATGGATGGGATGACTGGTGAACCCCCTTTTTATTTTTGATTTCAAAGGGTATCTGATGATGATAGCTTATGCAAAGTGTAATGGATTTCTAACTGTGGGGTACTTTTAAATGGACTTCTAAGTTTTAGATGTTACTGTCACCTTGTAGAATACCGTACTATGCCTGTAAATTCCTTGCACTGACAGTCACATTCAAGGTTTATATTGTCTGCCAGTTTAAATACAGTTCTTGTGGAGTCTAGAATAATACAAAACAATACTGGTATCTTTGGAAAAATGTCTTGGTGATGCAGTGATTTGCGTATATTTTCAAAAAGATTTATTTCCATTTAAATTTCATGGTGAGGATAGTGGTGCAATTTCTTTCACAGTGTCAATCATAATTAATATAAAGACCTATATTTGGACTGAATAATAATATAGAATGGGTGAATGTTATATTTAATACTTAAAGGCAACTAACTGTCATATTGCAATTTCTTAAGTGGAAAATATTGAACAAAACTGACTTTTTCTCGCGAGACACCCCCAAAATTGGTAAAATATGTCCAGATTTTTTGTTTAAGGTACTTTTCTATGCAATAACCTATCTAAGCATGTTTGATTATTTCAAAGTTAACTAGTTGTAAAGTGTGGGGCTGATTGGGTGTCTATACAGCATTGAATCAAAGGTATTTGTCTTTCTACATATCACACAGATTTTACCAGTAGTCCGATTATCACGGCCCATTTTCTCGGAAAAGCTCCACCCATTACAAGGCTATCATACATCAAAATGAAGCTAAGACAATAGGCTTTCAGAAAAACAAGGTGAGGATTGGCCCCCAAATATGAAACCGAAAACCCCAAAAATGGGGTTTGGCTCACGGACTAAATGAATAGTCAGGTGCTCTAAAGACCGAATCATATCTATTAACGCATTGCTCATTTTATGTTTCCAATTTAGAATATACTGGCGGGGCAGAATGCATACCGTTCCAATCCTATGATACGTATTTGTAAATGTCTGGCAATCATGTTGTCTTTTTATTTTCTGCGTTTAGTCTGCAACCTCATTATTTCTGGTCGTAATGGGAACGTCACGAAAATCAGCAAAAATGAGTCACGTACACTCGAAGTAATTACCCGGCGTATCTTATGACCCGGTCTGGGCCGAATTGGCCTCATTAAACAGGTGCGACCATTTCCTCTGACCTTAAAGACTAGGCAATTGATCCGTTGGACATAAGTCGTCTGCCGATACGTTAAGAGTTCTGTGTGGAACGTGCCTGACACTACAAATGGAATATTCCGTCTGTACTCTACGAGCACAGACGTCGATATTGCCATGTTACGATTCCTACAGTAAAGGCATTCAATTCTTGCACTAGTCGACAGGGCTTCTGCCAGTGCCTGGTTTCACAAACATCCATGGATGAAAGGTCGAAATATAGGCAACACACATATATGATCCACGTAGCCACGTTCAGTTGTAAGGTCATCCATGCACCCATGTCCTTGAAACCGGTTGGTAATCCGGCGTACGGTCGTGTCTATTTATGTCCCGGCTGCCTAATCATTTAGTGTAGTAAATAAATGCTGGTATTGCTATGTTATGATTCCTAGCCTTATATATATATATATATATATATATATATATGTATGTATAAAGAAATAGCTTTCTTAAATCGGTTGAGTCAAGCCCCTGATCGGTCGTTGCTATCCTGGAATGTACATGTATTATATTGATGCATGTAGGTTACCAATTAGATGAAAACCTTAAGTCCTCCCTCAGTAAAAGAGCACAGGGAGGTACCATAGCCACAGCAGTCCATAGTTAACTAGACGTTCGCGACTATGATTTCCCAGACAACCCTTATACGGAGTAGATCACTCTCCGCAGGGACCTTTATCCCTACTCTGCGGTGACACTGTAGATTATCTTATTGCGAGCATCATTTGTTCCTGTTGGATATGACAGTAAATTGGTTTCATTTCCCCGTACGACATCAATCTCTAGTGTGGGCCTGTCTCGGGGAATCTACATGACTGATATCTCGTGTCCCTTACTCTGTGGAGGTGCTGTATAATGGCCCTTGGATGTCAGCCATACTATACTATAAGAGACTCTCTCATAAGTCCATTTCAGAGGTGATGCATGCTGACTAGATAAAGGAGATCTCTGTTTGTCATGATGGCTTACAAAGAAGAAAGAGGAAACTTCCCTTTCTCTGAAGGACTTTTTTAGAGGTGGGACAATAAACTTTAGCTACCAATCCCAGTATAGTACATTGATTTAATTCCTGCACCAGTCGACTGGACGTCTGCCATTGCCTGGTTGTACAAACACGCATGGATAACATGTCAAAAGATATGCCAAGCACACCAGTGGCCCACGAAGCTTTTCTGTTCAGTTGTAAGGTCATCCATGCCTCCATGTCTAAGAAACTGGGTGACAAACAGGCTTCCGGTCGTTTATTATACCCGGGCTGCCCACGTATTTAGTGCAGGAATTAAATGGCGACACTGCACATGCTGACTGGGTAAAGGATGGCTTATGAAGAAGAAGGAATAAACTTCCTTTTCTCTGGTGTACATTTTAGGGGGTAGGACAAAAAACCCTTAGCTACAAAACTCAGTATATAGTATAACATTTGGCCGAATGAGATACAGTGGTGTTCATTTTCAGAGCTCCCCAGACACTATCTCTTGCTTTGACCTCAACACACGAGCAAATTGAATAATCCATATTCATTGGAGTACCCTTACGGGCCATGTATATCTACACATGTAAATAAGGAGGTTTTTTTAAACTTTGTAATTGCACAATTGTGTTTATCGATTTTTCTTTCATTTTCTTTCTTTGAAACAACACAAATGGCATAGACGGGATATATCTATATCTATATATATATATATATATATATATATATATATATATATATATATATATATATATATATATATATATATATATATATATATATATATATATATATATATATATATATATATATATATATATATATATTGAATTTAGCCCATAGGCTTGATTACATTTTTTCCCATCTCGTTTCAAAACGTTCTGTCTGTTGAGTAATTTCTGAGTCATATTCATCATTTAACATTTGATTATAATGAAATTTTAAGACGTCATATAACCGTAATTTAGCGCCGTCTGATCTTTTCATTCATGAAATTATCTTGGTATTTAAAGCAACCGTATTTATTATATATGCATCTGAATTTTATTCCTGGAGTCCGAACATTTTTTTTTTACTTTTCAGAATTTTTTATCGTAGCATCCACATTTTTCCTTAACCATAGCTCAACATTTCTCCGTAGGTGTGCAGTGTAGGGACATTTAATAAAGCATGTATGGTCAATTGTATTGAGTATATCAATATACTATGTACCAAATGCTATGTAATACATATCGTATTAGACCGAATAAAATCAAATCAAATCATGTAAACTTTTAAATTGAACATACTTGTTATAAACACATTTTGGGATTTTATGTCATGTGAGGAAACCTCTCTCTAATTCTGAACTGGACACTTCCTCGTTTGATAGATCTTCCCATTTGTTTTTAAGTTGCAGTATGACATTATTAGCTTTTCGCCGCATAATTTGATATATTCGGATACAACCCTTACCGTCCAATCATGTTTTTTCAACATTATACAGTACAGACATTTAGTTCCTGTACCAGTCGACCGGACTTCTGTCAGTGCCTGGTGGTACAAAACCCATGGATAACATGTCAAAAAATGACCCAAGCTCATCAATGACCTTAACGTAGTTTGCTAATAAAATCTTCGTTCAATTTGGAGGTAATCCATGCATCCATGTCTATGAAACTGGGTGTCAATCGGGCGTGCGGTCGTGTAGTATGCTCAGACTGCACAGGCATTTAGTACAGGAATTAAATGTCGGCACTGTAGGTAGCATTGAATGAACACTGACATTTATATATAAGCTTTGAGAGGGATATGTAAATTGGCATTTTTTTTTGCTTGATAAACTCGTAATCAAGAAAGTTACATTGTACACCTTTGATAGTACGCAAATATTCGAGAGTTACGAATTTTCACTTACAAAAAGATAATTTGCAACTGAGATACCCTTCTCGAACCATTCCTCGTTGAAATAATTACATATCCTTGTGATATACCATATTGGCATATCCTTATAGTTTATATTTTCAGACAACCAAGTGTTATCATATAGTGTTTTGCATGACTCAATTACGTCTTTCCAAAGGTTGTTGTTACATTTATTGGAAATTATATCATAGTAAATATCTCCGAATACATATATTTAGGTAATTAGAAAAAATGTGGAAAAATGCCACAGCCATCTTCAACCGTTACAATTCTTCTAATCCAAGTTGAGTAATTAATGTAAATAAGGAGTTATGTACGGCGATCAATGCGTGTTTTACTTATTTACTGAACGTTGATTTTTATTACGTGCTGTCCCACAAATACACTCAGCATAGTACTACTTTATTAAACAGCAATATTTATGTAAAAACATTACAAACAACATTGGACCATTAACGTGCGCTTCGGTTATTCACAATATATGTCATGTTTGCTGGGTGTCTATCTTCAGAGTGCCCTATGGGGAACAACTTACATAACTGTCTCGTCGTCCTCTCATTTGTATTGTAATAATGTGCCTCCTTTCTCTCTTTCTATTTGCAGATGACGGGTAACCATCTGGGGAGAAGTGTTTTACGAACCCTTAATGAGACGCGGAAACCGAACAAGATCGTTAACGTCAACGACGTGTCAACGGCGGACGGGAGAAGACAGACGGCGGAGAGATGGCGGTATTAACACTCGAGCTGCGACTTCTCAGCGTAGTAACCCGTTCACGTCTGGATATCTGAAACAAATTGACATATTTTGCGAACGAAGCAATATTTCGAGAAAAATTTGACTGAAAGTTGTTGCTTATATTGGGTTCAACAATTCTTCTTCAAATATTTTCCAAATATTACTTTATTTGAAGAGTTTTCTTCAAAGTTTAATACAGTCTAATACAGATTCATGAGTTAAAACAGGGTGAGGAGACGGGAAAACACACACATCATGTGGACAACGAGAAGTTCCCATCCCCGTTCCCGTATGTATGACTGATATACATCAAATACACTCCGTAGCAAAAGAAATATATGGACCGTGTACTAGTAAGTGAGCGTACTTCGCAACAGACGGTTAATATCGATGGATATGAAATATGTGCCAGGAATTATGTCATCCATTCTGGAGAGGCTGTGAAGATGTCAGTTTCTCTTGGCGGGTGCCGCTGGGACTGTAAATGATCTACACAATTAGATGAACCGCCATGAATCAACCCCTGTCAACGAGCCTCGTTCTGAGATGAGCTTTCGCAGCGCATTGGATGCCGGAACTGCGAACGCACACGTCGTATACTTCTTCGAATACATCGATTGAGTGAGACTTTTTGGGGGAGATACCGTCATAACTAGCCGTATGCAAGTATATAGGGTATGCGCAAGCGCAAAGAGACCGTCCGGGACCAGCATGCATCCCAAATATATCAGGATGCTCAAAACGTCGGGAACGTGCGCCGCCATTACTATGGTCGTCATGGCGATCCACGTGCTCATAACCACAGTGGCCATGATGTACACTTCGCAAATTGGTCCCTTCAGTGAAACCGTGGTGAGATATTCGACCCCGAGCACAGCAACTAATTGGAGGATATCTTTGCCCGCAAGCGGAGTAAGAAACAGAAAGACGAAATCTCCGTATCGGCCCCACTTCCGCCAGATTGCTTATAGCATCGACGCGCATGCCCCAGGGAGCGTTCAAGAAAATAGCCAATTTTGGCCAGTTGTGAAATCATTACCCACAAGCTCAAGCCCGGATTTACAAAGTAGCACACAGACCGGAACTGCAGCAACTGTCATGCCACAGCGAGAGTTCTATAAAAGGAGGCGAGAAAAGGTGAACACTCACCCTTATAATTACGTCATCGATGGCAGGGATATTTGCAACAGGACTCAACCGTTTCTTGTGATATTTGTCGTTTCCCTCCATAGCAATCAGCATTTACGCCAGGCAATCAGACGAACTTGGGGCCAGGTCTCGCTGGGACATTGGTGGCCGAATAAAACGCTAGAGGATAATATCAACGTCGTCTTTTTATTCGGAAAGCACCAGGACGATAGTCTAAACCATGCAATCAAGAAGGAGAGCCGAATGTACCACGATGTAGTTCAAGAAGATTTCGAAGAAAGTTATCTAAACCTGACTTTGAAATCAATCATGGCGCTTCGATGGACGTCGACTTTCTGTCCAAGTGTGAAATTCATAATGAAAACTGACGATGACATGATCATCAATATTCCCTACTTGATACGAATATTGCACGGTTTAAAGTACGAAACGAAACTAATAATGGGGCCTTATAATCCTAAATCCAGAGTTCAAAGAAGTGGGCGATGGGCCTTGACACGTGAGGACTTTCCATTTGAATATTTCCCGCCATACACTTCCGGTGCTGCTTACGTCATAATGGCGGACCTCGTGCGAGACTTGTACGAGACTTCGCAATATATTCCACTTATCAACGTGGAGGATGTGTTTATAACTGGAATATTAGCTAAAATTGTTGGTGCCCGTTTTGTACGGCGTCCAGGGTTCGCCTACTGGGGCACCCGAAGACCCACTGCATGCGATATTATAAAGGACAAGGTAGTGACGGGAACTAAAATGTCGACGTCGTATATGTACGATATATGGTCAAGGATAGAACAGGGTCCACACTGTGTTCTCACTACACGACATAATAGAACTACGTGGAAGGAAACGATTGCATAATATATTAAAAGAAGAATCATCAAATCAATAGATTAAGAGAAGAATCATTTAGTCAAAGGACCTTTTTGTTACTTTTCCCTTGTCAAGATACCTTTATCATGATTCTTTTAGAAATAAAAGTGTTGATTTCGTTTTATCCAATCAACTTCTATTCAATTTATCATCATGTGTATATATTTATATATACATGTATATATATATATATATATATATATATATATATATATATATATATATATATATATATATATATATATATATATATATATATATATATTTCTGACCATGGACTATTTGACTTAATCCCTTATCAAAAGTACTAATGACAACTGAAATGATAAAGGTGTCTTCTTTGTTCGATTCAACATTATATACTTAGTATAAGACATAACATACACGACATAACATGATATGTGAGTTTTTATATGATTGTTCGGAATATACAAATTACTTAAGCAAGCGGCCTGAATCCACTTTGCCAAGAAATATTTATTATTATTATTATAATTGTTTTCGTTGATTGAAGGACATCATCCACAGGGAACGACTGGATATGCCTTCTTGTTTCAGAGGAATTAGAATGTACGAGCATTCAAAAATAAAAATGAAAATAAACAGTTTAAATATACATAGCTTCATTTTAAATCGCTTCAAGTGATACCTCAAGTTTGTATTAGAAAATGAGAAACATACATTAGATAATATCTTTGCGTGCAAGAATCCTACTAAAACTTTATCTATTGGTTGCATCTATTATCCTGAAATTGTGGACTCACAGTGGAATATAGAAGTTACAAATCATTCCGTACCACTGTGATAATGAAACAGATATCCTTTTGAAACCCCAAGGGATTTGAGGAAAGTATACAAAAAAACCAAAGTATTCGCCTGTAAATATATATATATATATGTATATATATATATATATATATATATATATATATATATATATATATATATATATATATATATATATATATATATATATATATATATATATATATATATATATATATATATATATATATATATATATATATATATATATATATATATATATATATATAAATACATATACATATTTATATATATATATATATATATATATATATATATATATATATATATGTATATATATACTGTATATATCTACATATATATATATATATATATATATATATATATATATATATGTATATATATATATATATATATATACATATATATATATATATATATATATATATATATATATATATATATATATATATATATATATATATATATATATATATATATATATATATATATATAAATACATATTGACATCCACCGCAGAAACGAGCATATTTGCACATTAACTATATGTTTATAAAAGAGTTTGGTTCGGATTTAGTAAGTTAGAACATATTCAGTTGAAACTTCAACGGGTTTTCTTTAGAATGAAGTGGATGATGGTTTGATTAGACATATTTTGATAAAGGAGATTGTAATATAGAAGATGTATGTATAAGTGTCATATAATTATGCTAAAAATGACTGCATCATAAGTGCCTATAAATGTTTTTGTACAGTTAAAGGAACCGTGTATACATAGAAAGTATCAGGTGTATAGGGTAGAAATATTTATTTAAGCAACGCCAAAAACTTTGCTGAATGGGGTTTAGGATAGTGGTAGGATTCATCTGGCATATGTAGATTGTATATAAAATAGATATACAAATGTAATGCTCGTTATAACCATTTAATCACAGGAGTTTAATTTCGTTTGACCACTAAACCATTTAGTAGGAATGCGTTATATCCATTGTGTTTTGCAAATCTGTTTAACCACCCAAGCATAATGTTACCCTGAGTTCTGATGGTGGCTTACTTGGCCAACACTAGACAATGCAGAATATCTGAAAAAATGACTGAAACCCTGGCACATGGATACTCATCTGAGAGATTTAGATTGCTTTCAGAGATCTTTGTGCCATTGTGCTTTGGACAAAGCAGCTTCAGCATTAAAAGGGTTGAGGTATTAAGGTTTGTGGCAGTCGGTCGTGCTACATGTAATTTCTGTAAATTCGGAAAAGATTGCGTAAGTTAAATCTTTGCGTTTAGCCTCGGACACCAAATTAAAATTCGCATTGATTAGTGCTGCCACTTCAACTGTACAGCTGGCACTCCATGTTCGCAAAGTTAAAAAACGTAAAAAATCGATTTTCTGTAAATTCGCAAAATTTACTCAACACAATCTTTTGTGAATCTACAGTGTTTTGTGCTGAAGACATTTGCGAGTATTATGTTTCTAAAAGTAATGCAATTGCAAGGTTAACAGACAAGAGAGGTCATCAGTTTCAATGTCAAAAATTAAAACCCGTTCCAGCGACCCATTCCTTTCTGAGTTTCGCGGCCTTTGCTGCTTAGAAAATGATTGCTATATGGTATGCATTTCGGAAAAGGTTTCTTGTTTGAACTCTGAAGAGATTTCAGAAAGTGACATTTAATAAAATCATGTTTTTTTCTTATGATGATGATGATTTGTGATGTACTCTCTTTGCCTAAATTGCATTCGATACGTACTGTTTTGAGATTAATCGCAACTATAGGGATGCCATATCACGTGACGGCTGACGTCATAAAGAAAAATGGCGGTTATAAATGGACCTCGAATATGATCACTCATATAATGGATGATCCGCTGCAGCCACGACTTTTCTGTGTCATGTGTCACTAGTCTGGTAAAAATAAGACAAATTGATGGAAATTTTAGCATAAAAACGAGGATAACTGATGGCAAATTTGTCACACACATTAGTCATGCCTAAACCCTAGCGTACTATTGCCGTTTTGATAAAGAGGTATAACTGATCTAGATGTATCATTTGTCATAGTGATTGATTGTATTTGTGTTTAGTTCGCATATCATCAATTTAGAGCCACTTTCATTTGCCATAGACGTATATGATAAAAGAAAAGTTAAAAGTGAGATTTTAGAGTGTTGGTTTTGTTTAGTTTCTAGAGTTAGGTATACATGGTTCCTTTATATAGAGTGCTTCATAGGAAAGCAGATATATCTATATATTTTGATGTTGAGTGTGCCAAAAATAACAAAGAATACAATAATAAAATAATATGAAATAGTTGTTTTTTATTCATTGGGTTTTTTATTCATTGGGCAATTTACGTTAATTCATTTTTGCTCCATTCTGTATATTTATAATGCAATATTCTTAAGAAGAATCCATTTATTCGTTATTTAATTGGCCATTTACCAATCTCGTTCAACCAATTTGTTAATTTGATGTCCTCAAATAAACATTTCGACAATCGTTCCCTAATAATTATTTACAAATTAGTAGGATTGATTCTTTTCACGTAATACTTATGTATCACGTAATAACCATTATGCGCGTTCCCTTTTTTATAATCGCTCTATAAGTCTTCGTGAATTGGGTACGATGTGTTGAGAATTCACAAATAAAAAAAGAAAATAGTATTAATTATTTTACCATGTTTAAAGCCATTCGCATAATTATTCTCACGCGCACTCTTAATCGTGTGGTCTTTGTATTTAATGGATAGACATGAATATATTTTAAAGTGGGCACTTGACCATGCGATGTTTTAAGATTTTCGGATGGGGTACTTAAATTGCATTATAACTTACGTAATTGCAATCTTTCCATTTCTTTTATTAGGCTTTATCACGTGTTTTGGATATGTGAACATGGAATAAGTGTTTTTTTCTGCTCTCTAGCCGCTGAAATAGTCGAACATATAGAACTACAGTACAGACATTTAAGTCCTGCACCAGTCGACCGGGCGTCTGTCAGTACCTGGTTGTACAAACACCCTTAGATAACATGACAGAAATAGGTCAAGCACATCACAAACCAACGTACCTTGCGAATAAAAACTACGTTCTGCAAATAGGTCATCCATACATCCATGCCCAGTCAACTGGGTGGCATTCGGGCGTGGGGTCGCGTATTATACCCGGGCTGCTTTTGCATTTAGTGCAGGCAGTACACCGTACAGTGCCGACATTCCATTCCTGCCCTAAATGCCCGGGCATAATACACGAAGTTACACCCGATTACCACCAAGTATCCTGGACGTGGATGCATGGATGACCTCACAACTGAAAGTAGCATTGATTCGCAAGCTAATTGGGTCATTAATTTGCTTGGCTTATCGTTATGACATGTAATGTATGGCTGTACAACCAGGCACTGACAGACGTCCGGTCGACTGGTGCAGGAATAAGATGTCTGTACTGTAGTGTGTAACGCTCTTTTTCTTAATGCAGTCCAAAGTTGAAACCCATTTTGCAAGAGGCGTCCGGATGATGCACTCTCTGTAGCACGAATCTGGGGCTATTTGCAAAACCCATTTATCATATACTTTATTGATTTATCCCTTAAAATAGAGTATAACCTTATTCCGTAAGGTGACATGTTCATCTAGGGGCTAAAACATTCCATTTGCTGAAGCTGGCGAACTTTATCCACCCCTCTCAAGTGCATTATCAAAACGCTGCTTATGAAAACATGTTAACCCTCCCAATGCTGAGGCTACTTTCATCCAAATCAAAAGGACACAGATATTTTGATTAACCATCTAAACCCTCTCATGGTGGTACTCATTGAATAGCTCTCGCTGAGTACTCTCAGATGAGTACCGATATGCCAGGGTTTCAGATATGTTAAGCTTCTTTTTGCGATATTTCGTATTGGCAAAATTAGCCACAACCGGCATAGGAGTTAAATCGTACTAGCACAGCGTATATATGGGGATAACTTCTTCAAAATTTCATCACCTCCTTACAAATGGGATTATGATATTAACAATGATAAAATTACAGCCATATACACGGGGTTAAAGAAGTAGTAATATGTTCATTTGCACAATTGCCAGATTGCAAATCATGCACATCTATCTTTCTTATATAAGGTTAATAAATAACAGTGATTGTTTGTGGAAAAACACAGAAATACATGGGGCAAAGTGAAAAAATATATACAAGGTCGCAGATTTCAAAATGAAACAAATACAGCTATTTTATGACATGCCAAATACATATGGGGTTGGATATTCATAATAATATAATTACAGCTTCATTATTTCCATACGGTGCACAAATTAGTTTCACAATTAGTTATTAACATTTCATTTAGCTTAATTGTAACAGCAGCCTGTTTTAGATCTAGATAATCAATTATTTATGGAGGCATGAATAACTTAAAATGTGATAATCTATAAATTGAAAATTAGCTAATTTCTGTTTATGGAAGTCTCCGCTTGATTAAAAATATATATTCGGGAGCCAACAAGGGGAAAATATAACACTTTTTATTGAAAGACATTATTTCTGTAAGATAGGGTCTCCCGTTGTAGTGGCCCAGTGGCCAGTTAAGGTAGAACCCTACTCGATATACGGGTCATTTTTAAAACTTGAGTACTACATGTAGTATCTGAACACTGAGTTTAATGAAGACAACGGCACTTATGCTATTGTAAAGGTTACATCTCATAGTCAATAAGTGACTATTTTGAGGTAATGCGGCACCCTTAAAGAACATATCTGGATGTGTTTCGTTGTTTGGCAAAATGTCAAGACTTACCCTTTACTTGAAAATGATTGAGAGTCTACCATATGAGTATTCATGTCTTTGGTAAGGTGCAAGGTCCTACCTCAACAGGGAATCCGCACGATGGGTATTTTAAAAACATTTTGAATATTACCATGAGCCTCATAATTTCTAACAGCACGTGGTTTACATAGTAAATGCTGATTTTCAGGTCCTGTCAGAATTCAAGGTACCTGTGACATGACCTTGCACTTATAGGGGGTTCACGTGTAATCTTTTGTTATGATAGGGGCCAGCCAAGGACACAACCTAGTGGTGATAATCTTGGTGTACTACATGTAGACTATCACCTTAAATATAAAAAAATGCCCCCAAAATGTTCATGGATGAGAATTCCATGCACAGGCACAGCACTTTTTTCCATGAAAATTTCTGGAGAAAATAATTATCCCATGAATTTCTCGCAGCAAAATTTTCATTTTCATGCATGAAAATGAAATTCATTTTCATGTATGAAAATGAAATTTTCATTTTCATACATGAAAATGAGATTTTCATGCATGAAATTTTCATGCCACATCTTTTTCATGCATGCATAATTTTCATTTTCATGCATGAAAATGAAATTTTAATTTTCATACATGAAAATGAAAAAATGAAAATGAAATTTTCATGCCACATCTTTTTCATTTATGAAACCTTTTTTGTACTAGCTGCTGACTTTCAAATCCGGTTAGAGATATGTGAGAAAGTTGCCAGTTATTCCAGTAAGGAGCATCCTACAGTGCCGACATTCAATTCCTGCACTAAATGTGTGGGCAGCCCGGGCAAAATACACGACCGCACGTCCGGTCCGATTTCCACCCATTTTTCCTTGGCATTGATGAATGTATGACCTCACAACTGAACGTTGCTTTGATTTGCAAGCTATGTGGGCCATTGATGTGCTTGGCTTATTTTCTTGACATGTCATTCATGGTTGTTTGTGCAACCAGTCACTGACAGACGTCCGGTCGACTGATCCAGGAGTTAAATATTTGTAATGTACATCTTTGGAAACTTGTTATTCATTATTTGTCCGAGTGAACAGAAAAAATCCAAAACAAAATTCTGAAAACCATATTACATACAAATTGATCCACAGATAACAGAACAGTTCACATATGCTTTCAAGGTTTGCACATTGATTAGTTGATATTCAACCCAAATGGCATGAAAACTATTCGCATCTAAACACAACTTAACACAGATAAAATGCATATCGATTCCAAGAGCAGCTGGGATTTTCAATGAACTAGCTGTGTTTAATCTCTGTTTAATCTAGTACCACTGGCATCTTTGTGCATCTGATTGGATTGGAGGTAGTGTCAGTCCCGTATGAAAAGTTGCTTGTACGAAAAATAATGGCATGAAAATTTCATTTATGAAAAAGATATTTCAATGCATGAAAATGATATTTCCATGCATGAAAATGAGAATTGGCCCCAAAATCATCATTGATAAGAATTCCATGTTGAACTATTGCGCAGGTCAATTTCCCCTGAACATTTCTGGAGCAAAAAAGTCATCGCAGGAAGTTTCTGGTGCAAATCTTTCATTTTCATGCATGGAAATATCATTTCCATGCAAGTAAATAGAATTTTCACGGAATTTCATTTTCATGCGTGAAAATGAAATTTTGAATGACAATTTTTAATGCATCAATCTTCCGAACGTTGTGTCTTCACGAGGTAATGACGACGAATCAAACACTGCAGAATCCAATGAAATACGATGATACCAAGAGGAACTACAGTACAGACATTTAATTCCTGCACCAGTCGACCGGACGTCTGCCAGTGTCAGGTTGTCCAAACACCCTTGGATAACACGTCAAAAATAAGCCAAAGCAGTACAGTGCCGCTATTAATTCCTGCACTTAATGCGTGGGCAGACCGGGCATAATAAAAGACCGTACGCCTGTTTGCCACCCAGTTTTTTAGGCATGGAGGCATGGGTGACCTGACAACTGAACATAGCTTTGATCTGCAGGCTACGTGGGCGATTGGTGTCCTTGGCCTACTTTTTGATATGTTATCCATGGGTGTTTGTACAACCAGGCAATGGCAGACGTCCGGTCGACTGGTGCAGGAATTAATAGTCAAAACTGTACGCACTTTAAATCTAGACCGAGTCGGGATTCGAAGTGCCCAAGCACGTCACTGCCCGTAGGGCTTAATAGGTTCAGCATTCTCCCATTCGCCCAGATGGGATATTACTAGGTAATAGGGAGAATCGACGATTACAAATTCGTCGTCAATAACGGTTTATGGTAGGAGTTTATTGATGAAACTGAGCGGCCAAAAAATCAAGTCATGCGTGCGATTGAAACATTGTCTGAAGCTTATATATGGGAAAATTTTTGGCATATTTTCGCGCCCGTGTACTTTTAGCTAATATGTCGAAAAAGGGGAACAACTTTACTGTAATTCCGCGCATAGCGAGACAGCGAAATATGTATAGGACGTACACCTACGGCATACTATTAAACTACGGAGATGCCTCATTCTGAGAATATCGCTAAACTGGCCATAAGTTCTTAAATCATGGTACGTGTGTGTTATGAATTCTTCAATTGATATTGTGCACGTACGTTGGCATACCCGTCAGCATTCAACAATCCAAAATCAGGATATATCACTTATCAGGCGGTTACTGCGACGTCTTTTGGTTTCATTTTGTTTAGTTCCAATTCTGGGAGGGGCCAGGTTAGTACTTTTGCTTAAGGAGCGGGCCTTTAGAGTTGGTAATCATGGAAACATATGTTAATAGGATAACTTTAATTTTAGCAGATCACAATTGCTGCATGATAATATTCACACAGTTTTAAAAAACACGCAGATAGCTTTGGAACTGAAAATGTCGTCATCAACAACATTTACATTGTGTGATCTTTCCAGACATTGTGTGATCTTTCAAGATCAAATACTTACTATGTTCAGCATATTATGAAATTCTTGGCTCTTGGCTAGAAAATGAATTTATTCTTGAGGAATTGTGGATGATTTTTGAAAGTTGGCAAATCAGTAGCTAATCTGAAGATTTCTGACCAAGTTATATAATTCATACCTGTTAACATTCAACCATCCAAAATCAGGAGATTTTATGCGGTTCCAATCCTGGCCACCAGGGGTCAGATTAGTTTATTAGTTTAGGAGTGGGCTATCATATTTTACAGGTGTTGGCAAATTGATAACCATACAAGTATGATTGTGAAATAACTTTAATTTTATGTAGCAGATCACACTTGCAGCATGATGACAAATTCCCAGTTATGAGAAACACACAGAGATTGCTTTTGAACTGAATACATCATAATAGTCCATGACCCAGAGGTGGTCAGTATCATATTGGGGGAGGGGGGGGGGGGGCAAATTCTGATTAATGTTTTTGAATTCCCCATATTCTCACCTTTATGGTATTTCAGTAACAAATATTTTCCAAATCAGACCTTTTTTTCCCAGGTGAACATAGCTTTAAATATTTACACGATCACTAATTTGCTTTTCCTCACTACCCATATTCCTCATATAACTAATACATCTATATCCATTCCCCTTGAGACATGGATCCGTGCGCGGGCCTACATATTTTGGCGCACGGATCCATTCCTCTGCCATACCTCCCTAACCTTTGCGCTGTGTTGCGCCCAGCGCCACTAGCTTCATACTACTTTCCATTCCTTTCATTTCCCCTCCTATCACCTTGTATCGGACTTTCTCTGGACCGAGTCGGGATTCGAAGTGCCCAAGCACGTCACTGCCCGTAGGGCTTAATAGGTTCAGCATTCTCCCATTCGCCCAGATGGGATATTACTAGGTAATAGGGAGAATCGACGATTACAAATTCGTCGTCAATAACGGTTTATGGTAGGAGTTTATTGATGAAACTGAGCGGCCAAAAAATCAAGTCATGCGTGCGATTGAAACATTGTCTGAAGCTTATATATGGGAAAATTTTTGGCATATTTTCGCGCCCGTGTACTTTTAGCTAATATGTCGAAAAAGGGGAACAACTTTACTGTAATTCCGCGCATAGCGAGACAGCGAAATATGTATAGGACGTACACCTACGGCATACTATTAAACTACGGAGATGCCTCATTCTGAGAATATCGCTAAACTGGCCATAAGTTCTTAAATCATGGTACGTGTGTGTTATGAATTCTTCAATTGATATTGTGCACGTACGTTGGCATACCCGTCAGCATTCAACAATCCAAAATCAGGATATATCACTTATCAGGCGGTTACTGCGACGTCTTTTGGTTTCATTTTGTTTAGTTCCAATTCTGGGAGGGGCCAGGTTAGTACTTTTGCTTAAGGAGCGGGCCTTTAGAGTTGGTAATCATGGAAACATATGTTAATAGGATAACTTTAATTTTAGCAGATCACAATTGCTGCATGATAATATTCACACAGTTTTAAAAAACACGCAGATAGCTTTGGAACTGAAAATGTCGTCATCAACAACATTTACATTGTGTGATCTTTCCAGACATTGTGTGATCTTTCAAGATCAAATACTTACTATGTTCAGCATATTATGAAATTCTTGGCTCTTGGCTAGAAAATGAATTTATTCTTGAGGAATTGTGGATGATTTTTGAAAGTTGGCAAATCAGTAGCTAATCTGAAGATTTCTGACCAAGTTATATAATTCATACCTGTTAACATTCAACCATCCAAAATCAGGAGATTTTATGCGGTTCCAATCCTGGCCACCAGGGGTCAGATTAGTTTATTAGTTTAGGAGTGGGCTATCATATTTTACAGGTGTTGGCAAATTGATAACCATACAAGTATGATTATGAAATAACTTTAATTTTATGTAGCAGATCACACTTGCAGCATGATGACAAATTCCCAGTTATGAGAAACACACAGAGATTGCTTTTGAACTGAATACATCATAATAGTCCATGACCCAGAGGTGGTCAGTATCATATTGGGGGAGGGGGGGGGGCAAATTCTGATTAATGTTTTTGAATTCCCCATATTCTCACCTTTATGGTATTTCAGTAACAAATATTTTCCAAATCAGACCTTTTTTTCCCAGGTGAACATAGCTTTAAATATTTACACGATCACTAATTTGCTTTTCCTCACTACCCATATTCCTCATATAACTAATACATCTATATCCATTCCCCTTGAGACATGGATCCGTGCGCCGGCCTACATATTTTGGCGCACGGATCCATTCCTCTGCCATACCTCCCTAACCTTTGCGCTATGTTGCGCCCAGCGCCACTAGCTTCATACTACTTTCCATTCCTTTCATTTCCCCTCCTATCACCTTGTATCGGACTTTCTCTGGATGCGCTGTATACGCTTTGGTACGTCTCTACCTTGGTTTTGCTATCCATATTTTCCCAGCACACAAAAAACAAACCTTTACGGCAAACCGTTCTATAATACATGTACAAAGATTTGTTGAAAACTGTTATAGCTTTCGCGATCATTGCATCTATCATATCACATGATTAGCATAAGTCGCTGCAATTTGCCTTTTGAAACTCACAGGTATGTCACCAATACTGTAGATTCACAAAAGATTGTGTAGAGTTAATTTTGCGAATTTACAGAAAATCGACTTTTATGATTTTTAACTTAGCGAACATGGAGTGCCAGCTTTACACTTAAAGTGGCAGCACTAATCATTGCGAATTTTAATTTTGCGTCCGAGGCTAAACGCAAAAAAGCAAAGATTAAACTAACGCAATCTTTTCCGAATTTAGATTTTTCAAATATTTTTCGTACCTACATGTAGCCAGTAACCATTACTTGTATTAACCTACATGTAGCTAATACATGGTGTTTGTTTTTACACGTAATTTTCCATTACTCCTAACTTTTGATTCAGTCTCTGAGTTTGACAAAGATGATTCTGAGATCAACCGCGAACTCACCTGTGCCATTTCTAAAGACCGCCTGTGTTGAAACATTGTCAGTTCACTTAGACACATACTGATTAAAAACATGAATAATTCTATTACGGCTCAGAAAAAATAATCTTAGGCCACTCCAATTTAATTACTTGTCTTACGAGCTTTTTTTGGAAAAAAAATCCTGTCAGACTCCAAAAAAAAAGAAAAAAAAGTCATCTTTGGTGTCTTACGGACGAAAGTGGTTTTGAAATTTTCTGTCAGACTCCAAAAAAAAAAAAAAGAAAAAGTGCAAGTTTTAAGAATATTCTTTGTAAGTGTGATTCAATCAACTACAGGAAGCTATCATTGCTGTAGTAGAGCCTCAGGCTTGAGGAGGTATACCTCCCACCTTTCAGGTTACAGGGATTAATAGATTGATTGATTTTATTTAGTTGTGAATAGGCTGGTAGAAATATATCGCTACCAGTCCTAGTCGTCAGACTCTTAAAAAAAAAAAAAAAAAAAAAGTCACATTTTTCAACTTTTTTTTTTATTCCAAAATGGCTCAATTCCTACCTCCTGAGCACGTAAGACAAGTAAATAAATTGGAGTGGCCTTACTTGAATAAAATTAAAATTCATCATGTAGGACTTCTGATGCATTGTACATGCATATTACGCATTTTGTTCGAAAGAGAACGTAGCATTGTCTTGCAGTTTTTATTTTGGAGAATCACAAAGTGAAAATATATGGCAAATGGGTTAGAAGTGTCCTACTCTGTTCCCTTGGGAGTGACTAATGCAACCAATGCATTATTCTCCATCTTCCTATAGGGTAAAGCTATATATCCTAGCGTTTGCCCATAAAAGATTTAGTTAAGACAGTAACTCCGCTGCCTCTGTATGGATTGAGAAATATAGGTGATGGTATGTATAATGTGTAATGCAAAAAGGCTTCTAACAGTACATCTCATCAATTATCATCTTCAGATTACCAAAACCTTCTCAAACTCCCGCGCCACTACTCTGTGTGTAGTCTTCAAGACATTGTACTCACATGTATACATACATACTTATATACATGTACATAGAGCATGTACTGATGGCCGTGTGTTCTAAGGCATTGTTATTATTATTATCAATATTATTATTATTATTATTATTATTATTATTATTATTATTATTATTATTATTATTATTATTGTTATAATTATTATTATTATTTTTATTATTATTATTATTATTATTATTATTATTATTATTATTATTATTATTATTATTATTATTATTATTATTATGACAATATTATAATAATCGAATTAGATCTGAAAACCCGTACAATCCATTTTACGTTGCAAACCAAAGGCATTGTTATTATTATTATCAATATTATCAATATTATTTTTATTATTATTATTATTATTATTAATATTATTATTATTATTATTATTATTATTATTATTATTATTATTATTATTATTATTATTATTATTATTATCATTATTATTATAATGACAATATCATTACAATCGAGTTAGATCTGAAAAACCGTATGATCCATTTTATGTTCCAAACCAAAGGCATTGTTATTATTATTATCAATATTATCAATATTATTTTTATTATTATTATTATTATTATTAATATTATTATTATTATTATTATTATTATTATTATTATTATTATTATTATTATTATTATTATTATTATTATTATAATGACAATATCATTACAATCGAGTTAGATCTGAAAAACCGTACGATCCACTTTACGTTCCAAACCAGTTAAAATCTAAAAATATCCCAGCTCTCTGTAGACAGACGGTGCACCATTTATACTAAATCAGTGGAAACTGGATAGCGTGGAGGTCAAGGGCTGACCTTGGTGGTCAATAAAAGCCAGAGACAGTAACGTGACTAGTGATCGTGAACAAGTCTCTTGTGATTTACAATGTGTAGCGTTCAAGAGGCAGCGGTTTCAGCCAGATAACCAAAAGGCTTTATCTTGCCAATGCAATTTGCCAATTTGAATTCGTTCTATAATACACTGTTCCGCATACACTGTAGAGCAATTGCGATGATATAAAATAGGTCAAAGTTTATACCTCTTGAATAATACTTAGTTATAATAATAATGATAATTATTATATGATAATAATAATAATAATAATAATAATAATAATAATAATGATAATAATAATAATAATAATAATAATGATAATAATAATAATAATAATAATAATAATAATAATAATAATAGTAATAATAATAATAAAGATAATAATAATGATAATGATAATAACGATAATATAGCGCCCTTTCGACCTCTAATGTTCAAAAGCGCTTTATGAAGAATAGTCAGTTGACAGATGTTTATTCATGTATCGCATGAATACCTATCTGAGAGAGTGATATCACATTTTGAAAATTACATTGCTTTGTTCAAATTCTATGATCGTTTATTCTGGATTCTTTTCTCAAAAAAGAGAAAAAGTGTATTTTCAACCTCTAGAATGCTTATATTCTAGAAGGAATGTCAATACAGGCAACTCTGTTTAATCCGGACATGTGTAATCCGGATTTTCATCTAAACCGGACAGATTGGAAGGTCCCAGTCCCTTTCTATACATGTAATTCATATACGCATTATCCGGATTTTGCCTAATCCGGACAGAAATTTAGGGTCCACACCAGTCCGGATAAAGCAGAGTTGCCTGTAATTAATAAAACGGTGAGACACGCCCTTCCGCAATACTCTAGTGGGTATCATTGGGAAAATCATTGGGATAAAGATAGGAGGAAATAACTGGACAGGTAATAATAAAAGAAAGCGATTGTAGGAACAATACAAGAATGAGAGTGATCGCACGAAAAACACGAGAAAAACATTATTTTGCAAGAATCTGTTCGTGAGGAATAATAGAGACAAATGAAAACACTAGATGACACATGCTATAACAATAGTATACGTAATATATGTATATATACCAAAATAAGATATCTTAAATCAAGATACGTTGTCAATTTGCGAGTAGGCTCACAACAAAGTAATACTGTAAATCACTTAAGAATAGCGGGAACAATAATTTAGCGATAATAGCGCTCCGCCCATAAGCGCTATTTTAAAATCCCGCCTTTATCAAATTGCCCAATATACATATTGAAGGGCAGAACAAAAAAGTCTACACATTACATATGTTCTCTCGGGACAACTCTCAATAAAATCCTTTTTGAATGTCTTTATAGACAAGGGCTAGTCGGAATAATGTGCAGTACATTTGTGAAACCGCCCAACTATAATCTCTTACAAAGGTTGTCCAATTGAACGATCGTTAGCGCGTGGTAATGGTGATATAACACAGCCTGCCACTGCAGAGACACTTAATGAAAACTCACCGCACAGTAATGGGATTCTCATTTGCCATCTTCAGTCCTCACCAAGCAAGAAACATTTGTCTTCTATTATCTTTTCAAGCAGATAGAGTCGGACAGGGAAATGCTCTTCAGAGTTCTCTCCCGCTATTTACAGTAAATGAAAATTGAGTGCCGGGTTGAGAGGTGCCATTTGTTTGTACTCGCCAGATTTGTCTTCTGTGGTGGTTGTGGGATGCTGATTTTTTCTCGTCTACAACAATGCAAGGATGGTAGTTTCTTATTCGTTCGTGCCACACACAGTATGCATAGTCAACATGTATTGAAAATAACAGGTTGGCTATGGCTACTGTCTGTTATTCTCTCTCTCTCTCTCTCTCTCTCTCTCTCTCTCTCTCCCTCTCTCTCTCTCTCTCTCTCACACACACACACTCGCTCGCTCTCTCTCTCTCTCTCTCTCTCTCTCTCTCTCTCTCTCTCTCTCTCTCTCTCTCTCTCTCTCACACACACACACTCACTCGCTCTCTCTCTCTCTCTCTCTCTCTCTCTCTCTCTCTCTCTCTCTCTCTCTCTCTCTCACACACACACACTCGCTCTCTCTCTCTATCTCTCTCTCTCTCTCTCTCTCTCTCACTCTCTCTCTCTCTCTCTCTCTCTCTCATAAAAATGAATCTAAAAATTAGCATACATCTGCTATGATAAAATCGCAGTTTTTACTTCTGTTTACCTCATTGCATTTAAAATTCGAGGGTTATTTCTCTTCCTTTTTTATATCAGGAAGATGGATTTCAAAACTTCTAAAATGGCCAAGGTCAATAATGAAATTACTTAGTAAAAGTGATAACGATTCTTGAGATGTACAGTGCCGACATTTAATTCCTACACTAAATATGTGGGCAGCCGTGTCAGTATTCACCACCACACGCCCGATTGCCGCACAATTGTCCTTGTCATAGATGCAAGTATGACCTACAACTGAACGTAGCTTTGATTCGAAAGCTACGTGGGCCATTAAAGTGATTGGCTTATTTTCTTGACATGTCATTCATGGTTGTCTGTACAACAAGGCGTTGGCAAAGGTCCGGTCGACTGGTGCAG
>OZ012685.1:52197075-52201171 GCA_963942565.1 Maea johnstoni
TGTAAATATTTTTGGTGTAAAATGAATTTAACAATGTATGTATATTATAAAGGCTCCAGTACAAATATCCTACTGAGCTTATTTTTTTCACAAAGACTGTTTCGTAGAAATGCTTTATTTATAATAACATGTTATGTTCTATTGTTTATGTCCAAAAGATTTTTGTGAACCGTATAATTTATTGTACCAATTGAGTGTGCAGTCAATAAACATACAAATACAAATACAAATTGAAAATTAAGGATTCCAAGGGCAACTTTACTAAATCCCATCGGTCTTTATAAATTGTATTACTGTAAATCACTTAAATATGGGCTAGTGAACATTATATAGCGCAATTATGGTACTGCCCTGGATAGCGTGATCTAAGTATAGCAGTGAACGGGGACAGCAGCAGCAAATTTAATTAAGAATCTAATAAAGACGGGGATTTTATCAATAGCGCATATGGGCAGAGCGCTATTATCGCTATCTTATTGTTCCCGCTATACTTAAGTGATTTACAGTATTCTTGATTGGACTGATGTTATCTGTGTGTGTGTGTGTGTGTGTGTGTGTGTGTGTGTGTGTGTGTGTGGAGGGGTTGGTAAATTCTCGTCTTTAGTCCTTGCGCTTTGCATTCTGCTGTGTTGTTGTAATGATCATCTTCCCTACTAGACCGTGTACGTATCACGCAACTGGAAGCAACTAAAAGATTTTCTTACAGTTTAAACATTTATCTTTCTCTGAGCTAATGCTTGTAACGCCTCACTAGACAGTGTATATCATTGTTTAAAGGTCATATATTGTATTTTAACCTTTAAGGCAGCTTGCACTTATGATGATTCATATAGTAGTATACTTTTCAAAAGTAACTACTAGTATACCATATCAGTAATGTTTTTGCAGCTGAATGAAAGTATATACAGGCAACTATGC
This sequence comes from Maea johnstoni, assembly GCA_963942565.1. NCBI lineage: Eukaryota > Metazoa > Annelida > Polychaeta > Spionida > Magelonidae > Maea > Maea johnstoni. The sequence continues at coordinate 52,197,994 of OZ012685.1, forward strand.
TTAATCCGGACATGTGTAATCCGGATTTACTTCTAAACCGGACAGATTGGAAGGTCCAAGTTCCTTTATATACATATACTTCCTATACGCATAATCCGGATTTTGCCTAATCCGGACAGAGGTTTAGGGTCCACACCAGTCCGGATTAAGCAGAGTTGCCTGTACTATGTGTTTTGACTTCAAATACGATTTTAGTTTCCCCTGTGTTTTTTGTCTCATTTGGAAGGTTAATTAGGCTTCTTCAGGATTTTATGATTGTATTGGTAAACTATGGAGATCAAACAAGATGTACTTGTGTAGAATGTAATGATGCTTATTTCTTTACTCAATCTAGCTTCGTTGTATCCTTTTCGGCTTTCGTATTTTATATGATTTTTCCCAATCCGTTTGAAGAGTTTTTTACTTAGCAAATTCTCTTTTAGTTCTTTTTTGATATTATGTTTATGTTTCTTTCTAATAATCTGTGTTGTATAAAGTGATGGTGTACATTATTGAATTGAATTCAATCAAAACAAATGCATTAAAAAGAATTCATATTTTCTCCTGTGTATCGATAATGTAGTTGTGAAATCATGCACGAACGTTTACTCATTAATACTTAAGAGTTCCCCCAGAGATTATTGCCTGGATCTATGATACTTTTGACAATAAATTTTAAATCGAGAATGGTTTTACAAATATCTGAAGGAGAATTGTTGGTTAATGTTCTGATTGACATTTCTAAATCACATTTTCCTGACATTTCCTGCAAAATCGCATTATAATGTAAGTCTACTTTGGCCGCTGTGGGCATTAATGGGTTAATAACTAACATGGGCTATATGTCTATTGGTATGAATATGGTAGTGCATACCACTGGATGTTCCTATTACACTAAAGTGACCACGTGAGACCCCTGGCGGTGTTTGATGGTAACTAATACACTTACACGCATGTGAAACTCCCATATGCAGTACATACAAGTTCTACGAGAATTGTTTTGTGGATATAGCCATGATAATTAAAAAGGGAATGTGGTCCAGACAAAGTCAATACGTTTTCGTGTGATCTTTCTAATGCGATTGCCTTATTTTATTATATGGTTCCATATGTTGAAAGATTTCTAAATATATTCAATTCATTTAAAATTCAGTGTCACCAGTTGAAAAGGTTGTCAAAGTGTGTGTGTCACATATGTACCTAAGGTCCAAAAAGCTTTGAATATGCACAACACACTACACCCGCACACACACACACACTTGCAAACACACACACAACATACTTGCACAGACACATACACACACGCGCACGCACAAAACACACTTACATACATACACACACATACATAATATAAATATATATATATATATATATATATATATATATTATATTATATATATTATATATATATATTATATATATATATATATATATATATATATATATATATATATATATATAGCTTCTAGTTGTGTTTATGTGTCACTGATACATAAAGAAATTCTTATTTAAATCCGTGAGAAGTTTTCTTTGCTATTTACACATATGCATTGTAAGTAACGGGGCACAATATGTATGCTTGAGTTACTTCCATGAGAAGTGGGCTCATCATCAGAAAAACTTGGGCTCTGGTCTCCACAGAACTTCTAAGCCTAGCATGTGTGTGATGATCTCCCCCCGGGGCCACTACGGCTTCCACAAACATGCAGTATGCGGAATTAGCAGCGGTCCTTCCTGCCTCTCCTTAATCATACGTCTTCAGATCGCATGCTGGCCTAAACCAGTAGACAGACTGCAGCTAATATTTCCACTTCCCTTCCCTCCATTTGTCACGAAACTCTAATGAAATAGAAGGGTATCACGAGAGCCACGAAGCAACTATCTGCCTACTAAATATCAGTGTTTTGTTGAGGCCAAGCGAACTATAGTATCGTTTCTTAGCGAAGGAGTAATACAAGAAAGGGCTAACAGTATTAATATTTTAATTTCCTTTGGATATTGCTCTTTTTTCTACATACCAGCTGAGGGGACAAGATTCGCCAGTAACATATACATGTAAATTGCAAGTTACTCACAAATTAATTATATATATATATATATAATATATATATATATATATGTATATATATATATATATATATATATTTATGTATATATATATATATAATATATAGTATATATAATATATTTATATATTATATATATTATATATATATATATATAGATATATATATATATATATATATATATATATCATATATATATATATATATATATATATATATATATATATATATATATATATATGTATATATATATATATATGTATTGAAAACAAATATGTAGGGGTTGGAAAAGCAATCATTAACATCTGAAAGCAAATGTGTTGCACGGTATGTTGTTTTAGAATATTCATAAACATATATTGAAGATTGATCCTCCATTACCTTATTTCTAAAACATGTAACCTATGTCTCTATCAATGCTATTTATGAGGATCAAGACTACACCTAACCAGGTTAGATGATACCTGAAACACCTGATACCTGTCACCTGATAATGGCATTTCCGGTAATCAGAACATTGTTATTTCCTAATATATAAGGTCAGATGTCACACATATATATTATAATATATATATATATATATATATATATATATATATATATATATATATATATATATATATATATATATATATATATATATATATATATATATATATATATATATATATAAGGTGAGACTATTTCTATGTCAACCCTTGTGGCGGTTTAGATTCTCATTTAACGTGGCCAACGACCTCCACCCCGGACATCAGTTAGTCATAATCAGCATCAAGAGACAGGCAAGGTATTATCCCTTCCAATGATATATTTGCTTGTCTCATGAAAAACAAATTTTGGTAATCCTATCTACGCCAATCCAGTCCTTCTCCTATTACTTCTTATCACAATCTCGTAATCTCCTTGTCCCCAGCTTTAGATCTGACATTAATCACCGTCTCGATTTCACTCAGAGATAATTAGCTTTTTCTGTGTACGTGACGTGTCATGTTTTGTAGGAAATGGAACGAATCTGTCATGGCGGAATCACCAGGAAATCTCTTTGCTACCTACTTGTTGAATACCTTACGTCTGTGTGGGAGTTTAAAACGAGCAATCACTTTACTATTCTGACAGAGCATTTCCTGAACCTG
>OZ012685.1:52201371-52226501 GCA_963942565.1 Maea johnstoni
CTATATATTATATATATATATATATATATATATATATAGTATATATATATATATATATATATATATATATATATATATATATATTATATATATATATTATATATATATATATATATATATATATATATATATATATATATATATATATATATATATATATATATATATCTACACACACATATGGAATTTGTAACACCGATTTGAAAAGGAATGCTTTAAGTTCAATGAACCTAAACGTTAACTGCATTTGTATCCTACCCCGAGGTGGGAATACGAACCGCCATGCCTCTCTGTCTTCCTGTGTCCGCTGTCTGGAGCCTGTAGATTTATCCTCCCCGCCTGTCATTTTATATAATCAGTGTCATTTCAATCCATCAAGCCAGGCACGAAGTTGATAGCCCTTTATTACCCGGCCTCGCCTTTAACTACCCTTATATCGCTCACTAAATGCCTAGTATTGCCCAGGCGGTCAGATTCAATGAAGAACTTCGTGAGAAAAATGCGGGATGGGCCAATTTATCATAATCCGGTAACAGAATGAAGACTTTAAGGTCAATGAACCTAAACGTTAACGATGTAAACCCAACGCGGAAAAAATTATTCATAGTGTCATCTATCCTCCCCGGATGAAATGCTTCATGAAATGTTTTATGAAGTTCTCAGCCAAACAATTGATATACAGTGGAACCTGTCAAATTGAATACCTGTGTACATTGAACACCTGCGTACATTGAACAATTTTTCATGTCCCGGCACACTCCCATTGAAAATCAATGGGAGGCCACCTGGATACATTGAACACCTGTCTACCTTGAACATTGAACACCAAATGTGTTCCCGTAGGCATCATTTAACCTGTTTACTTTGAACATTCTGCACTGATTTGAGACTTTTCACCGAAAATGAGGTCAAATGAGATATTATAAGATTAACTGTTTTGTTAAGTGATATTTTTCAAAATACTGAAAATGTGAAATTTTTAACTTAATGAAGAGAGTGAGGTAAAAGGCATAGTAGATTTTACAATAAAATGATCATGTTTCTCTAATTACCCTTGATTTTGTTTCAATTTCACCCGACCTCCAAATACTCAGAACCTGGATACATTGAGCACCTGCGTACATTGAACACTTTTTCATTTCCCGTGAGTGTTCAATGTAGACAGGTTCCACTGTATTTCACCCTTTTGTTGACTATCATCCCCTGATAGTCAACAAATCTCGGTTTGGTGAAATGAAAAACATTGTTTTGATGAAATGAAAAACTTTGTTTTCTGGAAATATGAAAATCTTTGTTTTGGTGTAACGAGTTTGTGAAGGTGAAATAAAAACTCTCGTTTTGAAGAACTGAAAAACATAAAAAAATATGATCATTTTATTTCAAAACTACGTCGGTTTCCGTCGAAAATGCACTAGACGAACATCTTTGCTATTCCCTCTTTTTGTCAATATGTCAAAACTGAGTAAATATAATCAGTCTTTATTATGATTATATACAGGTTGAGATATCATAAAAATGCAAAAGATAAACAATAATCATCTTTTATGCATTACATGTTGACAATAATACACCCATAACATATAACATCATTTCCGCACATTGAAAATTAAGGATTCCAAGGGTAACTTTTATCAAATCCTATCGGTCTTTATAAATTGTATTATTACGGATAGGACTGATGTTATCTGTGTGTGAGGGGGGGGGGGGGGAGGGGATCGTAAATTCTCGTCTTTAGTCCTTGTGCTTTGCATTTTGCTGTGATGTTGTGAATATCATCTTCGCCACGCAACTGCAAGCAACTAAAATATTTTCTTACACTTTAAACATTTATCTTTCTCTGAGCTAATGCTTGTAACGCCACACTAGTGTATATCATTGTTTAAAGGATATATATTTTTTTAACCTTTAGGGCAGCATGCACTTATGGTGATTCATATAGTAGTATAATTTTCAAAAGTAACTACTAGTAAACCACATAAGTGATGTTTTTTGCAGCTGAATGAAAGCATGTGTGTTTTGACTTTAAATACGATTTTAGTTTCTTCTGTGTCTTTTTGTTTTATTTGGACGGTTAATTAGGCTTCAGGATTTTATAATGTATTGGTAAACTATAGAGATCAAACAAGATGTACTTGTGTAGAATGTAATGATGCTTACCATATTTCTTTACTCAATCTAGCTTCGTTGCACCCTTTTTCGGCATTCGACTTTAAATGATTTTTCCCAATCTGTTTGAAGAGTTTTTGTACTTAGCATATTCTCTGTATGTTTTATTTTAATATCATTTTTGTGTTTTTTTTCTAATAATTTGTGTTGTATAAAGTGATGGTGTACATTATTGAATTAAATTCAATCAAAACAAATGCATTAAAAGGAATACATATTTCCTCCTGTGTATCGATAATGTAGTTGTGAAATCATGCATGAACTTTTACTCATTAATACTTAAAAGTTCCTCCAGAGATTATTGCCTGGATCTATGCTACTTTTGACAATAAATTTTAAATCGAGAATGGTTTTACAAAATATCTGAAGGAGAATTGTTGGTTAATGTTCTGATTAACATTTCTAGATCACATTTTCCTGACATTTCCTGCAAAATAGCATTATAATGTAAGTCTACTTTGGCCGCTGTGAGCATTAATGGGTTAATAACTAACATATGTCATATTTCTATTTGTATGAATATGGTAGTGCATACCGCTGATGTTCCCATTACACTAAAGTGACCATGTGAGACCCCTGGCGGTGTTTGAGGTAACTAATACACGTATACGCATGTGAAACTTCAATATGCAGTTCATACAATTTCTACGAGAAATGTTTGTGGAAATAGCCATGATACTTAAAAAGGGAATGTGGTCCAAACAAAGTCAATACGTTTTCGTGTGATCTTTCTAATGCGATTGGCTTATCTTATCATATGGTTCCATATGTTGGAAGATTTCTAAATATATTTAATTCATTTAAAATTCAGTCATGTCAACAGTTGAAAAGGTTGTCAAAGAGTGTGCGTCACATGTGTAACTAAGATCCAAAAAGCACACACACACACACACACACACACACTTGCAAACACACACAAACTTGCAAACACACACACATACTTGCACAGACACACACACACTTACACACATACACTTACACACAAACATAATATATATATATATATATATATATATATATATATACATATATATATATATATATATATATATATATATATATATATATATATATATATATATATATATATATATATATATATATATATAGCTTCTTGTTGTGTTTTTGTGTCACTGTTACATACAGAAATTCTCATTTAAATCCGTGAGAAGTTTTATTTGCTATTAACACATATGCATTGTAAGTGACGGGCACAATATGTATGCTTGAGTTACTTCCATGAGAAGTGGGCTCATCATTAGAAAAACTTGGGCTCTGGTCTCCACAGAACTTCTAAGCCTAGCATGTGTGTGATGATCACCCCCCGGGGCCCCTACGGCTTCCACAAACATGCAGTATGCGGAATTAGCAGCGGTCCTTCCTGCCTCTACTTAATCATACGTCTTCAGATCGCATGCTGGCCTAAACCAGTAGACAGACTGCAGCTAATATTTCCACTTCCCTTCCCTCCATTTGTCACGAGACTCTAATGAAATAGAAGGGTATCACGAGAGCCTAGAAGCAACTATCTGCCTACTAAATATCAGTGTTTTGTTGAGGCCAAGCGTACTGTATCACCGTTTCCTAGCTCGTGAGTTATACAAGAAAAGTCAGAAATGAACTATATTTTAATTTCTTCAGAGTGGATCTTGCTCGTTTTCGTACATACCAGCCATAGGGATAAGATTCGCAAATAACATGTAAATTGTAAGTTACTCACACTTAGTTATATTTAACAATATATATGTGCAGAGTAGTACATGTAATAATAAAATAAACTTCACTTATTTATAAATGAAAAAATGTAAATTTTGTTTTATGACTGCTATGGAAGAAAAGGATATAAAATAAAAAGTACAAATAACACATTAGTCTATGATTTCTTAATCAACTCTTCTTTGAAGAGTGCCCATTCCCTCTCAAATCTGCCAGCTTTTCCTCTTATCCTAGATGTATATGTTTCATAAAAGATATTTGCTTTACATTGTTTTTAACTTGGAAAATAGAAGACTACACTTAACTACATTTAACCAGGTCAGCTGACACCGGACGCACCTGAAACCTGTTGTCACCTGGTAATGACATTTCCCGTAATCATCACATTGTTATTGCCTTTTTTTTGTTATTGACTATTTTTATGTCAACCCTTATGGCGGTTCAACGTGGCCAACGACCTGCACCACGGACATCAGTTAGTCATAATCAGCATCAAGAGACAGGCAAGGCATTATCCCTTCCAATGATATATTTGCTTGTCTCATGAAAAACAAATTTTGGTAATCCTATCTACGCCAATCCAGTCCTTCTCCTATTACTTCTTATCACAATCTCGTAATCTCCTTGTCCCCAGCTTTAGATCTGACATTAATCACCGTCTCGATTTCACTCTGTGATAATTAGCTTTTTCTGTGTACGTGACGTGTCATGTTTTGTAGAAGAGAAACGAATCTGTCATGGCGGAATCATCAGATGTCTTCTTGCTACCTACTTGTTGAATGCCTCACGTCTGTGTGGGAGTTTAAAACGAGCAATCACTTATCTATTCTGGCAGTGCATTTCCTGAACCTGATGGAAAAACTAATAGCTTTGTTTTGCCAAAGTTCTGTTGAGGTCATTTCAGGGAAATCCAGTTTTCAGGAATTCCCATCAGTGCCGGAATTTAATTCCTGCACTAAATGTGTGGGCAGCTCGGGAGTAATAAATGACCGCACGACCGGTTACCACGCAGTTTCCTGGGCATGGATGCTACCACAGGTCTCTATATACGTAGCTTTGATTCGTAACTAATACTAGGGTCATCAATATACTTGGATTATTTCTATGACAATTTTGTTATCTACGTGTGTTTGTACACATAGGCACTGGAAGACGTGTGGTCGACTGGTGCAGGAATTAAATGTTGTACTGTATGACCAATCACTCAACCCATAAATAAGGTAGAACCCTACTCGATACACGGGTCATTTTTAAAACTTGAATATCTGAAAACTGAGTTTAATTACGACAACGACACTTTTGCTATTGTAAAGATTACATCTCATAGTTGCGGAATAATGGTAAACTTATCAGTAAGTGACTATTATGAGGTATTAAAGGATGGGTTTCGTTTTTTGGCAAAAAGTCAAGACTCGCCCTTTACTTGAGAATGAGAGTCTACCATATGATTATTCATGTCTTTGGTAGGTGCAAGGTCCTACCTCAACAGGGGATCTGCACGATGAGTATTTTTAAAACATTTTTGAATGTTCCCATAAGCTTCAAAATTACTAGCAGCACGTGGTTTACATAGGAAATGCTGATTTTCAGGTCCTGTCAGAATTCAAGGTATTTGAGACATGGCCTTGCATCTGGAGGAGCTTCATATCTGTCATATTCTAAACGACTGGCTTCGAAGACTGTATCGTTATTCACTTTCAGACAAAAAATGAGATGAAAATTTTGGTCAAAATGGTCGAGCTCGAAGGAATCTGCATGGTCAGAGCAGACAGCTATGTTAATTGGGACCAATTTAACAAAGAAGGCCCAAAGGGCCCCTCCCTTTGTTCTCTTGCCGTACCACAAAAGAAAGTTGCTTGGTCGAGATTCGTGGCGACGGATCACTACTCATGTGTCATCTTTTGTTCTGATATCCATTCTTAGGGGCCAGCCAAGGACACCACCTAGTGGTGATAATATTGGTGTACTAGACTATCACCTTAAGAGTTTCTCAGTAAATTGTTGTCTGGATGTAAGATACTTTTGACCATAACTTAGTATTAAAGAATGATTTTACAAGATATTTAATGGAGAACTGTTGTTCATGTGCTGTCCTCCACTTAAATCAAAACTGAGAAATTATGGCATTGTTTAACATCCTCGTAAAGAGAGGAGCATGAACATATATATTCGTGATGATAGTTTCATTACAAGTTAGCCTTTTTTTTAATCTGACCATTATGTTCACTTGGCCGTTAGTACACACGGAACACCAATTGTCTACTTAAAATGCCTTATGGGGCTATTTTCCGAGTTGGTATTTTCTTTTAATCTTGTGTTTATTAGTCATGTTGCACTTTCATAGTATGCATTGCCTGGAAGCTCAACCATTTGCATTTAACCCGTCAACACACAGAGCAGCCAAAACAGGCCTGACAATTTTGGAAATATTTTTCGAACAAAAACGTTTTTAGGAAAATAATTGAAGGCGAAATGTTAAATAGAAGTCAAACAACAACTTTCCTTCAAATATTTTATGAACTTTTGCTTTATTCCCAAGTTATTTTGAAAAGTATGAGAATGACAGACGATACTTTAGAGGGGATATCTGGGTGTGAATGGGTTAAGTACATATACCTCAGTTTGATACACGCATAATCAGAATACCGAACTGGAAGAGTCGTTTCAACGCAATTTTCATCCATCAAACAGTTGGTATCTCCATTAATGTGCTGGGCATCACTTTCTGCGTGATATTAATCGAACCTACTTGGTAGAAAGCTGCTTCCACCATATGGATTATGTCTCATCACCCTTATGAAAGAGATAACCAGCTGAGGCATGCCAGATGGCTCGAGGGAGGAGGGAAGAGAGAGGATGTTAACAATAACTGGTTTGGAATCAACGTCCAATTCTTATACGGTAAGAATAGATAGCCTGTTTAATTATAAAAACAAAGGGATGGAATTTGCACGAATTTACTTCTTTATATATGCGCACATCATCAACTATATGCCGGATATATATATATATATATATATATATATATATATATATATATATATATATATATATATATATATATATATATATATATATATATATATATATATATATATATATATATATATATATATATATATATATATATATATATATATATATATATATATATATATATATATATATATATATATATATATATATATATATATATATATATATATATATATATATATATATATATATATATATATATATATATATATATATATATATATATATATATATATATATATATATATATATATATATTCGACGATATGAGTGTGTATTCACAAATCTCCTTTACTTCTTTAATAATTCACACATCTTCTTTAATAATCAAATCAACGCGTAATCATGTAACGATGATAATGCCGATTAAATAGATATTCTCAAATTAGTTTATATTATATCTAATGATTTTACCTAATGTTTTACATGGAAACTGCAGTATACATCTTTGATTTACGATTGGTTGCTAGCAGAGAAAGATGCAGCTATACATTATGCATGTACATGTAGTGACACTCATATATGATATTCTACGAGGAAATTCGTTGGTATTTGAATTGTTTCGATAAATCTACGGTGAATAAAATTAATGAATAAATATGGACACTATTATAAACGTAATGTTTTGTCTGGTGGCTGCCCCTAAGGCTGGGTGGTCCACTGCTTATAAGCTGAGATTCCTCGCTAGATCGAAGAAAGGATTTGTACGTGTGAAATAACAAAAATAATCAAAATTGGGGTATGGGGAGTCAGCGGGAGCATTTTCTGTGAGGAAAAAAACATCTCACGAAGGGCATTGACAATAAACCAGCGGCCTATGGGTCCTTGTGCACATATAGGGAATGGTTGGTTTTAGCGTGCTTGTGCCTGTTTTGGATAGAACCTCTTGGGAGCTGTATTGACATGAAAAGCACATGAGGTCTACTTACAGGTATGGCTTAAGTTGATCTCTTGAGTTATGTCCACTTAACCATCCCCCTCCCCCTCCCCTCCACCAGGAAAGGCACGTCGGGGTTAGATGGTGTGTCAATTCTAATCAAATACCATCTACCCCGCAGAAGGACACGTAGGGGAAAGATAACACACCCTGGTAGTGCTAGGGGGCTACTCACAACAGCGTACAATGTACATTTATTTAGTTTATTGTTTTATTGTTTTATTTATTGTGTATTCATAGTGATAAGTTAAAGTTTGTATGTATCTTTATTCACTATATCGGGTTATATAAAGTGATACAACATAAACAATTTATACACAAAAGATTACATTAGATGAAACAAAACATAAGTGTAAGTTATAGTAAACAAGATAACGGAGAGACTGTACTCTACGATATCTCAAATGCACATCTTTAAGTATAAAGACATGTACTAAATTGCCAAGTAGTTCAAAGGCTGCGTACCTTTTTAACCAGGATGAGCTGACCCCAGCTTTTGTGTACTTTTGGAACCAGGTGCATGAAGTTTTCCCGAAAGCATATCCGAGGTGACACTTTTGTTAGATCTAAATTTATTTTCAGTATTAAGTTGATTACCGTTTCTACATCTTAAATCAAAAGTAAATTAATGATAACACTTATAACTTCATTTAAACTACTTATACAAAAAATATTTTACACGGGGGGATATTGTCCGGGGGAAATTTGTCCTGGGGGATATAGGAATGGGGGTATTTTGTCGGGGGGATATTGTCCGGGGGAATAATTGTCCTAGAACCGTAATATATATCATTTTCGTGTCAAGTTCGTATTAGCAATCAGATGCTGTTTTTCTCTTGCTGGTTATTTCTGTACATTATGTACCTAATTACTACGTTTGAGATTATATATGTAATGTATATTTTGTGACAAATTATGATGGTCAATACAGATAAAATACAAAATTACTCAAAGACGTCTATGGGCACATCCTAGATACGTGGATACAGGCAACTCTGCTAATAATCCGGATTTTGCCTAATCCGGACAGAAATTTAGGGTCCACACCAGTCCGGATTAGGCAAAATCCGGATTATGCTTATAGGAATTATATGTATAGAAAGGGACTGGAACCTTCCAATCTGTCCGGTTTAGACGAAAATCCGAATTACACATGTCCGGATTAAGCAGAGTTGCCTGTATGATTGTCCCCAACAAATCAAAGGTACATTCTCTCTAGGCTTCAATGAGAATGCAATCCCCACCACCCGCTCAGTAACCCTTTTTTCGGGGTACCCCAAATTCCTAATGTTGCAACTTGCAAGTGTCATCTGCGCATCGCTCCACTCCGTTTAGTATTGAGTCGTTGATTACCTAAAAGGGTGAGCATTTTAACACTTGTATGCAGTCAGTAAAAAATAGAAATTAATCAAGGGTCACATATGGTTGGCGCAATGTTGTACATGGACACATAATCGATAAACTACTAAAAGTGAACACCTCCTGCTAACCCGTACTAAAGGCTTCATGCATGAAAACATAAAAATTCCATGCACGAAAATATGAAATTTACATGCATAAAAATATGAAATTTACATGCATGGACATATGCAATGTGCATGCATGAAAATACAAAATTTACGTGCATGAAAATATGAAATTTACATGCATGAAAATATAAAATTTACATGCATGAAAATGACGTTTATATGCATGAAAAGTGATATTTCCATGCAGGAAAATATGAAATTTACATGCATGAAATACGAAATTTCCATTCATGAAAATGACATTTTTATGAAAATATATTTCCATGCATGATATTTAAATTATCCATGCATGAAAATGAAATTCTATACATGAAAATGACATTCCATGCATGAAAATGACATATTAATGCATGAAAATGATATTTCTATGCATGAAAATGGAAATTTTGCCCCTTCCCTGGTGAATGCTTCTGTAAAGGGTCCTAGTGAAGCAAGGGTCATTGGTAGGTCGCCCTACGCTGTCCTTGCCAGTCCGCGGGAAGGACACGAGAGAGATTCGCTTGCGTGTAGAATCACCCGTGACAGCCCCCTATTCGTGCCCGTCAGATTCTCCGCATTGATCGATCCGTTAAACCTCACCTTTCGTCCCACGTGGCCCCAGTTTTATAGATCTGTTTTCCCGGCAACCCTAGACCGAATTAGCCAAGTTTGTGAGAAGTGTAAAATTCGTGTGCAACGCCTCTTAGCGCGGCTAATACGGTTTTTAGCCCGATACGTGCTCCAAGACTTTTGGACATGACTCAAAGTCTGCGGAGACGGCATACGTCACTCGGGCGCAGTGTAAACAATTGTAAAAGGTCACGTGTGAAGAATCGCTGTCACTGATTGGACAAGGAGGCCTTCGGGATTCGCTCGCGTTCTGGCAGTAATTGTTTGTAAAATGGACCATCAGAAATCGTGTCACCGCCTTGGATGAACTTGAGCCCTAGATTAGAGGAGGTGTCAGACGCTGTTACGGCAAACGGAATACAGAAACACCTTCGTGGACAAATCAATTCCTCTTCACAAACAACCGGAAAAAAGTTTCTTTCACGCATTCATGGCAGTTGCTGAAAGTGAACACATAGGTGATACAGGCAACTCTGCTTAATCCGGACATGTATAATCCGGATTTTCGTCTAAACCGGACAGATTGAAAGGTCCCAGTCCCTCCCTATAAATATAATTCCTATACGCATAATCCGGATTTTGCCTAATTACAGAAATTTAGGTTCCACACCAGTCCGGATTAAGCAGAGTTGCCTGTACTTTATTTGGCAAAGAAAAAATGCAAATAGTTGATGAGATGAGGAATAAATGTACTTAGAGATACAGATTATCTCTTTGAGAATTAAAAGAAGATTCAACAAGAACTAAGCCTACAACTATTTTTGGAATCTTTTACGCTTAATTTCAAAAAGTTAAGTAATCTTTGAAATGTATTCAAGAACGTGCTTTGTACGGTTTAGCATCCTTAGGCAGAAAAAGGTCAAAGAAAAATGAATGTTCTGTATTTGCAACAGAGTTCTGTTTTTGTTGTCAATATTACATGAACTTTCGTAAACCGTCAATTGTCTTTTCATTTTTTCTTTGCAATAAAGTTCAGGTCTAAATACATTGACGAATAGACTGACCAGATGTTAAGAGCTATTTTCTTTGCAATAGTGAGAAGGGCATATAAGTCAAAATGATATTTCATATTTATGCATTTAACTATTTTTTATTGAAAATTAATACATAAAACCGTATATTGTTTGATAGTTTACTGATGATACCTAAAAAAATACATATTACAAGTACAATCTTTAAAATATCACCACCGTGTTGCAACTTTATTGTCACATTGTCATCGTGTTGTAACTGCGTCGTTACTTGACGTCAATACATTGCAACTGTGTGCCACTGCTTTGCCATGGAGTCTTTGTTGGTCTCGACAGTGTTGCCAGCACGTTGCGATATGTTTTTACCATGTTGCCACTGAGGGGTCATCACACACACAAAATTGTTTAGACCTTTTGCAATGTCGTGGCAACGTTGTGGCAATGCGGTGGCAATCTCACGCTGTGACAACGTTGCCAGAGCACGTTGCTAGCACGATTGCGGCTAGTGTGAATGGGGCTTAAGATTGAAGATTTTTTACAAAATAGAATTGAATAAATTCCTAGCTTGTTTGAGTATATTGAATCCATATACCTGCAATAAAATATGCTAGTATTGGAGCTAATGCGTTAAACCCTTATGCTATTGGTGGCTAATTTGGCCAATACAAAATGATGAAAAAAAAACATTAAAAAGACTGAAACCCTGGCACATGGGTACTCATCTAAGAGTACTCCGCGAGAGCTACCCAACAGATGCCAATATTACAGGGACATTAAATGGTTTTGAAAAACTCTTTGCGTCCTTGTGCTTTGGAGGAAAGTAGCTTCAGCATTGGAAGGTTTAAGGTGCAACTATAAAACATGGTAATGCGAGGTACATTATGTAGACAGTCAATTCCCGGGGGGGCACTTCGGTATTTAAGGGGGTACATACGCTCGTTATCAAATTTAAAAAAATACCCCTAAAGCACTGATTTCAGGCCAAAATGCACCCTTATTTTTAAAAAACGCTGACTTTTTCCAGTAAAAAAACACCCCTTCTTTTATCAAAACACTGACATTGGATGAATCGGAACACGCATTTTAACTTTTGATGTTATAATTCTCTGCCTGTTTAGCGGCAGCAGACTCGGAAGCCCAGTCACTTTGGGAGTCACTCGGCGTCAGAGCCGCGGATATTTGGTGGATTGTAAGGTGATTTTCACCCCCCATACTTGGGTACACGTGGGTACAAAAAAGTACCCTTCTTTAACCATATCGCGGACATCATCGCAGCGGAGGTCTTAAAAAGACCCCTTCTTCGTGAAATACGTAACGAGGGTGCGGCCCCCTCTGCACCTGAGTGCCCCCCCCCCCCCCCCCCCTCAACTCTGGGTAGCTGGAAGGATATATCCGCAACAGGAAACCTACATGTATAATGGAGCAACCAAGGAACTAAATGAGCACTCTTGTGTAATGACAGTAATTCTGGAGAAAATGCTGCCATTTCCATCTGAGTATCATCTAACGATATCTCCTCTTACGAATGGATAAATACATATTCGCAATCCAACGAGATAAAAACCATTTCGCGGAAAGACGTCGGGTCATCAGAGTGACATTGACACGGAATCCTCGGTTTCCATTTGCTGATTGGGATATATATTCCTTAATTCCCTCTCGGAATTAATCCCAATTCCACTAAGTCTTCTCAGTAATGAGGTTTTATTAATGAGATAATCGGACCATCATTCGCAACACCCAACGGAGGCACCGGATGCATGGCTGCGCGCAAGGGATGTCGGGAAGTGACCGGAGGGTTTTCAGCCTAAATTAGGCAAACTGTAAAATCAATAGCGACGCGATCATGAGACCACCAGTGAACCTCCTTCTCTCCTACACGATAAATTGAGCAGATGGTTCAATTTCTATTTGAATTAGCGTAATGCTTATATTGGAAAACCCATTAAATATATATCAAACTGAAGCAATTGCCAATTAAAGAATTCATTCGATTTCTATCTAAATTAGCGTAATGCTTATATTGGAAAACACGTTAATTAGATATCAAACTGAAGTAATTGCCAATTAAAGAATACATTTGATTTCTATTTAAATTAGCGTAATGCTTATATTCGAATACACTTTAACTAGATATCAAATTAAAGCAATTGCCAATTAAAGAATACATTTGATTTCTATTAAAATTAGCGTAATGCTTATATTGGAAAACCCATTAAATATATATATCAAACTAAAGCAATTGCCAATTAAAGAAGTCATGCGATTTCTACCTAAATTAGCGAAATGCTTATATTGGAAAACCCATTAAATATATATATCAAACTGAAGCATTTGCCAATTAAAGAATACATTTGATTTCTATTTAAATCAGCGAATTGCTTATATTGGAAAACCCATTAAACATATATTAAACTGAAGCAATTGCCAACTAAAGAATACATTTGAATACATTAAGGAGTACATTTGATTTATATTTGAATTAGCGAAATCTTACATTGGAAAACCCATTAAATATATATATATATATGTATATATATATATATATATATATATATATATATATATATATATATATATATATATATATATATATATATATATATATATATATATATCAAACTGAAGCAATTGCCAATTAAATAATTCATTCGATTTCTATTTAAATTAGCGTAATGCTTATATTGGAAAACCCATTAACTATATATCAAACTGAAGCAATTGCCAATTAAAGAATACATTTGATTTATATTTGAATTAGCGAAATGCTTGTACTGGAAAACCCATTAAATATATATCAAACTGAAGCAATTGCCAATTAAATAATACATTTGATTTCTATTTAAATTAGCGTGATGCTTATGTTGGAAAATTCATTAGCTTGATATCAAACTAAAGCAATTGCCAATCAAAGAATATATTACCATCGACGTAATCGATAAAAAAAATATCTAGTGAAGACTACATCAACGTGGCTACTTGACTTCTGCCCAAACTAGTAAAGGGCTAAGGAAAGCCAATACGCTATAGGATTTTCTCCCTATGTACTATTATGCATGTATGCCATTTTGACAGTAATACAGGAAACTCTGTTTAATCCGGACTGGTGCGACCCTAAATTTCTGTCCGGATTAGGCAAAATCCGGATTATGCGTATAGGAATTATATGTATAGAAAGGGACTGGGACCTTCCAATCTGTACGGTCTAGACGAAAATCCGGATTAAGCGGAGTTGCCTGTAGTGAAATTACAAACCCATTAATTGCCAATACGGCAACACAGATCCAATGTTTTGCTAAATGGAAATTACAAAGTATTAAGGTCAAAACAATCGACAGGGTCTGCCCCCTTTGCCTCGGGGTCTAGTGTATTGGCCAAAGGCTTGATGTGATTCGTTTCTGCTTAAGTTTTGGGATTGAGGCAAGTCATGATCCTTAATTGGACGATGTGGACAGGAATAAGCCATTTCATAGTAAAGTATGGTCATTCTCTAAATGATGGCTTCATACTGTATATATATATATATATATATATATATATATATATATATATATATATATATATATATATATATATATATATATATATATATATATATATATATATATATATATATATATATATTATATTATATATATATATATATATATATATATATATATATATATATATATATATATATATATATATATATATATATATATATATATATATATATATATTTATATATATATATATATATATATATATATATATTACATATATATATATATATGTATACATATATAAATATATATATATATATATATATATATATATATATATATATATATATATATATATATATATATATATATATATATATATATATATATATATATATACTGTACTAAGTATATTTATTCTCTACAAATGACAGAGCGGTTGTCCGATATCCGTAAGGTACATTAGATTGCTTGTATATCTATTTACATGTCTTCCTCTAGGGCTACAGTACATGCGTAGTACATTGCAAATGGAAATAACTTGTAACTAGACACCTTAAATTAATGTCGCGTTAGCAAGTAACTGGAAATGCAAAAAAAATGTTTTGACCCATTTGTGAATGGCTAAGTTTCGCCTGCTTTAATTAATCATATTGAGATTAGCTTTCGAATAAAGCATTAATTCACTAAAAGGAGATTGTGAGCTGAGTACTGGTCAAACAGTTTTTGAAATATGCTCCGTTCAAAATGTTTTTCCAAAACCGTCAAGGTGTTTTCAGGTTTTATACATATAGGCATTAAATGTGTATTCCTTTTTCAATGGGCTAGCGTGATTCCTTGCCTTCTCTCTTGGTTGTTCTTTTAATAATTTTAGCTTTTCTTCTCACTATACGCATGACCGTGGACAAAGATACAGGCAACTCTGCTTAATCTGGAATGATGTGGACCCTAAATTTCTGTCCGGATTAAGCAAAATCCGGATTATGCGTATATGAATTATATGTATAGAAAGGGACTGGGACCTTCCAATCTGTCCGGATACCACATTTACGGATTAAGCAGAGTTGCCTATATATCAAACACCTCTACATTGACAATCACTGTAAGCAGACCGAAAGGTCACGACCAATCGAAGAATGCCAATATATAGTATGCTGCACGTAATGACCCATTTATCACTGCGCATGTCTGTCTCATGGACGTCATCAAAACATCTTCCCTGAAAAGTCACGACTTATTGAAAAATGCCAATATATGGTATGCTGCACGTTATGACCCATTTATCACTGCACATGTCTGCTCCACGGACGTCATCAAAACATCTTCCATGAAAAGTCACGACTAATTGAAGAATGCTAATATTTGGTATGCTGCACGTTATGACCCATTTATCACTGCACATGTCTGCTCCACGGACGTCATCAAAACATCTTCCATGAAAAGACACGACTAATTGAAGAATGCCAATATTTGGTATGCTGCACGTTATGACCAATTTATCACTGCGCATGTCTGTCTCGTGGACGTCATCAAAACATCTTCCCTGAAAAGTCACGACTTATTGAAAAATGCCAATATTTGGTATGCTGCACGTTATGACCCATTTATCACTGCACATGTCTGCTCCACGGACGTCATCAAAACATCTTCCATGAAAAGTCACGACTAATTGAAGAATGCCAATATTTGGTATGCTGCACGTTATGACCCATTTATCACTGCACATGTCTGCTCCACGGACGTCATCAAAACATCTTCCATGAAAAGACACGACTAATTGAAGAATGCCAATATTTGGTATGCTGCACGTTATGACCCATTTATCACTGCACATGCCTGCTCCACGGACGTCATCAAAACATCTTCCATGAAAAGACACGACTAATTGAAGAATGCCAATATTTGGTATGCTGCACGTTATGACCAATTTATCACTGCGCATGTCTGTCTCGTGGACGCCATCAAAACATCTTCTCTGAAAAGACACGACTTATTGAAAAATGCCAATATAAGGTATATGCTGCAAGTTATGACAAATTTATCACTGCGCATGTCTGTCTCGTGGACGCCATCAAAACATCTTCCCTGAAAAGTCACGACTTATTGAAGAATGCCAATATATGGTATGCTGCGCGTTATGAACAATTTATCACTGCGCATGTCTGTCTCGTGGACGCCATCAAAACATCTTCCCTGAAAAGTCACGACTTATTGAAGAATGCCAATATATGGTATGCTGCGCGTTATGAACAATTTATCACTGCGCATGTCTGTCTCGTGGACGTCATCAAAACATTTCTACGATGCCACGTGGAAGATTAAAGGTTTCCATCGTTATCTGCCTCTATCAGCCACATCCTGTCGTTACAGATAACTAGTCCTTAAATATCCCTCGTATATCCCATGATATAGTCAATAAAGATACAATACAATACTTAAAGTCAAATGAAAAGAGATGAAAATGATTCTGTTTATCTCGTTGTGAAATTGTTAATATCGTCATTGGTAGTTTTATTGTATAGATATATTTACAATATTGCCCGTTTTGATGTACTGATCTGTGTAACAATAGCTATAACAGCATCCCATATGACCATCCAATAAGCGATGGTGTTTTGATGGGATAACCAAAAGCCCAAAGGACACATTTGAATGACGCACACACACCACAAATTCCCCTCAGTTATCTCTCTGTAAACGATGCACTACAACCACTGGACCACTGGGTGGAAATAAAGGAAGTATATGTAAGTATATATATATATATATACATATATATATATATATATATATATATATATATATATATATATATATATATATATATATATATATATATATATATATATATATATATATATATATATATATATATATATATATATATATATTTATATATATATATGCATTATACAGTATGAAACGACCCAGGTTATACCTTTCTCTATCACAGATTCTATTCCCATAGGAAAAATAACCCAGACTAAAATGGGAAGAGGATTGAGGAAACAATAAAATCTAGAACTACTATCCTGAAATGGGAAGCCGAACAATTTGGGTATGAGATGAGAGGTAATCGCATTTACAAATATTTATGATAAATGTATATCTAGTTGTTTTGATGTAAATGATAATTCATGTTAGAAGTAGGGATTGGCATAGGTCACCTAAGTGGACTTGTTTTAGTGTTAAAAGTATGTTATTATGTTGATATATCTATCTATCTATCTATCTACCTATCTATCTATCCATCTCTCTGTCAATATATCTATTATCCATCCACACATTCTCTCTCTCTCTCTCTCTCTCTCTCTCTCTCTCTCTCTCTCTCTCTCTCTCTCTCTCTCTCTCTCTCTCTCTCTCTCTCTCTATATATATATATATATACATATATATATATATATATATATATATATATATATATATATATATATATATATATATATATATATATATATATGTATGTATGTATGTATGTATATATGTATGTATATACATATATATATATATATATATATATATATATATATATATATATATATATATATATATATATATATATATATATAATATATATATATGTAAATATATATATATGTATTATATATATATATATATATATATATATATATATATATATATATATATATATATATATATATATATATATATATATGTGTTATATTTTACATATGTAGTCATATACGTTCTTATGTTGTTTTCCTGATGAAATGTCTACCTTACCTTTATGATAAGTGATTACTTCATCGAAGAATGCGATCGTTTCTGAAGGTAATGGTCTTGATGGATCCACAATTTAGTTATGATTCGCGAAAAATATGGCAAAGATTTGTAGTCCATAAGATGGGTAAACGTCATATATCAAGGCCGAGACAAAGAGTAATGGAAATGAGAATATTAGATATGATACAGTGACAAATCATAATGTAAAGCTGGTTATACTATCACACAGTTGAGCGAAGCATGATGGGAATAAGTCAGTGAGAAAACATTTATCAGAAGTTTCATACTGACATAAAACTGCAAAAGATTGCAAGACTATCTTACGCGACGAATGGCGAAGTTAATATAATGTATTTATTAGAAGTTTCATACTGACATAAAACTGCAAAAGATTGCAAGACTATCTTACGCGACGAATGGCGAAGTTAATATAATGTATTTATTAGAAGTTTCATACTGACATAAAACTGCAAAAGATTGCAAGACCTATCTTACGCGACGAATGGCGAAGTTAATATAATGTATTTATTAGAAGTTCATACTGGACATAAAACTGCAAAAGATTGCAAGACTATCTTACGCGACGAATGGCGAAGTTAATATCATGTATTTATTAGAAGTTTCATACTGACATAAAACTGCAAAAGATTGCAAGACTATCACGAATTTTGACACCTGTCTGTGCAGTGCTGGCATTCAATTCCTGCACTTAATGCGTGGGCAGCCTGGGCGTAATACACGACCCTGCACCCGATTTCCACTCAGTTTCTTGGGCAGTTTTATGAATGCGACCACACGACCAAGACCCCACAACTAAACGTAGCTTTTATTCGCAAGCTACTTGGGTCATGGTGTGCTTGGCTTATGTTTTGACATATGATCCATGTGTGTTTGTACAACCCGGCATTAGTAGACGCCCGGTCGACTGGTGCAGGAATCAAATGCCTTGTACTTTACTATCGTGCATTTTCCAACTCAAAACCTTTTGATGAAGAGAGGGCTATTCTGTTAGATAACGCTTGATGTATATACCTTTTAAATGTATCGAAAATACCTTATATTGAAAAAATACACTGAAATCTTGACACGCTTTCTTGTTAAAAGGACACGCCAAAATATGATTTCACCTACATTACCGTATCATTGTGAAGTCTGAAAAATAACATAAAGCTAATGTGCACTTTTTCAAACTAGGCTCCTAGTCCCTAAAGAGTTGACATTTCCTTCTGTGTTGACCAAACAGTGTGGTGTAGTACCAGGTATGGTAACTAGATAGCACCACCTGATCCTCCTATATCTAGAGGTCACAAATGACCCTGGTGACATAAGTGTAAACTAAATCGGCCACTATGACCACCTGGACAATCTGGTGCCTGGTTACAGATAAAACTTGACAGAAAAATACATATTACAGCGTAGAAATAGCCCCTGCTGTATATTGTATACGACTTAAAACTCATTGTAGACGCTGAAAGATTGTTAGACTATATTTTGTGGCGAATGAGGAGGTTTGTATATTGGGCAAGAATTTCGAACCTGTCTGTATAAACATGTATTTACAAGTTTATATAATATAAACATGTATATAAATTGAACACGTCATTTTGATAAAATGTCACAAATGGATTGTGCGTTTAGCCCTGCGTGACAACTCTTTGCATACGGGAACATCAAATAAATCATTCCCTAGTGAGAACAGTTGAAAACGGTATTAGTTCTATATGTAAAAATGAGTGTTTTCTAACGACGCTCTATAGTAAAATTCATCACTGCTATTGTGCAGATAACAAGGGTCCCGGGATAGACATTCGTTTATTACCCACATGCTCTATGATAGGGATCACCATAATACAAACAGTGGCTTCTACCTTGCCGATATTCAATTCCTGCACTAACGCGTGGACAGCCTGGGCATAATAAACGACTGCACGCCCGAATGCCACCAGTTTCCTGGGCATGGATGCATATATGACCTAATAGCTGAACGTAGATTTGATTCGCAAGCAACGCTAAGTGCTTGGGTTATCTTTCTGACATGCTATCTATAGGTGCTGGTACAACCAGGCACTGGTAGACGTCCGGTCGACTGCTGCAGGAATTAAATGTCTGTACTGTAGTCATATTTATCCACCTACTGACCTCGCTGACCTAGTAAACAATCCCAGCAACAACTCATTATAGTGTGTATGTATTTGTCTTTATTGACCACAGATCTCGCTGTAGAAATTAAACAATGGCAATAATGTACACAAATAATCAAATATTATACAAAAATGTTAGGTATCTTCTATATACTGACCTCAACCCCAGTGACTTAACAACACCAACAAACACTTTCCATAGTGACTATGACATGACAGTCATATTCCAGGAAATAAAAACTTAAATGTTGACATGGTATACTAAATAAATTGTTGTATACAGGTATTTTGATATTTAATATGCTTCTCTCACCATATAAGGCTAAAAAGGTCGTAAAATCTTTTTAATCATTTTAGGGGAAAAGTATCTGTCAAAAGTTCAAAAACAACGGTCAAAAAGCCTAAATCGCTAATCACAATGAAAAATCCGCAATAAAAGTGTAGATTGTACGATAATTTTTTTCAAATGTTAGTTGACATTTCATAAATAGAAATAGAAAATGTTGATGTATCAACACACTCAACCCCAAGCTTCACCAATTATGAGAGTATTGATATATCAACATAAACCGGAAGCAGTATCAAGAAAGGCACTGTTAAATGTTGATGTACCAACAAAATCAACATCATGCTTGATATGAAAGAGAATGTTGATGTATCAACAAAAACCTTAAGCAGCATCAAGAAAGCCATTGGAAAATGTTGATGTATTAACAAAATCAGCTTTAAGCTTTACCAAAGATGACTTTGTTGATGCATCAACAATTTTCCAATGCTTTCCTGATGCTGCTCCAGGTTTATGATGATATATTGACAATGTCTATTTTGTTTAGCTTGCCGTTGATTGTTGTTGATACATCAACATTTTCCACTGGCTTTCTTCATATTGCATAAGGTTTTTGTTGATCGATCAACAATCCCTATTTTGGTGTAGCTCGAAGTTGATTTTATTGATACATCAATATTTTTCACTAAATTTCTTGATGTTGCTTCAGGTTTTTGTTGATATATCAACCCTCCTTTAATTTGGTAAAACAACATCAAGAAAGCCAGTGAAAAATCTTGATGTATCAACAAAAACATTCAATTACAGCAAATAAACCATAGGAAAAATGCTGATGTATCAGAAAAATCAGCTTTAAGCATTATCAAAGATGAATTAGGCAATATCCCCCATGCTCACTATTGATTTTAATTGTCCTCTGTGAATTTGACTTCATATATCGTTAAAAAATCTAACAAAAAGTACAAGGATAACTTTCATAGTTTGTGGGTATGTTCTAACACATGGATGAATTTATTTCTAGTCTAATTTGCGACGATAAAGATATTTAGTTCTTTTTGTTTGTAATCATATTGTTTCCGTTGTAAAGATATGTTAATTTCATCATATTCGAAGATGGCCACCGATTGCAGCCATCAGTGATTTCTGAGGTCAAAGATCACATTACTAGTTAGATCTCAAAGTGTAAATATTATTCAAAAATGACCATCCTAATAACTGCTTCCTTTGCAACGATATGTTCAATTTTCAAAATCCAAAATGCTGTCGCTGGAGGCCATCTTGGATTTTCAAGGTCTAAAGCCACATAACCAGTTACATTTCAAAGTGTAGATATCAATTTTTAAAAAGACCATCCGAATAGCTGCTTCTGTTGCAATTTTATGTTCAATGTTGAAATACAAGATGGCCGATGCTGGTAGCCATCTTGGATTTTTATTTTTGAAATTGGACATAATTTTTCAATGAACGCAGATACTTGGGTAATCATTTTTTTGATCGAATATACTCTTTGAGATCTACCCAATAATTTGGTTTTAATCGTCGTGGGCAGATTTTCGAGAAAAAATATCCTCGAGGATGATGTCCAAGATAAAAAGGAGAAAAGTTTCCATGTCATTTTATCAAGGGGCAATAACATCAACCAAATGTCAGATACTTTGGAGATTAGGAGTTCGAGGTCATTTCAAGGTCATTATGTACCTCTGCTATCTATTTGGTGGCAAAATGTTATAAGGTTGTGATCATACACCCCAGAGATACAA
This sequence comes from Maea johnstoni, assembly GCA_963942565.1. Lineage (NCBI taxonomy): Eukaryota > Metazoa > Annelida > Polychaeta > Spionida > Magelonidae > Maea > Maea johnstoni. The sequence continues at coordinate 52,223,752 of OZ012685.1, forward strand.
AGCTACTTCTCACTGTGGCTCTCTATGCCCCATAGTGTTTATTTGGCTTATGTGAAATAAAATAAAAGTAAATTATTTCCAGACAAAAATTCACACACCTGGCAAGAAGATCTTTAATAATTACTAAAACAATGTCCCCAAATGGTTGTGTTTATTGTTGGGCATGTCTCCCAATGATGGTATATGGATAGTGTCGGTATATACATGGTAAAATATATCCAAGGAGACATGCTTCAGGGGACCTTCACACATATTTTGTCCATTATCACCATAGTTAAATCAGATCTTCAAACATAAGGTGTGGTTTCACTTGCGAATATACAACAGTTTACAGACATTTCAAGCCCCCAAAATATAATATTATATAATGTCCCTAATGGTTGAATATTTGGGTTATGTTCCCTATTGATGGTATATCTATACATATAAATGGATAATTTCACATAATGATATGAAAATACATTACACTCGTCCAAGTCTATATAGAGGAAACCGATGTACAAAGCAAAAGACACTGCCTGACATCAAGTCACTGGAAACTTTCCCATGCAAAGGTCAGGATGCCAACCCAGTCAATGGTATGAGACAGAGAGTAGTCAGTGAGACCCTTAAGCCAAACTGGCCATCAGAACAGGTCCCACCAAAAGGCAGTAAATGCTGGTTTGTTGATTTAGCGGATGATAAAGTATTGTTGCAGTACTTTTTCTACTTTTTTCAGATACCAGCGTGACATCAATATACATTTTTGCAATCAAAATCTTTTATCTTAGCCTAAACGATTATCTGCATATCATTATCTAGAAAAACAAACAACGGTCGATGGTATGTAACAACTTTTTGTTCGGCACGCACCCATTGCAATTGAAAGCAAAATTATGATTATATACCTGCTGTTTTAGAGGGATTTTATTGCACAAAAATGACAATTACAGCCCGCATTGATAGATCCTACACTTTGATTACACTGTAATGTAATTGTGGAGATAAAAAGACAACGCACAATGTACCCTGATTTTCCCAAATATACCCATAAACATACTTTCATACTTCATATGCACTATTGTAAATTCCACGGTTTTATTAAATTCTTAATTGAACTTGCTGCTGCTGTTCACCGCTATACTTAGATCACGCTATCCAGGTTAGTACCGTTATTCCGGTATATAATGTTCCCGCCATATTTAAGTGATTTACAGTATCTAACTGATACAATATCTTAGAATACTTGTACCTCAATACGTTTTATCTAAGGGTATAGGGTTTGTCTTCGTAGATCTAATTTCACAAGGTGTTGCTACTTAAATAGGCATCTTACTGACACGGGTATTACCATCGACATTTGAATGAATGGCTTTTATGTCTTATGATATTGAAATTCATATGATCATGTTTTTGCATTATGGAAGAGTATCAAGCAAAACAAACAATACTGAGGACAGTTTCAACGAAACTTGAAATAAAATGTACTTGGACCCAACAACTGTTACAGAATCTAACCCATGGATATTATCCAGTAGTAGCCTTTTCGAAGGTTGACAGAAAAAAAACGATTATTTTGTAACTAACTAACTATTATCATTTCTAAAAGAAAATGCAGATAATAAAAAAGCAGCTTTTGAGAAGAAAAAATGTTGTTGCATTCTTGCATATCACCTTCTCTGATATACATACCTTCGAATTCTTGTGCTATAAAAATTATGTTCCTAGGACCTGATCATATACTGTCTGAGTGGTTTCATATCATGCATTGTATATCGTTATCTATACTTTATATGCTAACCCTTAACCCTTTAACGATCAAGAGGTCCCCAAGCAATTATCGTCTGGATCTTTCGTCTGGATCTTTGATACTTCTAACAATAACCTTTACTTTGACAATGATTTTACAAAATTGTTGATAATGTCATGATGAACATTTCTCCATCAACTATTTCCCTAACTATTTTTTTGCCTGCAAGATTTCATCAAAATTGTCAGACTGCTTTTGGCTGTTGTGAGTGTTAATATATTAACGTCTCTCAGTATCGCTTGGATATTGTACACCAGGCTTATCATATTCCTCGCCCCTGTGTCTAATTTTCGAGGATATTAACCTATTTAATTCTTAAGAGTTCCTCTCGGCATTGTCGTCTGGATCTTTTGTTCTTTTGACAATAACTTTGAAATCAAAAATAATTTTAGAGAATATTTGAAGAGGAGTTATTGGTAGTCTTTTGATCAACATTTCTCCTTCAAATAGTTCCCAACTTCGCTTTTGCCTGCAAGATTTCATTAAAATTGTCAGACTGCTTTTGGCTGTTGTGGTTTTAATAAGTTAAAGTCAATCAGTATCATTTGGATATTGTAAACTAGGCTTATCATATTCCTCTCCCTGTGTCTAATTTTCGAGGATATTAACCGATTAATGCTTAAGAGTTCCTCTCGGCATTGTCGTCTGGATCTTTTGTTCTTTTGACAATAACTTTGTAATCAAAAATAATTTTAGAGAATATTTGAAGAGGAGTTATTGGTAGTCTTTGGATCAACATTTCTCCTTCAAATAGTTCCATTTTGCCTGTAAGATTTCATCATAATTGTCTGGCTGATTTCGGCTGCTCTGGGTCTTAATAAGTTAACGTCACTCAGTATCGTTTGGATATTGTAAACCAGGCGTATCAGATTCTTCACCCTGTGTGTGTTTTGAGGATATTAATGACGTACATGTAACACTAGATGGCTTGTAAAGGTACTGTTTGAGGAAATGAAGGACC
>OZ012685.1:52231701-52409201 GCA_963942565.1 Maea johnstoni
TACTTTCTTCAAGGGTATAATATCTGGTAACCAATTTTCCCAAATCTCTTATTTCAAGCAGAAGTGATCTTGCAATTTATCAATTTCGAGATTTATTTACTTTATTGGTATACATTTACTAGTCTCAACATGATTTACCTTCATTCAGTTGCTCAACGAATATAAGCACAGGTGTATGCATTAAATGTTTAATATTAAGCCAGCATGAGAAGGGTAAATATCATTCCCTAACTTACAAAATTGAAACAGCTAAGGTTATAGTCAGTCATGACCCCATTTTCACTGGGAAGAAATACATTTCTAAATAGTACTGCAATATAGAGGAAGGTTGAAATCAAAATATCTCAAATTGCAAATGACCCTTTCTTTTATTTATGATAGAATAAATGACATTTTCATTTACTCATTACCAACCTTCTCTTAATGACTTATGATTAATAATCATACTCTTCATTATTATGATTTGATGTACAGACTTTAGCAACCCTAACAGCTAACTTTCAGGGTGAATGGCAATTTTCATAGGTACCTCAACATGGTCTTTATTAATCCACTGAGAATAGACTGTGCAGGATTTTGTTAGTTGTGTTACAACTGAGGTTTTGTCTTATGTCTAGGTCCCTAGGGTAATAACAAAAGTAAGTAAAGGAAAGGGACACACAGGGTAATTGACCGTGTCCAATTGGCATTACACATCTAGACCCCATGGGACACAAGGTAGTAAACACAGGAAGTGACTAGCAGTACTGGGAACAGCAATCATCTTCATTTCCTTTAGTAATTGTGTACATATTCATGAAGATTATAGAAAAGAAATTTCAAGAATACCTTTGGAAGGGGCCTGATAATTTAAAGAAGGAAAGAAGTCTGACAGGTGCACCACAACATGCTATTTAAGCGCCAGCCCTCTGTTTCCACATCTTGACCATCAAATTCATCAACACCTTGAACTATGTCCATATAATCCACCTGATCACCTTCAGCCACTCTTGGTTCAAAGTCGTAGGGATTTGCATACCTAAACATCTTGAATGTGCTTCAGAGCAGTGAAATATCTACCTCCTAGACAGAGCTACTGGCTTTATCTAATACACCCACTAAGCTGCTTGCCACCCATTTACATAGACTACAGCAGCATGAGTTGACTCAGATCCAAGATGGCGGCTGCCCTGCCTCAGTGGAGGTGCTATTCACTAATTGCAATTTGGAATTTCTCTTTGTGTGGAGCTCTAGGGCTTCTCTGTTTATGACAGATGTTGAGCTATGTTCATGAACTTTCATATAAACCTATGATGTGTTTTTCCCCAAGTTCCCCTTTAAGCAACTGCTGACTGTCACCAGTGCTTAAGAGATTGCAGTAATAGGGAGCTGTGCTCCCCTTTCCTGCTAATTTTTATTCCTGGCTCATCCCTGATCACAATTTTTGGGAGCAAATAAAACTTCAAGAAGTAAAACTTACATCGTATGGCAGAATTGAGCAATTCAGGAATTTGGAGGAATGGAAATAACTGACTCACCTAGGGAACTTCTCCCTTAGACCCACATGATCCTTTACTCAATGGTGCCAGGTTGTTTACTCAAAGATGTTCATACCCGGCGTGCAGCGCCGCAAAAGTGAAACGGCAGCAGATGTAACTAATTGAACCTCAGAATAGCAAGTTCATAGCATAGGCAAAATTGGATTGCGAAGCTTGCGATGCCACAAAGTTAACGACATGTAAAGGCGTATTGATATAATTTTTATTGTTCATTTATTTGAAAAGGCATTGGATTAAAAGATCAAAAACAATTTTTCAGCTATTTTGGCGCTCCTTATTGGGTTCTAACGTCATTCCGGCTATCCCGAGCCGGTTTGGAGTAGTTTGATAACAGGCGCCATATTTGATTTGGATATTTATTGGCTCGCATGAGGTAGGTAGGTCATAATCAGTTTCGGGCCGTATGTAAATATTGTAACAGGGATCTATTGTACCCTGTTTGTTATTTGAAACATGTTGTCACTAAAGCTGCTGCTTGAGCCCTCTGTCCTATTGGTCATCATTTAGAGCCCGCCTGCCATCTGCAGTCAGGGCTTGACCATACACTCAGCTCAGAACAGGAAATATCCTGTGGGTTTCCTATCTCTCCCAAAGTCATAAAGATACTGCTTTTGTTTTGCCACATGGGTACTTGTCCTGTTCACTCTCTAGCCGACCCTTGTACTGCTAACATGTGCTTTAACTGACTCCTGGGCTGAGGAATTACATGTACTTATGGGCTGCAGTGGCAGCACACTTTAGGATCTACTAGTGGGACTATATTAGGACATTAGGATAGGCTCATCCCTGTATTTGTAGTAAGTAATAAAGCATCTGTATATATTGTAATCTAGCTTCTATTTGTCATTCTTAAACCCTGCATCACATAGATTGATCTCCTAACCCTTATTGTAACCAACCCTCAGACTAGCCCTGAGCTAGCAGTAGCAAACGGTTACAAATATGTGGGGTCATTGATAAAAGTGGCCTGGCAGTCTTTTTCAAAGATTTACTCCGGTTGTCAGTCACGTAAATGACAGGACTAAACTCGGAATGCAAGGAACGATCCCAAATAGAGTTACGGGATTTCATCAATATAGTTCTCTTTTCAAATAAACACATCACACAGAAGGCACCGTAGCCTAGTGGCTAGAGCGCTTGCCTGCAGGACATGAGGTTATGGGTTCGATTCCATCTGGCCGCAACTAGCATCATATTTTCCACCTGCCCACTCCTTCGTGTGGCACTTTGAAACATTTCCTACTCTAAATAACGATGTCTTTATTTTTATTATTTTTATTTTACTTTACTAAAATGAATTGTTGGTCAAATTCACTGATCCCAGAGAGAGGGTCTGCCTGAATTGGCGTTCGCTATAAGGGCCGATCTGATTAGTGTATGAAATTCCCTGGTTATAATAAACATTTCCACATTTGTGAAGTTGGGAATTTCTTCGAGAAAATCTATAGTTTAATGAATGTAAGTAATGCCTAGCCTTCATATAAAAATTGAGCTCTGTGAAGTTTAATGGGTGTAAGTATTAATTTATATCTGTTGATGAAGGAAATGTTCCATTAAGTTCCCTATGACGTTGGTATTGTCACTTTCATGCACACTTGCTGCACATGACTATTACTTTATGCAACTCCCACACATTTACCTTCTATCTGCCCTTTCACACATCCCTGCGTGCTGATCAGTGCCCTATCCATGTACCTTCCACCTGCACTTTGGGCTTGGATCCGTGCGCCCGCCACTCACTTTTTGGGCACACGGATCCTTATTACATCGACAACTTCTTCTCCTCCTGCGGCCTTAAGCGCCCTGCCGCAACACTTGCCTCCCCCCTTCTCTGTAATGGTACTGTCCTCCCAGTACCTCTTTCAACGGGGCCCTATCTGAATAACAGGAAGTGAAGGAATACACATACTAATAAATCCTACACTATTCCCATATGTAACTGCTAACTGACACCAGAGTTGCAATACCCTGTAAGTGATTAGCACAAGCCACATAGTATTACTTCCAAGAATTGTTGGAATATACAATAGAAAATTGAAGAAGTCAATCTTTGGGAATTGTGACCACTTACTGAAAGCCAGGAATGAAAATCTAAGCATAATATATATATATATATATATATATATATATATATATATATATATATATATATATATATATATATATATATATATATATATATATATATATATATATATATATATATATATGGTCTGATGTCAGCGTTATTTGCATTCATACATATTTAGCACAGACATTTACTTCCTGCACGAGTGGATCGGATGTCTGCCAGTGCCTGGTTCTACAAACACCCATGGATAACATGACAAAAATATGCCAAGCATGGGCTACAGTGCCGACATTTAATTCCTGCACTAAATGAGTGGGCAGCCCGGGCATAATTCACGACCGCACGCCTGATTGCCACCCAGTTTCCTAGGCATGGATGCATGGATGACCTCACAACTGAACGTACCGTTGATTCGTAAACTACGTGGGGCATTGATGTGTTTGGCTTACTTTTTTGACATGTTATCCATGGGTGTTTGTAGGACCAGGCACTGGCAGACGTCCGGTCGACTGGTGCAGGAATTAAATACCAGTACTGTACCATAAGTTTAGTGCAGGAATTAAATATCGGCACTGTAGTTGTCATGAACAGTTTTTATCTAACATAAGAATCGGTGATCATATACTGATATGCAATATTTTCTATTTTGAAATAATTTTTAATTTCATTCTCCAACATGTCAAAACAATACAGAGTACAAATATGAATGTTCGAAACAAAACAGTAGTGAAGATGCAGTATCACTGGTAGCATCACTGTAGTCAATAGAGTGTTTGTAATATATATTTGATAACAAGATGTACTGTTTGTCAAACACTTCCTTCTTACCATTATGTAATGCCTGTATTTTTCTTGGAAATGAAAACTTTTAATGGCATTTTAGACATTGAGTATAAGCGTCTTTTGTTCCATTTTCATACCTTCTTTGTTATTAAAATGATGATGTTTATAGCAAGGGCATTCTCTGAATCACCAACAATAATTCTTATATTCGACACATTATAATCAAGCATGCCTAGCTCAATAATCCAGTCGTTAACCTCTAAACATAATTGTTTTTATTACAGAAATCACGTACATTCGACGATTTAATTCCCATTTTGAATAATTTTCTCGTTTGCATAAAAAAATTGTAAAGGGTTTCATACTATATATATATATTTCAAATAAATGTCTTTGTATTTCAGATGATGTTTTATGAAAGATCTGCTTACACTGATTGTTTCCATCTCAATATCCATATCTTCTTTCGATAATGAAACAATATTGTCTAATACATGTCTTTCGGAGTCTTTCTGATGCACAAGTATGGTCTGATGTCATGACGATATGCAGTCATACATGTACAGTGCCGACATTTAATTCCGGCACTTAATGCCTGGGCAGCCCGAGCATAATACACGACCACACGCCCGAGTGACACCAAGTTTCCTGGACATGGATACATGGATGACTACACAACTGAACATAGCTTCGTTTCGTAAGCTACGTTGGCCATTGATGTGCTTGGCGTATGTTTGACATGTTATCAATGGATCTGTGTACAACCAGGCAGTGGCATGCGTCCGGTCGACTGGTGCAGGTATTAAATGTCTGTACTGTAGGTACCATTTAAGTACACTATAGGGATAATGACATTTTTCCCGTATGCGGAAATAATATAGAAAATATCTAACATGCACTCCTGTGATACTGATTTGAGGTAACACTATTTTGTGATGAAGAAATGGCTGATAATAATATGTTATTCGCCAGATGTGTAGTATGAAAGTACAGGGATACGGTAATATATATATATATATATATATATATATATATATGTATATATATATATATATATATATATATATATATATATATATATATATATATATATATATATATATATATATATATATATATATATATATATATATATATATATATATATATACATATATATATATATATATATATATATATATATATATATATATATATATATATATATATATATATATATATATATATGTATGTATGTATGTATGTATGTATGTATGTATTTGAAGGAGGGTTGTTGGTGATGTTCTGAAAAAACATTTCTTCTTCAAATATTTTCCATACCTTGCTTTTACCTGAACGATTTCATCAAAATTGTCAGGTTGCTTATGGCCTCTGCGAGCATTAATGGATTATTGACCAGAGGTTCAGAAAGATTAGACTGGGTGGTATTTCTTGAAAGGAACACATTATGATATTAGAAATATCAAAAGCCTGTTTAGCATTGGTGATTGATTAATACTAATATTGATATTAATATCTTGTTTCTTTAATCGCCCTTAGTAACAAAATATACCATTGATAATGATATGTATGTATGTATGAGGCGTTGCTGACTATGACTCAAACTATGACAATGTGCAGCGCTTTTGAACATTTTATGAATGGAAAAGGCGCTATATAAATTCCAATTATTATTATTATTATTATAATATATTGCCCATTGCCGAATGATAGTGGAATACTAACCTAAGTGCATTCAAAATGTGCTGATGGTATGACAACTTTGAACAAAACTCGCTGTACAGTCGAAATAGTCTTGACAAATACTTTAACGTGTACAACATATCTTATTCTTCTCCATGGTTCTAGGACAATATTCCCCTGGACAATATCCCCCCAGACAATATCCCCCGGAAAATATACCCCCGGACAATATCCCCCCAGGACAAACCGGGGGGATATTGGAACGGGGGGATATTGGAACGGGGGGACTTTGTCCGGAGGGGTTTTGTCCTGAGGGGATATTGTCCGGGGGATATTGTCTGGGGGGATATTGTCCGGGGGGATATTGTCCTGATACCTTCTCCATATATAGCCTAGTTGTTAAGTAATTTGCATCTGTATCAGACATAGTGATTATCAAGGCTTAAATTGGTTAGGAAGTTACGTGTTCCGGGTTCCCGGTTGATGTGGTGTTTGTTGTAATAGGTCCATTACTGACCACAATTAAATTGCAGGAATATATTGATAGAACGGATTTCGTTATAAACGTAATTTCCTGGTACCTAATTGAATGGTGGAGCTCGGCCATTGGTCAGAAGATTGCTTTTGGCATGACATACAATGCCGACATTTAATTCCTGCACTGAATACGTGGACAGCCCGGGCATAATACACGACCGCCGCGTGAACCCCAATTGCCACCCAGTTTCCTGGGCATGGATGCATGGATGATCTCAAGACTGAACGTAGCTTTGACTTGCAAGCTACGAAGGACATTGATGTGCTTGAATCAGTATTGTAACATGATATCCATGGGTGTTTGGCAGACGTCCGGTCGACTGGTGCAGGAAGTAAATGTCTGTATAATACAGGGTATGTGTGAAAAGTTTCTTTTCCTTAGCTTGTCACTACTAATACCTTACCAAAATATTGAACATGTTAAGGTCTTACAACACTTTTAGAAATCTCAGTTTAATTTTCCTGAAAGTTTGCAAATGGAATGAACATACCACAGCGATCTTCAAAACAACTTAAAATCATGGGGTCATCGACTTAGAGTTTTTTTCACAGATTTTTGAAAAGTTAATGCAATTTATGTCACAAACATCACTTTCTCCAAAATTGGTGTCTTTCTTTGTTAGATTTATCCCTTCAAAGATACTGACACTGCCTGAAATACTGTTCTGCCTTGTTGAAATTATTTTTCTGCTGTTATATAGGAATTATTGGGCAAAATCAAGGAATTCGAGAAACAAGTTTTTAACCCAAAATTGATATAAGTCAGAATTGCCTAGTTTAATTTTCACCAATTTTTGTCTACACTATCTACACAATACCCTAAATAAGAAGACATAACGAAAATGATAGGTCATCGTGTTAGTTCTCGAATAACAGATGGTCAAAGTTTGTGAAATAGGACTTTTTTGAGGCAAATTTTCATGAAAATGTTAGAAAAGAGTTACTCAGTTGTTACCATACGTGCCCATCCTTATGTAAGATATTGTTGAGCATGGGAACCCCATTTTATACACATGAATTATCACGCATCATTCCAGAAAACGTGTCAAAACATTAAATTCAATGAATATGGAAATCACTGTAGCCAAAACAAAAAATTCATAGGATACTATTTATAATAGGCAGGTATAATCAGAATTGGTACATATTCAATAAAAATCAATTTCTTTTCAATTTTTCCATTGATGTCAGGTAAATTGTAATAAATTATTTAAGTTTGTCCAATATCCAATATGTGTCACCGGTATAGAGTATCGTAAGACCTTAAGATAGGTTGAACTTGTTAGTACATGACCCTTTTTTATTATTGACTATAAAAGTACGTACAGTGCCGACATTTAATTCATGCAATACATGCGTGTGCAACCGTACATAAAACACGACCGATCGCAACCCAGTTTCCTGGTCATAGATGCATGGATGACCTCACTACTGAACTAAATCGTATTTGCAAGCTACGTGGGTTTATTGATATGCTTGACTTATTTCATTTTTATATATTACCCATGGGTGTGTGTACGACCACGCACTGTTACACGTACGGTCGACCGGTGCAGGAATTAAATGTATATACTGTACGTTCCCAAGGGATTGCCAAATAACTAACTAGTACTAAGCTCAGATCATGTAAGGCTCGTGCTTCACTTTCGATGGAGGGCCTGCCCTGAATTGGCCGCATACGAACGGAAATGTTCATGCATGAAAAAACCCATGGCATGAAAATTTCATGGGTAAAAATTATATTTCCATGCATGAAAATCACAATTTTGCCTCCCCACCCCACCTTAATTGGAATTCTTATCCATGAACATATTTTGAGGAAAATTTTCATGGCTGGAAATATCATTTTCATGCATGGAAATATCATTTTTATGCATGCATGGAGATTTCATATTTTTCAATGAAAATGAATATTTTGTGTATGAGTTTTTCATCCCACGATTTTATCATGCATGAGACTTTTCGTGTTTTACTTTATAAATTTCTAAGATACTACGGTGGCAAGATATGAAAATACAAAAGAGACCCATATTTCTCCCACTCTGAGGTGTGTTTTACAGTTAAGGATAAGTCGTCTCCAATGCACACGGCACAAGGATCCGAAACCCCCCTGTCCCCAATGGGTTGTCTTCAATGGGGTTAAAGGTCAAAGTAGTGTAATCGTCCAATCAGATCCCTCAATTTCAATCAAGGGGTCACTGCTGCTGGGTGAAAGGTAGACCTAACAATAGCGCGCGTGGATTTGAACAAGCGTCACGTACGTGATCTGGCGCCAGTTTCTAGGGGAAACAAATGTTGCACGTCACAACAAACGCGTATTACCATTGTTGAACTAGTGCCCAGGTGACCTTTGGCTGACCTAGTTTAGCTAGCTAACTTCACGGCAAAACGTGTAAATTTCTCCTTTTTATCGTGGGAGAAACAGGTTCCATCACTCGTGGATGGACAGAGGAGGTATCTTGCACTCGTGAGTGATTGTGTGTCTTGGGACTCGGCAAGCCTCGCCCGAAGACATAAAATCACTCACTCTTGCAAGATACCTCTTCTTTCCATCCACTCGTGATGGAACCTCTATGTCTCTACCTGCTACTGCACATCGTATTTTCAAGAGCAGTTCTGATGTAGGGAGGTAGCAGCTTCTGGCTATTCCATTTCACAGTTGTCATAATAAAGATAGGATTGGCTTAGTGCTTACACGAAGCCGTTTTCCTTAAGCAATATACAAATCAAACTCGCCTTCCTACATGTCATTATGGTTCAGCCGACAGACAGACAATCTAGTTAATCAGATGGTGAAATCTAATAAGACTGCATTTGTATACAATTAAGGAACTGCCAGCGTAGTAGTCCGACTGCCCCTGGTTAGTGGAAGTGCATGTTATTAGCAATGTAAGAACAGTATGTGTCAATGGCCTTTAAAGGCTATCCATGGAGGAGGTAGGCTTGGGAATTCTAATAATGCACACGAAGTAATCTTTCTGGAGTCAAGTTATAATATCCTCAGTTCTGTGTGTGTTATGTGTGTTATGTGTGTACATATATATATATATATATATATATATATATATATATATATATATATATATATATATATATATATATATATATATATATATATATATATATATATATATATATATATATATATATATATATATATATATATATGTATGTATGTATGTATGTATGTATGTATGTATGTATGTATGTATGTAATCAGATGTATATATATATATATATATATATATATATATATATATATATATATATATATATATATATATATATATATATATATATATATATATATATATATACATATATATATACATATATATATATATATATATATATATATATATATATATATATATATATATATATATATATATATATATATATATATATATATCATATATATATATGTTTGTATATATGTATGTATGTATGTATGTATGTATGTATGTAATCAGATGTATATATATATATATATATATATATATATATATATATATATATATATATATATATATATATATATATATACATATATATATACATATATATATATATATATATATATATATATATATATATATATATATATATATATATATATATATATATATATATATATATATATATATATATATGTTGTCATTTCTTGACAAGCTAACCGTCTGACCGGTGGTGTTAAGGGTCTAGTACCTATATTTTCTACTCTTCAGTGTGTTGATGACAGGGAGCCATTGGTTATCTATGAGACCATTATACTCTAAATGGTCATTGTATTTCAGGGTGGGGTGGGGGCGCCTTATATGTGTATCTCATTCCTCACAGTCTCCTTGCTATGTTTTTTTCTTTATCCTGAATACAATTCAAAGATATGTAAAAGCATTGGTTCAGATCAAAACAAGACCATACGTAACATTAGGTTTTCCCGTTATTCCTTCTACCCATAGCTTGATGCCTAATATCTTTGCAATGTTAAAATCTATCTTAATCTACATATAGAATAAAGGATAAATGGAAGCCTATTCTTGATATTTTTTCTATACCATATCTCCCTTAATTATGGAATGGAACCGGTTACTGCACTCACACTTCTAATAAAATAGATGGCTACCTTTCGCAAAAAAATGAAAGGTTAACATGGATTAATGAGTAACCCTTAAAGGTCTACGCCCGGACGACGAAATGACTCATAGATCTTTATAATGTAGATGGTTATTTGCTTAACCCTTACACTGCTGGTTGCTAATTTGGCCGATACAGAATCATGCTAAGGACTGAAAGATTAACTGAAACCATGGCACATGGGTACTCATCTGAGAGCACTCAGCGAGAGCTATCTAATGAATACCAACATGACAGGGTGTGCAAGGTTTTCAAAGATGTTTGCATCCATGTGCTTTGTATGAAATTAGCCTCAGCATTGGAGAGGTTAAGAGAAAATATAAGCTTAGTCTATAAGTCAGGAACGCAGGTCTGTATATCTAAGTGGCAAATCACGTCTAGGATAAGAATTTATGTCTGTATTGTAAATTAATGATACGGTTAGGGTAAATAAAGACGTTTCTGCAGCCTCAGGTACCTCAGTGCCGATGCCCTGGCGAGTGAGGAAATAAATAAACTCGAATCCGACGTGCTAGACGGTGCATACCGACAAGGCTATTAAATCTACCGAATATAAATGTAATGCTTCCATGTGCTTTAAGCAGGTACAATAAGTCACAGGTGTTTTTCCACTGCAGGTGAACAGAAGAAAAGCAGTGCATAGTCAGTTTTGATTAGAAAAGGTATCTTATGTAATGAAAGGGATAATACTAAACGCACATAGATGTCGGAATTACTTTGGTATAACAACCCTTAAATGAGTGTGTTTTTGTTAATGGAGGGAACCAAAGGTCTCGTTAATAAATAGGAATGTAGATTAGTTGTGAGAATTTGACATATGCTTTGATATTACGAGATGAAAGTACAGTACAGACATTTAATTCCTGCACCAGTCGACCGGACGTCTGTCAATGCATGGTTGTACAAAAACCCATGGATATGATGTCAAAAATTAAGCCAAGCACATCAATGACCCACGTTGTTTGCTTATCGAAGCTACGGTGAGATGTTATAAGGTCATCCACGCATCCATGCCCAGGAAACTGGGTGGCAATCGGTCCTGCGGTCGTGAATTAGGCCCGGGTTGCCAAGGCATTTAGTAAAGGAATTAAATGTTGGCACTGTAAGAAGGCACAGCGGGAGAGATCTCACGCATTACATTATTACCTGCAGTGCCGACATTAAATTCCTGCACTAAATGCGTGGGCAGCCTGGGCAAAAAACACGACCACATGCCCGATTGCCACCTAGTTCCCTGGGCATGGATGCATGGATGACCCCACAACTAAACGTAGTTTTGATTCACAAACTACGTTGGTCATAGATAGGCTTGGCAAAAATATCTTGAAATGTTATTCATGGATGTTTATACAACCAGACATAGGCGGACGTCCGGTCGACTGGTGCATGAATTAAATGTCTGTACTGTACCATGTAGACATACGCTACTGCTACGTTATTCCATGAGGGCCTGCCCCGATAGCCAAGTGCTCTGCGGTATGCCACTTAATACAAAAGAAAAAGTAACAATAAACAAATGTCTGAATCTAAATTGAATATAATTCAATTTTTGCACTAAATGTGCGGACAGCCCTTACATATATGTTTCTTATTCTCTTTATGGACATTGCATTAGGTTATGTGGTACGTACGTTGCCACCCAGTTGTCTGGGCATGGATGACCTCACTACTAAACGTAGTTTTGTTTGGTTTTGCTACGTGGATCATTGATATGCTTAGCTTATTTTCTGGACATATTATTTATAGAGTTTGTACACACAGGCATTGGCAGACGTCCGGTCGACTGGTGCAGGAATTGTATGTCTGTACTGTATTACCTACCATGTAGACAAAAGCATACGATACTTTCGCTATTCTTATGAGAGCCTGTCCCGATAGTCTAGTGGTCTGCGGCATGCCACTTCATATGAAAGAAAAAGTAGTGATAAACGAAAAGTTGAATCCGATTCGAATAGTAGCAGAGCAGTTGTGATAATCGAGGGTTGACAAGTTATATTGGGAGTACTTCAGTATTCCTTATTTGTACTGTTATAAGTTCATTTGCCGTTGTTTGTTTCTATGTAAGAATTCTTACTCAGTTATAGTTGTGTAAGTTTATTTTGTCTTCTGTTTTCTTCTCTTGTGTAACTCAGTTTACAGTCAATAAATGAAACATACATCTGCATATTCGAATGGAAATTCTATTTATCTGCAGTGAATGATTATAAACGCTTTGACTAGTAATCATGTTGGCTAATAAAACTTATGAACGAAAGAAGCAAGGTAACTCACAATGTCGACGTTTTAAAACTTTAATGTCAAATACATGATTGTCAAAACTCTAATGCCATATTGATTACGTGCATGTATGTCTATGCATGTACATGTACGTATGTATGGAATGTAACTGTTTATAACAACTTTTCCTTATTACGTTGATGTATATGTTCACGTCAATATACAAATAAGACATCTCAGTGGGGATACCTTGATGAAATGTCTCCCGGGGGAGACCATCCTCCCTAGGGGGACATTCCACCAGGGTGTCCCCACTAGGGACAGTCCAATTCAGACAGTCCAATTAGTCAGATGCATGGTTAACCCATTACTGCTGGTGGCTAATTTGGTCAATGCAAAATGATGCAAAACACCTGGAAAAGGACTGAAACCCTGGCATGTGGGTACTCATCTGAGTACCCACATTGGTTATCTCCGATATGCAGGTGATAATCTGATATACATTTTATTCAACTCATGTATAAAAAATGAATACGTTCCCATATGTTTTCGGAGAGGTCTTCAAGTACCTCTCTTTAAAGGCAGAAATGCTTGCAGTTTAGATCCCATCATTTACAGAGGGATAACTCTACTTTCCAGTTTCATTAAGCTTTTTGAAATTTTATTATGGACGAGGATTGAATCCTGATGGGAAAATATTCAAATAATCTCTCAATGTCAGGGAGCATGTAAAAAAACAATCCTGTATTCATTCAGCATTTATGTTGCAAGAGGCAGTGGCTGCGTCGAGAGAAACTAATGATATATGTTTTGTTGCTTAATTCGAAGTAGCCAAAGCATTTGACTCCGTCTGGATTAACGGACTATTTAAACAATTATATGACCTAGGAAAAACGGGTAGATTATGGAGGATACTGCGAAAGGCATATATAGGTTTTAAAAGAAGAGTTAGAATTCATACCAAAACACCAGACTGGTATGTAATGAATTGCCGAATTCATCAGGGAGGCTTTTTATCATCTTTAGAATATTTGGCCTTCATAAATTCTCTTTCAGAACAATTGAAAAAATATATCTGGCCTATGTATTTTTTCAATGGTTTAAAATGCTCGCCTATTGGTCATGTGGATGATATGTCCGCTGCTAGTCGCTCTAAAGACAAAGGCGATAGGGTCATAAAGTTAGTTAACCAACATGGCAATAGATGGCGCCACGAGTATAATGCGCGTAAAAGTGCTATTCTTATCTATGGAGAAGACAAACGATCACAGGACCACAATGTTCAATTCAGAATGTTCAACCTAGAGGGTAAAAAGATACCTGAGAAGGAACACTATGACCGTGTGGGAGTTTAAGCGTGTATCTATGAAAATGACAGCACAGCTTGTTGAAGAAAAAATATCCAAGGGTAAAAAGACATAGAGGTTCCATCACTCGTGGATGGAAAGAGGAGGAATCTTGGACGAGTGAGTGATTTTGTGTCTTGGGACGAGGCTTGCCGAGTCCCAAGACACAAAATCACTCACGAGTGCAAGATTCCTCCTCTTTCCATCCACGAGTGATAGAACCTGTTTCTCCCACGATGAAAAGGAGAAATTTACACGCTTTACCGTGAGGTTAGCTTGATAAACTAGGTCAGCCAAAGGTCGCCTGTGCACTATTTCAACAATGGTAATACGCGTTTGTTGCGACGTGCATCGTTTGTTTTCCTTAGAAACTGGCGCCAGATCACGTACGTGACGCTTGTTCGAATGCACGCGCACCATTGTTAGGTCTACCTTTGACCCAGCAGCAGTGACCTCTTGATTGAAATTGAGGGATCTGATTGGACAATTACATTAGTTTGACCTTTTGACCCCGTTGAAGAACACCCATTGGAGACCACAAATCCTTAACTGTAAAATACACCTCAGAGTGGGAGAAATAGAGGTTCCATAACGAGTGGATGGAAAGAGGAGGAATCTTGCACGAGTGAGTGATTTTGTGTCTTGGGACGAGGCTTGCCGAGTCCCAAGACACAAAATCACTCACGAGTGCAAGATTCCTCCTCTTTCCATCCACGAGTGATAGAACCTGTTTCTCCCACGAAAAAAAGGAGAAATTTACACGTTTTACCGTGAAGTTAGCTAGCTAAACTAGGTCAGCCAAAGGTCCCCCGCGCACTAGTTCAACAATGGTAATACGCGTTTGTTGTGACGTGCACCGTTTGTTACCCCAGAAACTGGCGCAAGATCACGTACGTGACGCTTGTTCAAATCCGCGCGCGCTATTGTTGGGTCTACCTTTGACCCAGCAGCAGTGACCCATTGATTGAAATTGAGGGATCTGATTGGACAATTACATTAGTTTGACCTTTTGACCCCGTTGAAGAACACCCATTGGAGACCACAAATCCTTAACTGTAAAATACACCTCAGAGTGGGAGAAGCTTAACTCTTAAACAGGGCTAGGCATTAGAAAAAATGGCCTGAGCATGGCAGTATGCAATTTGATATTCTGGATGGTAATAATCGCAATTTCTAACTATATGGATTAGAAATTTGGACCATGAACTTAAAGGACTATGAAAATTTAAAAGCTTTCCAAAAATACGCAGGGAGAAGATTTTGACGCTTTAACATGAATACCCTTAACTTTTCTAGTTACTATGGACTAGGGTGGATTAGTATAAGTACATACATATGCATTAAAAAGTTTGCATGTTCAATGATTACAATGGATGAAAACAATTACATTAGACAACTCTTTAAACAAAGAGCGATGGACTTAAATGATGATATCCAGAAGGGAATGATCAATAAACTCTGTAATGAATGAATGAATGAATGATTTCTTAAAGGCACATCGGCGCACAAAGGCCATTTAGTGCCATAAAAATTGTGTAATAAACTCTGTAGTCCGTAGTCCAACTTATGAGATACAAAAAATAAGTATCAATTTTGGTGTATATGATTTGATTATGAAACAACTTGCAATCAAGAAATCTACATTAACACCAAATGGAAGACTCTTATATGGAAAATAGAATGGGACATAGCACTCGCAACATATAGATACGCTACGCATAGTATCTCTGCCACCATACCAGTACTATTTCGTAGTATATTTTGATGAAGTGACGTCATTAAATGTAGCCCATTGGTCAAGAAATGTGATGCACGCGACGCACATGGTCATATTTATAATTTACAATGACCTCTTCCTCACAGTGACCTGTTTGTTGCGGGAGCGCTGGACGGCCGACTGGCTGATTGGTCAAATTCAGGACTTTAAACCACATCTTCTCATTAGCCATCGCAAAAAGTACTAAGGTATTATAACCGAAATGTCATGAATATTGTAGTTTGCGCAATTGCAAATAACTGAATGGCGAATAATGACAGGAGCTTTACGTCTGGTATAATTGCTCAAACTGCTCAAAACGTACATAGTGATTAAACGTGTGGTGGCAGAGATACTAGAGGTACTCGTGTAGCAATCGCGGTAGACCGGATCAATGTGCCGGAGAGATTGGGGACTTAGAAGACAATTATTGGGATATGATGTACCCTATGAAAAGAAATGTTTTTTCCTATTTAAGACTATTAAAAATCCGCATTATCTGACATGGTGGTACATACCAGATCTATATTCAAATATGATGTCTATATGTGGGGATATGGCAAAACTAGTATGCGATGCGAGTATGCTCAAATCTGATGATTTATCACTAAGAAAAGAAACCTATGGGGCGCGTATGTGCATAGAATGTGAACTAGAAATAGAAGAAAATGTTAAACATATCGTTATGCAGTGTCCCGTATTTGAAAACAGTAGGAAAAACATGCTTCAAAGAATAGAAGATCTACCAAATGATATAGGTTCAACTGTACAGCAGGTGAACTCGGCTACGCCGGACCTCTGTATGAAGGACATTTGGCTTTGACAGAAAATATGCTTGGTCCCAGTCCCATGCATATCAGGTACGTTTATTGGATCATGCATAGGCCGTATTCCGTATGCCGGAACTTGGCTACCACAGACTAATATCACGGACACACAATGCTATTTACGATGTAATTAGCATTGTGTATGCCGGACAAACACATGTTTAGCAGTCGGCTTATTCCTGCCAAGACTAACACATGTGCTGAGTTACTTTCTGCCAGACAGCACTCAGTTCGCACTGTCTGGTATTTCTCAGCAGACAAATACATGTATAATAAAACTCCAGCCAGGCATATTCTTTCGCTGTTTTGACTTTTATATATATCAAATGAGGTTCCCAATGCAATAAAATACACCCTTGCATATGACGGACTGACCTAGTTTTCAATTACTTTCCTCCTAATAGACAGCTTTAATGGACTGTCCATCATATGCATATGACGGATTTTGCATATGACGAACCAATTTTCCTGGTCCCACTGAGTCTGTCTTATGCGAGTTCACCTGTATTATCAGAGCATGGTAAAGTTCTGTATATTTTAAAAGTGATCCTAGATTGGAAGTGGAACAAATGATCCAAATATTGCTGATCAGCGCAATGTTCATTAGCATAATGTATAGAACCTCCATCAGAAGAAGAATGCAAATAGAACAAAATACAAAGATGTAGTTTGCAACTTCTTGACAAAAACATTTAATATCTTATGTTTTGTATGACAAGCATTCCATGCAAAAAATCACTATTTTCCGATATCCGAAATTCAGGTTATTTTCCAATATCCTAAATTCATTTACGGATATCTACAAGAGACAGCCTCAAACCCTGATTCTGAATTTGATCCAGCAAAGAGATACTAGTATATGATTTACATGCTGCTCCATATATGAAACACCCATAGTCTAACTTAGATCGATTATAAAGGGGCCTATAAAGCCATTAAAGAACTGTACGGTCCCCACCCCAGTCTGTGTTAGAAACAACTTTCAACAAATTTAAAGCTGTGACACACTTTTTCTTAAGAGCATTTATATGAGCGGCAAATGTTAGTTTTGAAGCCAGTAAAATTAACTATGTATCCTTTTTAACAATAATGGGATTATTTTAAAGGACCTGATGGGGGTCTGGGTGAAGACCCGTTCTACAACCAAAATGCACATGGACAATCTTTGATTTGGAGAATTTAAAAACAATTGTTCTCAGCCCAGTCTTCTATTCTATTGGGCCTGCTATGATGGCCGAGTAGTCTTAGGCACCGCCTCTGACTGCTCGCTGTCGCTCACCACTGCCCGGATTCAATTTGCAGCCTGGGCATGTGAGGAAGTTACAAGTGAGTTGGGATTATGCAGTGGTTTTCCTTGAGTACTCCGCTTTCCTCCACCACTTACAACTGGCTAGTCACGAATTAGCCACAATATGGCGTAAAAGTGACGAAAAACGGAATTCCAAAAAAAAAAGTCTTTTCTGTTAGAGTGGAGTTGGAGCTGCCTTTCTATGGCTTGCATGTGTTTTGATCGATATGAGACACCTAAGTCATCAACAAACAGAGGCTTGTCAACACCATTTCTTGTAAATACAGCTGGTGATGCTGTTAACCTTAACTATGAATAGGGTGACAGATAAAATGTTACCCTGCGGAACTGCCATTTCCTGGTTTAAAAAAAAATCAGAGAGGGATGTCCCTACTCTGACTCTAAATTTCCTATCGGACAAAAGGTTTTTAATAAAAAAAAAAGGGGCAAACGTCCACTGAGGTCCATATCTTATAGATCTTTCATAATTCCATATTTCTAAGTGGCGTCATATGCCTTTTCAAGGTCTAAAAAGACACCGCATGTTCTCCATTTAAAAATCCCTCTCTCACATATTTTTCGAAACGCATAAGGTTATCCATTGTGCTTCTTGTTTTGTGGAAGCCACTTTGGGCTTCCGTGACGAGTGTAGAGTATTCAAGAAATGAAACAAGATGGTCATTAATCATTCTTTCCATGGTCTTACGGACACAACTGGTCAATGCGGTAGATATTTGGATCTTTGGAGTCTTTTTCTGGCTTTGCAATAGGTATGATGGTGGCTTCTCTCCACGAGGGCGGAAACTCCCCAGTGTCCCAAATATCGTTGAAGATTTTTAAAAGGAGCCAGAGACACCACCCCTACGTAGATTGAAACAAAACTATTGGGTAAAGCTCAAGGAACAGATATGATTAAAAAATGATCACCTGTAATCTGCTTTCGTTGCTAAGTTATGTCCTTATTTCGAAATTATCAATGACCTCTGACCTAGAAAATCCAAGATGGCGGACGCTAGTAGCCATCTTGGATCTCAAAAATTGGACATATCTTTGCCATGGAAGCAGATGTGGGAATGGTCTTTTTTTCTTAATGATATCTACACTTTGAGATCTAAATGATTTTCATCTTGGTAGGGCATACTTGTTTGCCAGTAGAGGAGAGGAGAAAATACATATTTTGCCTTCAACCCTCACCAAAAAAAAATTCTTCTGTGTACTTTTTGTACTGATCTTTTGCAAATGTATTCCAAAGAGCCTTTTTCTACGTCGCATGAGAGCAGACTTTTCATTCTCACACAATATTGAGGAGAAAATGTGATTGAAAGAGGGGCCTGCTGAGAAAGAACATATCATAAGTTCATTTCAAGGTCATACGAGGTCAATCATGCAAGGTCATTTGTTTTATCATTTTTTTTGTATCTCCATTCGCTGTCTTGTAGCCAGAAAATGAGAATATGAAAATAAATCAATAACAAAGATATGTCAATATATGCCCTCCAGGTAACATTATGGGCTACCTGGCCCCATTGTGACATATAAAAGAGCTCCTAATATCAATTAAAATGGTGGTTCAAGAGGTAATATTGAATTTTGCCATTCGATATTGAATCTACAAAGTATCATGAACGGCTCCAGGTCCAACGCCTATCGACCAATCAGTATAAAGGATTACAGCAGAGCAGGATATAAGGTTTCACACATTTGATCAACAGGTGATTTCTACAAGAAGAGGAATTAAACCTCAAAAAGTCACGGTAAGACACCGTACGTTTTTCCAACTGGAAATTTCTGGCAAAAGTTTTAGTTGAATATTAGTTATAGAAGTATACTTCAATAGATGAAAGGATCGATATTTGCTTGTTGCGAATATTCTTATTGAAATAAATTCCATTAAATAGCTATTTTGCTCTGAAGTCTGTGTTTTGTCCCGTATAGAACCAATGCAATCGTGAAATGCCCCTCCACCAGGACATTACAGGAAATGTGCACATAGCCAGTAGGGAGGCCCCCAAAAGTGGAGTACTCCCTACTGTAAGTGGCTGGGTTTGGCTGTGCTTCCTGCTTAGCTGCTCCACTGAGAATCCAATGTATCCGCATCTATATAGGTCAAATCAAAGAAGCTATACGAGGGGCTGTTACACAAAAAGAGACAGCCTCACAGATTTCCCCTCATAGAGGAAAACTGATTGTAAAAGCATTTTTAATGGAATTGGCTACATAAAAGTGGGAAATTTAGGTAAGTAAGTATATGGTACACCGGCTTGCAGCTTAATATAGGAGTTATAGCGTGCTCTTGAGGGTTAAAAGTTGTATTTAGTGCCTTTCAAAAGTTCTATTTGACCATTTCCTGTCATGGACAATTACACTTGCTTATTTGAGGCACCCCTACTGGCGAGCGTAGGAACTAAAACTGTAACATCTCTTATAGTCTAGTACCCTATAGTAAACCAGAGTTTTTCGGAACTAGGGTTGGATGCCATGTGTCGGCAGTAGAATAGGTGGGGGGGGGGGGGGGGAGGTTGACTGTAACGTGTTCGTGTTCGGCGTTCATTTACACTACAGGTCTGTAGTGTAAATGAACGCCCGCTACGCGTCGCCACCGTCGCGTATTATAATATTATAATTACTTGTGACGTCATCAAAACTGTAAAATCGCTAATTTCACTGATTTAAAAAAGGTTATTTAATTTCCTAAAAGTGTATTCTCAGTACAATTGGTCCATTGAATGTATCCATGCTGTTTGACCAAGACAGATTGGACGCTATCATATACATAACTGGAAGAACCAAGTTTTCAGTAATAAAACAATTCATGGCGTTCCGCGAAGTGCATTCGACGTGTTTGAAGCCGCCTATCGGCGGGTTCCGGAACCTCGCGTCCAGTTTTGCTATAGGTGCATCGGTGCTTAGTGTTGTATGATGTTTCATGTCCATTTTAAGACTTCAGGAGAGATTTCCTTAAAACTCATCTTTGAAATGCGCCGGAAAAGTGGCTATTTACGATTTTGATAAAGTAATAGTTGAACAGTTTTATTCAATCAAAGAACTTGCAAAAGTTAAAATTTGGTCAATTACTCTAAGCACATAACTGTATTACAATCTCCTGATATATAGCATCATTGATATGTAAGTCTCCAACTGTTGCCTTTCCATCATATCACCTCCCTCCCGATGTCAATCAGGTCGGGAGCGTGAGGAGGTCCGTCCTGATGGCCATGTGGTCCAGGGCGATGCCACTCACTGTTAATTGTCTTTCACCACTGCCTGGTCTCAATCCCAACTGGGGTATGAGAGAATGATGCCAGCGACTGGGTGTTGACCAGTGGATTTCCTCCACCAGTTACAATTGCCTAGACACGCCCAAGCTGCAATTTGGTAGAAAAAAATGAACAAATTCTTGTCTCAACGTGTTCTTTCGCGGCAGCGCAAGAAGGGTCTATGAACTGCAAAATTGCAGTTCGTGTAGAATGCGATACATTCACTACCCTACCCTCGAGAATACTCGTAGCATTAAGAAATTATGAACAAATATGTAAATTTTACTGAATGACCAAAGTTCGTGCACCATAACTAGGACGAGCGCAAATAACATATGCTACAGCCGATTCAATATCTTATCTATCAATTTTATACCTGTTAGCTCAGTGTGTTCTAAGCAGGGATATGTGTGCTCTGATATTTTCTTTTCATTAAAAGAATTGCCAAACGAAAAATACGAATTTCTTGATTTCAATTTGGCAAAATAATGGCAAAAAATGAAAATTCCAAATTCTCGGCGCAACGTGTTCCTGAGCGGCAGTGCAGGCAGGGTCTACAAACTGCAAAATCGCAGTTTGTTTAGAATGCGATACCTTCACTACCCTACCCTCGAGAATACTTGCAGCATTAAAAAATTATGCACAAATATGTAAATGTTATTGAATGGCCGAAGTTCTTGGACAATAACTAGGACGAGTGCAAATGACATATGCTACAGCCGGTTTAATATCTTATTTATCCATTCCATATATGTTAGCCAAGCTTTTGGAACTATTGATACATTGATTAGGTAGCCCTAAGTGTGGTCGCAGAGATATATGTGTGCTCTGGTATTTTTTTTATGAAAAGAATTGCCAAACGAAAATTATGGGTTAAGAAGATAGAACTAGAATTAATCATGAGCGATATCGCAATATGAACATGGTGTCCAAATTAAGGCGGCTTGGCAAACTTGGCAAATTCAGACAGTCAAAAAGCATCGTTTGAAAAATATTTGAAGAAGAGATGTTAACCAAAACACTATAAACACATCGAATACTTTGTAAAGTCACCAATCGTATTTGGTTTAGAGTGTAGCACCAAAGGACCAGATTTTGGGATGAACCTGACGGGCGGTAAAACAAGCAGCATTAATAGATCAGATGAAGGCTAAGAATTTCAGAATTCAGAGACTTTGTGATGCCGGAATGAAAAAAAGTTGTACAACGACATATAGCACCGTTTCCTTGGCAACTCTTTTGTAGTAGTGAAAACCTGAGAAATTACTTTTCAATTGAATTCTTACCATCATTGCTCATTTTTTACATTTAATAATTGATAAAGTCCTTGTCTTGTGAAAAGAAGTAAAATGAATTTACTAAGTTGTGTTTGCACCGAGTGACCTCCCATTTAGGGTACATATGCAGAAACGGGTAGTATTTCCCTATATCCCCACAAGGAGGGGGTATAGGGAAGCACGGGATGCACTGACATATGGTGCTTAAGTATCTGACATACATAATGATAGCTCCCCATATCATTGGGAAGGTGTGAAAGTCAAACGATCATTGCGGGTCGGGAAATATAGTTTTATCTACCCTCCCCCTAGAGTGGTCGGGAAAAAATAAAGTTTTATTTTCTCCCCCCCCCCCCCCCCCCCCAAAAAAAAAGGTCGCGAACATAATAAGTTTTTTTATTTTCTCTGCCACTAAAGGGGTGATCCCCACTCCCCAGCCCAAAAACCGGTTGTGAAAAAAAAAGAAGAAAGTTTCTTAGTTTCTCTCCATAAAAGATAGTCGTTATTTTTTTTTTAATCTTTGGAATGTCCCTGACAACCATAATTGTGGGCATACCTAGGAGCTCCGTTTCAACACAAGATGCGATGTCTTTATTTTTGTAAATCGAAAGATCGTACCACCTGCTGTGAGTATACACTTCATTGACTTTAGTGATGTTAAATGTATTCATCACCAGGAGACCTTTCTCGCAATAAACACTTTGAACCATGTATAGGCTAGCTAAGTTGTCAAAATTGTAGTTTCTTACTTGTTTCACCTTCCTCGGGAGCCAGCGACATTTTGCTATTTGATTAAATGATATATAGCTCACCATAGTGAGAAAGGCAACCGACCATTGCGGTCGGAAAAAAAAGTTTTATTTACCCTCCCTCTAGAATGGTCTGAAAAAAAGTTTTACTTACTCTCCAAAAAAAGAGAAAGATCGGCAAAATATATATATATTTTTTTAATTTCCTTCCCTCCCCCCCCAAAAAAAAAACTGCAAGTTTTTTATTTTCTCTCACCAAAAAACTGCCATATATATATATATATATATATATATATATATATATATATATATATATATATATATATATATATATATATATATATATATATATATATATTTGTGTGTGTATATATATATATATATATATATATATATATATATATATATATATATAATATATATATATATATATAAATATATATATATATATATATATATATATATATATATATATATATATATACACAAATATATATATACATATATATACATATATATACATATATATACATATATATACATATATATATATATATATATATATATATATATATATATATATATATATATATATATATATATATATATATATATATATATATACATGGGGAAAGGAAGAAGGGAAAATATGAGCGTAGGCAAAAAAAATAAACATATTTCAAGGCTTAGAGCTAATTCAAGGTTCACTTATCACACATTAGTTTTTCCAATTCAGGCAATTGTTAAACGCAATATTGGTCAATATTCCGCATACACTCTGACTGTTGATGCAGTCAGCGTGTATGGACTATTTGTAATACGTGCGCTGAGACGAAGCAGGGAATTCCCAGGGATTCCCCCTACAATCAACCAATCACAAATTAGAAAACGACCCACGTGACCTAAGCGCCATTTTGGAGAACGTGACAAAAAACATATGACAAATTCTAAAGTGCTTATTTGGCACATTTCCCAGTCGTTCTGACGGTTTCTCTAAAATGCTATGACGCCCTGAGAACGCGTTGACTAATTGACAGTTTGGTAAGTCGCTTATGTGGTTCGCTGGATACTTTGTTATTCTCCCAACACCATCTTAATATAAACTAGTTGGTCTTGAAGTTGAATATAGTGCTCGCGTGCGGGTGGCAACAGACTCACTGAGAAGTGAGATGGATTAGGGGAAGTGTGTCAGTATTATACTTTGCGGGGTGGGGACTAATTTAGTGTAGTTTACCGTACTACGGTGGTCTGTTTCCAGGCACTAACCTACTGCCGGGCACTGGTACTTCCGGGCATGAACCAAGTTGAAATTCCCATCCTCATCTGTGTCACGCATGGGACTCCCTCACACAAGCAAAACCGAAACTAAACTGATAATCCCTCTCATAAATAAATGGCTTTAGTAAGTTTAGTAGACAGATAAAGGTTTCGTAATCTGGGTCTACCAACATTACCAAAGAGTTATTGTGCACTGTCTCTATCAGTATCACTAAGCCTTTAGTCTAAGGCTCTGTAAGCAGTATATATATATGTACATGCATGCAGACCAAATTTTCTGGACAAAGAATATAATGTTTACAGTTACAGCTAGTACACCACCATTTGAGGTGAGGGGGGGGGGGAGGGGTAGCACCTCCTCAATCCTGGACCTGTAAAAGGGGACCATGTGGCAGCTACCCTGTTATGAGATGAGCTAAAGGGGCAGATCCTTACCTACCCTCATGGTCTTAGCCAGCAGGGCGTCTGGGTGTCTTTTTGGACACCCAATCCCTTCAAAAGCACCCCTCAGGACACGCAAAATTATTTGTGAGGAATTTCTTAAAATGTAAATCTCAAGCTAATAATTGAATTTTTAATCTCCATATAATTCCCAAGACATTGTATCGGTCATTCTATAATTGCGGTACATTTTGGGGTAGATTGAAAATGACAATCTCATGTAAATTTAACAAACTTTTATTTGAAAAATACAGTGACTGACATTCCTACAGTCAAGGAAAAATAGCTGGTACAGGTTGTTGATCATTATTTCTTGATAAAAAAATATGTTTTTGTATCACCTTTGGCAAAATACGGTCCACTCTGTTACTTACAAATCATGAAATGGTGCAGGTACTTCAGAAAGAGTTTCAAGAATATGAGCAACACAACATATATGTCTGAATGTAATCATAATGATACATATGCTTGCTTTTACAGTTTTTGTATTCCAAGAAGCTGAAAACTTCTTCTTTGTTAACCGCTGGCATGAAAAAGAAATTTCTTAACACATATATGATGGCAATGGGACTGTTTCAAGTTTCCAGTGAAAGTCCTTTTGTAATATATTATTGGGAGGATTGAAATGGAACATTTCCCAACTTTCCACCAATCTTGCCTGTTTGTTTGGGAAATAAAATGGCAAACAAAGAAAAAAGGGTGTCCACCCTGTTACGTCCACTCTGTTACATTACGTCCACTCTGTTATGTAACAGGGTGGACATTTCTGAGTGGACAGCTTCTAACATTAGCATAAAGCACCTTACTCTAAGAAACTGGCTTAGACATCTTAAATCTAACAGGTCAATACAGGCCAAAGGTCACTGAATAGCAGAAAAAACAGAAATGCTCCCAGTAACAGACATATCAGGAAAACATTTCAAAGGCTTATTTTACATTGACTAGGCTAGACTTTCTTTTCATGTAATGAATCAAATTGGTCTGGCCTGATAAAGATTTGCACAATCTAAGGTGCACTTTCAACCTCTGCCATTATTGTTGGATCTAATTGGTAGTTTCGACCTGTAAGTGTCTCTGGAGATGAAATATCTTCTGCTACAATATCATAATTTGATTACCAACTGGGACAGTCTTCAGGTCAACCATTGACAACATGGCTTGAGTTGAAATTTCAATGACCTCTGCTGGTACAAGGTAGAGTTGAACTTTGCTGTAGGCACTTTTTAAGTTTGTATACACATCAGTGGCATCCTTGCAGTCACTTCCTTGGTGAACAATGCGGTCAGACATTTACCTAATGGTGGCACCCACCCCATCAGGGACTCCTTTCCTGTGACCACTCTCAAAAAAGTTCCAGGTTCCAAATGTCATACCCCTTTGAGACTCTGTGTGTGAACAGGAAGACATTTGCTTTTTGTTTATATTGGGTACATGGCCCATCACTAAAATAGTGGATGGTATCAATTTCTGGATGCTTGTTTTGGATTAGATTAAGCACAGTGTCAAGATGAGCCCATATTGCAGCAGGACCATGCTGAAGGCTTTCAGAAATAGTGCAAAATGTGTTGGCTTCACCATCATGCCCTACATAGTAAACACCTGTATGAAGGCTGATCTGTTTCTTGGAGGCCTCAAAGTGTGCACTTAGAACTTCATTCTGCATTTTACACACATAATTTTCAGAGAAATCAATGTGCATGAGACACTCATGTTCCGTTTCAAAGTACGATAAAACTTATACTGATGTCTGATGTTGTAATAATGGGGTTTGAACCGCCCTAGCTGGGAATGGCATTCATCAAGGAGATCTCCAATAGTTCCTCTCATCTCTTGTTTTACTGTTATTGTAACTTTTTTCATGGAATCCTTGATTTAAGTTTGAGATTGCCCACTCTGTTTCCCTGCTCAGTCCACCCTGTTACTATTTTAGTAACAGAGTGGACAGTAACAGGGTGGACAGATTTCTAAAAAAGTAGGTCATAAGTTTTGTCACCCTTCACTTTTTGCATGTGGCATGACTCAGCTTGAATCTCCATTTTACAAGTTTTCTATAGGCAATTTTTTTAAATTTCACATTCTAGTAATTCTATATATATTCAAGTAACAGAGTGGACACTCAAATGGGTACCATAAGGGTTCTCACTAAGATTTCTTTCATAAATGACCAAATGAAGTTGTCTGCTTAATGTAGGTCAGCCATGTAAGTCTGAAATGCATGGAGCTACCCTCTATTAATCATATGTGACACTAAAATAGGGAGAAGCTAGTTATTCATGTTGAAATAGAGTATGGTAACAGAGTGGACACAGAACTTAGCGACACACCTAAAAAGCACTTTTTTTCTCATATTTAGGTGAAATTATTTATTTTTGTGAATTCAAAGGTAATCATAGCATGACATTTAACTCATTTTGCTCTAAAAAATCAATTCCAAAAGTCAAGGTATAATCCTTTTTTAGCTTCATTGTTTCCCGCATGTACATTGCGACAAGTGGGAAAGGCAGAATGTCAAACATGTTTGAGCTTGAATGGATGACTAGTTCCCAAAATTATCATAGAAATAACCTGTATTATGTAAAGCAATGATCTAATAAAGGTAAACATCCCTGATAAAAAAGAAAATTGTTTTGATATTTATGAAACACAGTTGAGTGTAGGTGAGTGACGTAAAATGTCCCGCAATTATAGAATGACCGGTATAA
Organism: Maea johnstoni; assembly: GCA_963942565.1. Lineage (NCBI taxonomy): Eukaryota > Metazoa > Annelida > Polychaeta > Spionida > Magelonidae > Maea > Maea johnstoni. The sequence goes on from OZ012685.1 coordinate 52,259,589, forward strand.
GGATATTATGCCTTATTTTGATAAATATATACATGTTTATGGTAGAAATCTGAGTTTATTGTAGTCCCCCATAAAAATTTGGACGCCCAAATATTTTCCAATATTAGCCAATTTTGGGCACACAGTTTCTAAATCCTGGCTAAGTCCCTGCCTACCCTACCTACCTACATGTATTATTAGTGAGAAGTATAAATTTAAACCAGCACACTTACTATGACATGATTAGACCCTAATTGCAACTGAGCTGTTCTAGTTTCTAAACTAAGACTGGCAGTTGGGGTTGGCATTCAAATTACAAAAGTGATGGTGATGATAAGTTCTATATCTCCTGTTACCTCCTTGCAGTCTCACAGACATATTGTATTCATCTGGATCATATCCTTAATGAATGCTGAATATGTCCGCTACACATTTGGTACACTTCCTGAGTATATCCTTATCCCTTTCATGCCCGTAGCAGCCAGAACCGCCTGACAATTCTCTTGATATCTCTCTAACCAAAGCGATATTTAGAAAATATTTGAAGGGGAATTGTTCATACCAACTCTATCTACAACTCTCCTTCAAATATTTGGCAAATTTATGTTTAATTCCAAAGTTATTTTCCAAAGTAGTAAAGGTCTAGACGACACTGGTCCAAGTGATCTCTAGGCATGAATGGGTTAAACTAATAATGGTAGGTAGGTAAGGACCAGCTACTAGGGCTGTCATCGATACCGATGGAACCGATGCACCGCTATAAATCACTTGCGATATATCGCATCGACAAAGGGGCTGCGGTATCGATAAAATAGCGATTACAATAAAAACATTGCTTACCTCGTATATTGTCTGTTTTTTGTAAAATAATCCTGTCCAAAACGGCAGATGATGAACGATTTCATCATCTGCTTTCGCCAGCGCAGATTTGTTTATCCCGGAAGTGTTAAAATACACAATTCGCATTGCGCAAGTTCGGCGCAATGGATTGTGGGACACTTCCTCTTGACACGCTAGCGCGAAGAGGACGCCCAAATCGCGGATTTAAGGTCAGTTTCGGGTCAACCATAGGGATCGGTAAACTATCGATACACCCCCGTATCGCTTATATTTTGTCGATGTATCGTATCAACATAAATTGGTTACCGATGACAGCCCTACCAGCTACCGCTTTTGCTCGTGGGCTCACCCCATTACAGGGGAGCTATTGAGTGGTCCACTTTCCCAGATCTCTAGCTAAAGTGGCCCCTGATCTAGGGGTGGCGCCTCTCCCCATGTTCAGTGGTTTATTTAAACCCTTCTCTCATTCATCTCCTTTTTTACTCGTCCCCCAAGCATTTACTCAGTTATGTGACCATCCATTCGCACATAATGTTAGTAACTAGTAAGACCCTTTGCAGCTATACAGATATGGTGTTAGCCGTTAGGTATTAAGGTGATACTGATAGTCTAGTACACCAAGATTATCACCACTAGGTGGTGTCCTTGGCTGGCCCCTAAGAATGGATATCAAAACAAAAGATGACACATGAGCAGTGTTCACTCGCAACAAATCTCGAGCTGGCAACAGTCTATTGTGGTCACCTCGAGAGCACAAAAGGCAGGGCCCTTGGGGTTTTCCTCGTTACATTGCTCCCGAACGACATGGCTGTCTGCTTTAACCATGCAGATTCCTTCAAGATAGACCATTTTGACCAAAATTTTCATCTCATTTTTTGGCTGAAAGTGAATAACGATACAGTCTTCGAAGCCTGTATTTTAGAATATGACAGATATGAACCTCGTCTACTAGGCGTCTAGGTGCAAGGTCATGTCACAGGTACCTTGAATTCTGACAGGACATGAAAATCAGCATTTACTATGTAAACCACATGCTGTTAGTAATTTTGAGGCTTATGGGAACATTCAAAAATGTTTTTAAGATACTCATCCTGCAAATCCCCTGTTGAGGTAGGACCTTGCACCTCACCAAAGACATGACTAATCATATGGTAGACTCATTTTCAAGTAAAGGGTAAGTCTTGACAGTTTGCCAAAAAACGAAACACATCCAGATATATGTTCTTTAAGGGTGTCGCATTACCTCAAAATAGTCATTTATTGATAAGTTTACCATTATTCTGTAACTATGAGATGTAACCTTTACAATAGCATAAGTGTCGCTGGCTTCATTAAACTCAGTTTTCAGATATTCAAGTTAATTAAAAATGACCCGTGTATCGAATAGGGTTCTACCTTAGCATGGGAAATCAATAGTGGAACAATAACAATATTAAAGTAACACCTGTGTATGTACAGATCGATATATATATATAATTCATGCACACCCAGTGTCTTAGCCAGGATTTAGAAACTGGGTGCCTAAAATTGGCTGAACATTGTAAAATTTTGGGGTACACGTCCAATTTTTTAAGTTTTAAGGGGGATCACAATATACTCAGATTTTAACCATAAACATGTCTAAATTTATCAATATAAGGCATGATATCATTAAACAATGTCATGGGAATTAATTATAAGGAGATGAAAAAATTCAATTATAAGCTTGGGATTGAGATTTTTAGAAATTCCACACAAAATAAATAGGGTGTCCTGAGGGGTTCTTTTCAAGGGTTTGGGTGTCCAAAAAGGCACCCAGACGCCCTGCTTGCTAAGTCCATGCGCACACCTCTACTTGTACTCACATTTACACATTCTCTCATACTGCATGTATGTTTTCATCCACTCATTTTCATCTTATTCGGACTATTGAATATTGTCTTCACAGTCTTGATGCCAATATTTTCTTCCCAGCTGCACCAACTATTTTGGCCAGCTGATCGCATCCTTCCCCATTCATTCCTACCATAATCTCAAATTTTTTCTACCGTCTATATCGCTTTCATCCTTGTACCAGAAGGGTTGTTAAACCTGTTTTCCAGTCTACTTACTGCACAGAATGCTTTTTCAAAATATAGTCTACCCTGTGAAAGGTATGTCTTTTTTCTGTACACATGCTTTGCATGGTCTTAGCCAGCCGGGCATCTGGGTGTCCTTTTTGACACCCAAAGGGTCCCAAACCCTTTAAAAGCACCCGTCAAGACACCCCAAAAAATTTATGAGGAATTTCTTTAAATATCAATCTCAAGCATATAATTGATTTTTTTTCATCTTCATATTAATTCCATGACATTGTACTGTTGTACATATAAGGATATCATGCCTGATTTTGTTAGATTTATGTATGTTTACATATGTTTGCAATCTGAGTATGTTGTGATCCCCCTTAAAAATTTGGATGCCCCAAAATTTAACAATTGCCAATTTTGGGCACCCAGTTTCTGAATCCTGGCTAAGACCCTGTGTACACTACTTGTCCATCTTCTGTTGCTATTTATCCTTTATTGATGTCAAACAATGTGACAAATATTATAATGAAATAAAAGCGTTGTGCAGTGAAAAATCAAAATAAAATTTTTCCATGTGACTGAAGCCACTGCGCATATACATGTGTGCACGTCCGGGACCGGCTTGTATTTTTGAGTCACCTACCCGCACAACACGAAAAAACTTGAGCGCTCAGTCAAAAATTTGGCCAAGCGCTCGAGTAGGAAAAATAGGGCAACTCCTATCACTACTAGTCAAGTATATGTCTGCATGACTGCCAACTGGTCAAGTATATATATATATATATATATATAATTATATATATGTCTTCTATGAACTTTTCTCTGTTGGCGGGTTAACTTGCCTTATCGGGACCGGGTCGAGGTGTCATTCCTGGCACAAATTTAAAAATTGTGTCAGAAATGTTCTAATGTACATTCTCTTTATTTTCCAGAATATGGAGGCGAGGCACTTCTATGAGCCGTTTTCGGGCGGCGGGTTTGCCGATTATCGGGACCTAGTCGAGGCAACGACCCCCTCAGAGCTGCAGGAGATTGTGGCGGAGATGGTCCCACCCGAAGTGGGCGTGGCAATGTCCCTGGACAGACAGAAGAGGATTGACCGCATAGCGCCCTTCTGGGCGGTGATGGGTACGGGAAAGGTGCCCAAGGTTCCGCGGGAACAACTCTTCAGCATCTTGAAGGATAGCAAGGCGGAGGGTAACACCTGCTTCAAGGAGGGTTTCTACAGCCTGGCAATGCGACACTACGGGAACGCCCTCAGGCTCGCAAAGATACTCGAGACTCACCACTACTTCGAGGTCGATAAAGAAATTGTTACCGCCCTTTTCTCCAACAGAGCAGCATGTTGCCTTAAATGTGTAAGTAGGCATTGTTGTGTATGCGTCATAGATTTAGCCAGCAGGGCGCCTTTCGGACACCCGAACCCTTAAAAAGCACCCCTCAGGACACCCAATTTTTTTGTGGTGAATTTCTCAAAATGTCAATCTGAAGTATATTATTACTTTTTTCATCTCCATATAATTCCCATGATATTGTATAAGGAGATTATGTCTTACTTTGATAAATTTAAACATGGGTTATGGTTGAAATCTGAGTATATTGCGGTCCCCCTTTAAAATGCGGATGCCCCCAAATTTTACAATTGCCAATTTTGGGCACCCAGTTTCTGAATCCTGGCTAAGACCCTGGTGTGCTTTTAGCCAATCACTTAAAACTACACAGGACAACCAAACGCAGACAAATATGCATTAAGAGACCACCCAAGGCCAAGGGAAGACCAAAATATGGTCTCTTTAGACAGGTGGTCTCTTAATAGAGGGTAATTTAAACTATGTTAAACCAGGGGATATGAAAATTAGGACTGTCATTGACACAGGGGCTTAGCCGCAATGCGTCCAGCGTGTCATTTGGACATGCAGAACACTGTTTTTTGACAGTTTGGACACCCAAAAGTTTATGTCAGAATTTGCTGAAGATGACTTTTCTTAGAAGATAAAAGATGTAGAAGCTGTAGTGTCACTTTTATAAGACACACAAAGCACTATCTGGCCTAAAAAAGCAAAATCTGTAAAGGTATAGGGTCTATCTTATCAGTAGTATGTATTTTGTACCACACTTTGGACACGCAAAAGTCTATGAAACCTCTATTTGGACACCCTGTTTCCAAATATCGGCTAAGACCCTGCATTGACATCCATTTTTCGATTCGATCATTGACATTTTATTTTTCGATTCCCATTATTTTGATTCGATTCTGAGGAACTGCACTAAAAGAATATTTTCACATGTTACACACTATTTTTGTGGCCAGGTTCATAAGATTCTCACAATGCAAATATAACGAATGTTTTCTCAACACTTTTTGATTGAATACTTGAGTTTCTCTTCAAAATCCTTATTAGTGTTGGCTAAAAATGGTGTAAAAGGCTGTAAAAATGTTTCGATTAATTGACATAATGATTGACATAATATTTATTTCGATTAATTGGAAAAATTATTTCGATCGATCGATACTTGTCATATCAATGACGGTCCTCATGAAAATGTGGGCTCTCAATAGAAGTAGTCTCTCAATAGAGGGGGTCATTTGGGCAGGTTTGAGTGTATTTTGGAATGAAATTTTCTTATTTCATTTTCAAGAATATGTTTGAAAATTCTCTCTCAAATGTTAAAGCATTGAGATTTATAATTAATAAGGTCATATATATCAATGGTTGTACTGTGATTCACCGAATGTTTTGTCCAGGGTAAATGTAATTAATTTATTACTTGAATTGAATGGGGTGGCCTTTTTTGGGCCCCTAGCCTAAAAATAAGTGTCAGACCCTGAAGTCAGTGGAGATCTGTATGCATGGTTAGGTTGATAACAATGCTGCCATTCTGTGAAATCTTCTCTCTTATTTTACAGAGCCTTTTCCGTGAAGCTGTGGACGACTGTGACTATGGTAAGTGTGCAGTACAGTGCAAAAATTAGGGTTGGGAAGCGGTTGTAATTTCATGTTCAATAATCAGTTGCAGCCAACTGATCGATTATCGATCATAATCAGTTCTTCACACTTTTTCAGTAATTGGGTACTAGGGGTCTAGAGCCTAATAATAAGTGATAGTCTATGACAATTACTTGCAATTAGCACCTACCTTAACTTCGTTTTGAAGTGTTTTTGGAGTTTAGTTTCATAGCAAGAAAGCTGACAAGCTTGCCTGTCATTTAGTTCTATATTTTGCCATTAGGTACATCGCCTTTTCCAATTATTATCGATTGCCAGTTTTGTAATTGATTAATCAGTTAAAGAGAGGCAAACGATCAATTATCGATCATAATTGTTGATCGTGACGTCCCAACACTAGTTAGCAAAAATAGCTGTTTGGTTATACAGTCTTGTTCCACTGTACATATACAGTTTTTGCAAGGGCTTTATATGTATTAAATCCAACAATATTGGTTGACATATGCACTATGGAAGCCCAGTCACTGATACTTGTGTGTATTTGTGGCATTGGCATACATCTCAATATCTAGCTAGCCTTAGATAGAGAACTGTCATATGATACACATGCTCCACCCACATTCAAATGGGCCTTTTCCTGATGTCACTGTGATAACATACCTAAATACCATTCAGCCCCTTAATCTAATGGGCCTTTTCCTGCTGTCAATGGGTGTTCACAAGCCTAAACAGTAAACACCATTCAGAACAGGCATTCTAGAACAGTAATGTCATAAAAAGATCTTTAAGTTTTAATGGAATGAAGGATCATATTGTCCTATTCATTGGTCGCTACGAAGATGATATATGACAGTCTCGGGCTGAACACAGACATCTGCCATGTACCATTTTCGCAACAAGGATAACAAATTTATCATCAGCTGTGAACAGCATTGTTAGGATCCCAATGCAGGATTAATATTGGGCTCCTATCATTGACAATTGTTAAAAGCAATGTTAGAAGCCCAATGCAGTCCTGTATAACAAAGAAATTGAGCAATCAGCTGCTAGAATCAGAGTGGAGCTGATGATGACATGTTCTAAGCCAGCAGGGCATCTGGGTGTCTTTTTGGACACTCAAACCCTTAAAAACCAAACCTCAGGACACACAATTTTTTTTTGTGAGGAATTCTTGAAAATGTCAATCTCAGGCATATAATTAAATTTTTTCATCACCATATAATTCCCATGACCTTGTATAAGGATATCATGCCTTATTGTGATAAATATATACATGTTTATGGTTGAAATCTGAGTAGAGTGTGGTCCCCCTTAAATATTTGGATGTCCAAAAATTTTACAGTGGCCAATTTTAGGCACCCAGTTTCTAATTCCTGGCTAAGACCCTGGATGATAATGATCTATATTCGCACATTTCAGCACTGAGTCTGAGTCGAGGTGAAAGCATCAAAGCCCTGTATAGGAAAACAGCCGCTCTGAAAGGCATGGGCAAATACAAAGACGCCCTGGAAACAGCGCATCAGGGTAAACAGAAATTCCCAGCTGTGAGTATAAGGAACATTCATCATTTAACCCTTCCAATGCTAAGGCTATTTTTCGTCCAAAGCACAAGGACTCGAAGATTATTGAAAACCATCTAAACCCTATCATGTTGGTATTCATTGGATAGGTCTCACTGAGTACTCTCATATGAGTACCCATTTGCCAGGGTTTCAGTCATTTTTTTTTTTTTACATCATTTTATATTGGCAGAATCATCCACCAGAAGCATAAGAGTTAAGAGCGCAGTATATGTACCAAAAGTTCACCCTGTACTGTATAACTGGTATTTTTTGCATGCATGTAATTTTTGTACTCCCCATGATAGCGCCAAAATAACATTCTTCAAATGAATATCCTGCGTTGTATTTTTCCTTTGCTGAGTGTGCATATTTAAAGTAGCACAAATACACTCTAGCAGGGTTGTAAAGCGAATTTTTTTAGTTTGTTGATTGGGATTTGAAGACTTTTCTCATCAAAAGATTTTCAGAAAATGTTTTCTTTAGAAAGACATCACCCCATTGTTGTGACCTACTCGTTGTTTTGCAGAGTCGTGAATTCCCGGATTTGATTGAGGAGCTTTCGAAGCTTGTTACCCCGGCTTCTCACCAGAATGGTCAGGCCAGTGCCGCCAAGAAAGTGAGCAGCGCTACCTCCCAGACTGTGCCCTCTGGTGGCGGTTCCCGGAACCACAAGCAGGCCACAGTATCGGCCAGCAACGCTACAGCGATCCCGGACAATAACGGGGTGAACATGGAATGGCTGGCGGGGACCAACTCTCTGGCAGCAGTCAAAAAGGTGGGTATCACTTTGGGCAATGGAATGTAATAATTAATATTTTGATAATTGATATTTTATATAGCACCAGTTCCTCCTATAATGTTCAAAAGTGCTTTAAAGAATAGTCTGAATTTGCAGTACTTAGTATATCCCACGCTATTCCTATCCTCCCTTTCTGAGATAGGGTAGAGATCCTCTTTCAAGCCCTACATCAGCAAAAAATCCTTAGCCACAAATACAGCAACAATTTCTCAGGAATTTTGTAAGTTAGTAAGGCCGGTGCATACGGCTATTAGTGTACAACAGACAGGGATGGATGAGTTTACTAGCACTCAGTTAACCCTTCCAAAATGAGGTTATTTTCTTCCAATGCACAAGAACGCAACGATTTTTGAAAAACATCTAGACCCTGTCATGTTGGTATTCATTGGATAGCTCTTGCCGAGTACTCTCAGATGAGTACCCATGTGCAAGGGGTTCGATCATTATTCATTCCTTTTGCATCATTTTGTAATGGCCAAATTAGCCACCAGCAGCATAAGGGTTAAAGTATAAAGAACACTATAAATATTTGTTTTTTTAAAAGGAGAAGATGCTTGATTGACTTCCTTAGTCCATCCTTAGCTGCTCGTCTAACTCATGTTTCACTTTTGTGTTGTAGAAAAAGGCTGCCCAAGCAAAGAAATCAAATGCCACACCAAAAAGTAAAAATAAAAAAGGTTAGTATTTCTCCAGTGGAGCCCTCAGCCTCACACTAGTATGTCAGGTTAGTACAGGGTGTCCCAAAAAAATGCAACCCTCCCCTTTACCCATTATTTCTTCAAAATAGCTTAAGTAACATAAAAAATGACTTCATGGTTGAAGAGAATGATATCTTAGAGATAAGCTGTTATAGTTTCCACCAAATCCGATCATCCATGTCAAAGTTGTAAGGCTAAGTTCAACACCTATATTATTTCACTCTAACGCAATGTAAAACCTATGGTGAGGACTGGTTTTGAGTGTCGCCTAGGCTCCCGCCAGAGACGCATGCTTAAAATAGCAGCCTAACAGCTTTGTCATGGATGATCGGATTTGCTTGAAACTGCAACTTGTTATCTCTAAGATATCATTCTATTCAACAATTATGTCATTTTTATGTTACTTAAGCCACTTTGAAGAAATCGTGGGTAGAGGGGAGGTTTGCATTTTTTGGGACGCCCTGTAGAAGTTAGTGGGTTAGTGATCCTAGAGCTTTTATTATGGTAAAGTCGAAAAGTTTAAAATAATCTTGTAAGATATTTTCTGTTTTCAAATGTCTTAATGCATTGACCATGTACAGCAACACCAGATGAATATGCATTCAAGGACAATTCCACCACGAATAAAGGCCCAAATAGTTTTCTATGGTATTCTGTACTTAAACCTTAAGTTCCCACCACTGCCAACCTTCATACAAGAAGTATATTGCTGTTTTAATACATTCTAATAGACACAAAATGGAGGCACTGGGAGTGGCCATTTTAGTTTAGTTCTGGCTTATCTCAGCAGCTTGGTACCCATAAGGCATTAGCAGCTATCTTACATACACACGTACATGGTGTATGTTTATGATTTAGAGTAGTTGGTCATGTCCTATAGGCAGTGCGATCTGGGCTTGGAATTAAAAATTGTCACTTCTTAAGACCATCTGTGATATTTTACCTGAATTGATGTACTGTAAATTCGGAAAAGATTGCGTAAGTTTAATTTTTGCGTTTAGCCTCGGACGCAAAATTAAAATTAGCAATGATTAGTGCTGCCAATTTAAGTGTATAGCTGGCATTCCATGTTAGCAAAATTAAAAAACACACGTAAAAATAGATTTTCTGTAAAGTCACAAAATTAACTCTACACAATCTTTTGTGAATCTACAGTATTGTATTGTTTCTAGGTAAAGCCAATCAGGCCAAACAAAAAAACAACAGCAGTCTTCCAAAGCAGTTTGAGCAGAAAGTCCAGATCCGTCACGATGCCGATGAGAGTGATGAGAGTGAAAGTGGATCTTCGGAGGAGGATGAGGAAAGTGAAAGTGGAGAGGAGGAGGAGGACGAGGAGGGTTGGAGTGAATCAACAGCTTCCAGTGCTGTCAGCAGCAGCAAGGAGGCAAGCACTTTTTACTACTCAGGGCTCAAAATTAAGAAAAAAATTCACAAGCCCAGCAGGGCTAGTTACCGAAAATTTAACTAGTCCCGAAATATTTTTGCTAGCCCTGATATAAATGACAAATCTTTTCAAATAGTGACCTCTTTTGATATCATAGCCTCTGTTGATAACATGAAAAGAATACAGTGTATTTCGGTAAATTGAGCTATATTATTATCCAGGAATGCAGAGCCAAAGGAGGGCCTCATAATTTTTTAAGCGCTCATATTCTAATTCTATCTAGCCCCTCAGGGCTACTCAGAGGTAGAATTTACTAGCCCTGACTTTCAATAACTAGCCCGGGGCTACGGGGCTAGCCTTAACGTCGAGCCCTGCTACTCTATATTAGACATATATGACGAGTAATTGATGCCAAACAGTTTAGTTATTATTGTGATAAAAAGGTCAATTTACTCTTCAGCTATTGATTTGTTGAGGAAATTTTTGATTGTTATCCCTTAAAAGCCAAAATTGAAAATTTTTCAGAGAAATTCTTGCTTGTCCATAATATTTGATTGTTATCCCCTATAAGCCAAAATTGAAAATTCTTCAAAGAAATTCTTGCTTGTCCAAAATATTTGATTGTTATCCCCTAAAAGCCAAAATTAAGAATTCTTCAAAGAAATTCTTGCTTGTCCAAAATATTTGATTATTATCCCCTAAAAGCCAAAATTGAAAATTCTTCAAAGAAATTTTTGCTTGTCCAAGAAGGAGGTTTTTGGGAAACTACCGGTCCAAAAGACAGGCTGGACGGTCCTGGCTAAGTCCCTGGGACTCAGTTGCACCTCAAACTAGCCCTACTATTTTGGTAATATCTTATGATGGGCACGTGCATTTCTAGGAATTATTTGCAGGAAAAAAGTGGACCACAATTGACATGTGAAGTTATACTTATTTCTAAAGTTGTTTGTCTCTGTGCCATGCAAATGTATCTGGGTATTCTTATGAATTGATCAGATTCTGATATCTTAAAACCACCAAAAGTCCACATAATTTCACCTTTATTTTATCGAGATATTAATTTCATTTTTATTTATTTTCAGGGTATCCGTTGTTCCAACAAGTTCCTCTCCCTGGCTCCTGGGATGGGTCTTGATGACTTTGGTGCCGTACCAAGTAGGTATTCCATTTCATTTGATTAAAGGACAATTCCACCATGAATTTTAACATAGGCCCAAATAGTTTCTTAGAGTAATCTCTACTTAAACCCTAGTTCCCATCTCAGCCAACCTTCATACAAGAAGCATATTGCTGTTTAAACACATCCTAACACACAAGATATGGAGGTACTGGGAGCGGCCATTTTAGTCTATTAATAGTATATCAGGCTGTTTGTTACCATAGGACATTAGCAGCTACCTTACTGCTATTCATGGTGGTATTGTCCTTTAACTCTTATGCTGCTGGTGGCTTATTTGGCCGATACAAAGTGATGCAAAAAAACACCTTAAAAAGTGACTGAAACCCTGGCACATGAGTACTCATCTGAGAATGCTCAGCAAGAGCTTTCCAATGAGTACCAGCATGGCAAGGTTTAAATGGTTTACAAATATCTTTGCATCCTTGTGCTTTGGGCGAAAGTAGCCTCAGCATTGGAAGGGTTAAGCTGCAGGATGTGTACTGATTTCAGTAGTACCATTAATCCTTCCAATGCTGAGGCTACTTTCGTCCAAAGCACAAGGACACAGAAATTGCGATTGTAATGATATTGTGATTGCATAGTTAACCGGAGCATTCTTTAACAATAGCGAGATGCCAGGGTAAAAATGATTGAAACTGGAGTTAAAAGAGGGTTCCCATCATTAAAGTCTATTGTTGCATGTTTCAGGTAAATCCACCTCTCTGGGTTCCCATTGTTACGGTCTATTGTTGCATGTTTCAGGTAAATCCACCTCTCTGGGTTCCCATTGTTACGGTCTATTGTTGCGTGTTTCAGGTAAATCCACCTCAGTCTCTGGGTCCCCATTGTTACGGTCTATTGTTGCGTGTTTCAGGTAAATCCACCTCTCTGGGTTCGTCCAGCAGTCTCAGTAGTAGCTCCTCCAATCAGAAGGCAGCACCGACCAAGCCCGCACAGCATCCTGCATCTTCCACCAGATCGTCAGTGGCGACAACGGCAGATATCAAACAACCGGTAAAACACACAGCAGCAGCCAGCAAAGTTACATTGATTGCCGCTGCGCCAAAGGAAGTGGTAAGTTATGTTAGGCCTAGAAAAAAAAATTGTTTGTTTTTTCTGTAACAGTCTGAAAATAAATAGGGTAGGTAGGTCATAATTTTTTTGCTCAAAAATGTGTGTTTTATGCATTTTTTTACGTTGATTGGGAGTTGAGAGGGCAGAAAAAGCTTTAGGGTAGGGGTTTTCCCTCAGGCTTTTGAGGGTATACCTCAGCCAATCACGACTTACGATCTTCATGTGAGGTATAATTAAATTAATTATGTCCTTATAATGAAAGTAGCTTCAGCATTGGAAAGGTTAAAGGGGAACTAAAGGTTCACATACATATTAGCTTATATGAAAGTAATACACTTCAAGAATGGGATGCTGTCCTCCCTTTTCTCTCAGTGATCCTATGAGGGGAGGGTTTTGCATATTGCCACCAGCCTACCCAGCCCCTGGTAGCAGCCATGTTCTTCACCTGCTGTCAGCTGTCATAATGAGTGGCAGCCCACTTCCTGTCCCCATCCTCTCTGAGCAGTGCATCATAGACTGAAGTGCTCTACACACCAACTCTCTTCAAAAGTTGCATACAAACTTGTATGAGTATCAAACAGGTAAATGGTAAAATCCTGAGCAGCAATTGGCTGTACAAAAAGACAGGGTAGTAGAATTATCTTTTATATATTTCCTGTTGGTAAAGTCAGTGGCGCCCTCTCTCTGACTCATCCCTTCAATTCTCTGTATCTTTCAGAATGTGGAGACTAGTGGCGCCCTCCCTCTGCTTCATCCCTTCAATTCTCTGTATCTTTCAGAATGTGGAGACTAGTGGCGCCCTCTCTCTGCCTCATCCCTTCAACTCCCTGTACGAGGAGCGTCTGGGCTGCGAGCAGTGCTACAGGAAGCAGGGCCACGGCGCCAAGGGCTACGTGTTCAGCGAGAAGCTGGCGGCTCACACGTGCAGCGGCGGCTTCCTGCTGATGCGGCATAAAGGAAAAGGCACCAACTGGATCAAGATCAGACCAAGACCACATTGGGTGAGTAGTGCATCTTATTGCACTATGTGCCAGGGCTCAACATTGGTGCTTGCCCCATTGCCCTGGGCAAGTAGAATTCGTAAATTATAGCTGTGGGGCAAGTGAAAACTGCATCTTGCTTGCCCCACTGGGAAAGAACATTTTTGCCTTTAACTGACTTAGTTAAGCTAGCTAACTTTGTGTTAAAGATTGTAAATTTCTCCTTTTAATCATGGGAGAAACAGGTTCCACCACTCATGGATGGAAAAAGAAGGAATCTTGCACTCCTGAGTGATTTTGTGTTGTGGGACGAAGCTTCTTTTTTCATGAACCCCTGTCATGTGAGAAAGTTGCCAGTGACTAGGGGTTAGGCAGTGGTTTTCGCCGGGCACTCTCGATTTCCTCCACCAAAAAAAGCAACTGGTTTGTCACGACTTAGCTGCTATATGGCAGAAAAAGTTCCTTTTTCTACACCTCCCTTTATTTCAGGTCCTAAGCACACTAAAACACCCTGCTAGAAACCATTCTTCAGTTTTCTCCTTTGAGGGGGGGCATTGAAGAAAACCTAAGATAGGTTGGGAACTGTATCAGTTAGGTAGAATCTGAAATGTTTTTTGCCTTATTTCAGGTGAAGTTTCTGGGTCCGTATCGCATGTGCAGCCTGTTTGAGATCGAGTCTGAAATGTTTTTGCCTTATTTCAGGTGAAGTTTCTGGGTCCGTATCGCATGTGCAGCCTGTTTGAGATCGAGTCTGAAATGTTTTTGCCTTATTTCAGGTGAAGTTTCTGGGTCCGTATCGCATGTGCAGCCTGTTTGAGATCGAGTCTGAAATGTTTTTGCCTTATTTCAGGTGAAGTTTCTGGGTCCATATCGCATGTGCAGCCAGTTTGAGATGGATTCCGCGTGTAAAGTTGAGGAGGCGAGATGTGCTTTTCCTCACTATGTGGAGGAGAGAACGCTCTGGACGATGGACCGCAACGAGACCTTTGACCTGAAGGCGTACCTGGCGCAACTTCAGAAATCCAGCTCTAAACAAGGTAAGAACAGAAAGCTAGGGCCAGGATTTAGAAACTGGGTGCCCAAATTTGGCAATTGTAAAATTTTTGGGTGTCCAAATTTTGAAGTGGGACCACAATATACTCAGATTTCAACCATTAACATGTAGGAATTTATCATAATAAGGCATAATCTCCTTATACTGTGTCATGGGAATTACATGGAGATGATAAAATTCAATTATATGCTTGAGATTGACATTTTAAGAAATTGTTCACAAAAAACTTTGTGGGAGTGGTGCTTTTTAAGGGTATGGGTGTCCCAAAAGACACCCAGACGCCCTGCTGTCACATTATCTCAACTTCCATTTTGCACAGGTAGTGGAATAAGCTGTTATTGCTAAACCTATTCCAACCATCCTTTTCAGGCAGGTGATCGTATAAGTATATAGTAAGACCTGTCCAGGAAATGATTTTAAAGACATACTTGACCTGAAGGAATATGGCGGAAAAATGAAATTATTGCTGTTCCTATTTCAGGTAGTGGTTTAAAGGTTGTCACGAATCAGCTGGTCCAGCTTCCCAATATGAGCAAGCCCCCGCCGCCACTGCATAGTTCGGGCAAGGCCCACAAGGTGGCGCCACCGTCAGGCGAACCCAAGATGCAGCTTCCGTTTCCGCACCTCAAGTGGCAGCTGGTCTGCTCGGCGTGCTTCGTTCCCTCGGGGGGCCGAGTGGGCGAATATAGCGTGGTGGAGACCGGCCACAAGTGCCTACAGGACGTCCTGGCCCTACAGAGGTCCCCCGGCTGCCCCTGGTTCAAAGTCCGAGAGAGGAGAAACCACAGGCACTTCTACGGCAGCTACGTTCTTTGTGTGCACATGAACTCGGAGCCTCCGCGGCCGTGTAAGTTCGGCGATGAAAAATGCAGCTTTGCCCATACGACCGAAGAGCAGGTGCTATGGACGCTTGAGAAGGACGGGAAGTTCAATATCACAGAGTTTATCCTGACCAACCGGGACACGACGAGTGCGCCACAGGGGTACTCCCCGGAGGAGCTGTTTATAAAGCATCCCGGGGAGTTCAAGTTTATCTGCATGCAGTGTTTCTTCCCGGGCGCGGGCCAGCCCCGTATGCTGACCCAGGAGTTCTCCGGTAGCGGGGTCTGCGGCGGGCGCTCACACGCGTGGGCCGACTCGAAACTGCTCGCCCATATTCAGCCCAACGGCTATGTTAACCCTATCGGCCCCAAGCCCTTCAGCCACAAGACCGCCTACTTCAAGCTGTGCCACAAGCTGCAGTACTGTCCCAAGCGCTGCGGGCATGGCTGTGTGCACGCGCATAGTTTCCCGGAGCGAGACGTCTTCATGCTGGAGCGCGATATGGACATCTCCCGTGAGGAGCTCGTGCAGAAATATTTACAATGGGAGCAGCAGCAGGGACCGGCCGCGGGGGCTGCCCCGACAGCGACTGCAGGGAAAACACACACTACTGCTCCGCAATCAGCGCCCCCATCCCCTGCGCATTCCGCCATAGCCCACCTCCGGCAGCAGTCCGCTAAGTGCCCGTTCCGCATCATTTACGTGTGCGCGGTCTGCTGGGGGCAGGGCAAGCGCAGCCCCAAGCTGATCAACAAGGACCGTTGCTCGGGACCCGGGAACGGACACATGTGGCAGATCAACAAGCTGGCGCTGCTCATCCCAGAGAGCGTCGTCATACGCAACCTGCCCAGGAAAATACCATCACAGCTAAGGTTTGTACTGTATGAGTCTACTTTTGTCCAATTCACAAGAACGCAAAGATTTTTGAAAACCATCTAAACCCTGTAATGTTGGAACTCATAGGATAGCTCTGGCAAAGAACTCTCAGATGAGTACCCATTTGCCTGCATTTCAGTGATTTTTCACGATTTTTGCATTATTTTGTATTGGCCAAAGTAGCCACCAGCCGCATAAGGGTTAATTTGGAGTGCTAAAAATTTCACTTTTTAGCCCTGTTGGAGGGTATTTGTGCTACTTTAAATGTGTGCGTTCAAGCACACTAACAAAGTAGATACAAAGCAAAATGTATATTTGAAGGATGGTATTTTGGTGCTATCATGGGGAGTGCAAAAATAGCGAAATTTAAATGCCTGTGAAAAATACCAGTTGTACAGTATGTATCACACACCCTTCCCTGAAGTTATTCTTGCTAACCCTCTTTCTTTATATTAGAAAATTACTTAGGACACCCAAACCCAGAAAAAGCACTCCTCAGAACACCCAAATTTTTTGTGAGCAATTTCTTAAAATGTCAATCTAAGCATATAATTGTATCTTTTTATCTCCATATGATTCCCATGGTATTGTAAAAGGATATCATGCCTTACTTTGATAAACTTATACACGTTTATAGTTGAAAGTATATTGTGGTCCTCCTTAAAAATTTGGATGACCCAAAATTTGCCAATTTTGGGCATCCAGTTTCTAAATCCTGGCTAAGACACTGCTCTTAGGCAAACTAGTCAAGCAGATGAAGTTATTAACTCATTCTCCAAATTGATGGATACTGCATCATTCAGTCATCTGTATTAATGAAGTGGGACCACCAGGTTCGTTTTGCTGCATGTTCCACTATTTATAGTGTGGCAAGAATAGAGAGAAATAATGTGATTTGATTGGCCGGAGGTAGTCACATGATATTTATTCTCTTCCATAATGTGATTTGATTGGCCGGAGGTAGTCACATGATATTTACTCTCTTCCATATTTGGGTTATGTTGCAGGTTCCGCTGGTGTGATAAGAAAAAGAACGGGAAGCCGTGTGATTTAATTGGAAGTGGCTGCCAGTATGCACACAGTCAGGAAGAGATTTCTGTGTGGACCTGGATGTGTATGAATAAAGGTAAGCGCAAATTTGAGATCTGCTTTAGGAGTATACATAGGTTTATTTGTATGTTGATTGATAAAAACTTGGGTTACCGTATTCTTCCGATTAAGCGCATGGTGCAGGTAGAGGTTGGGAAATCTTTCTGAAGTAGGGGTGTTGGCGATCTTCCGTTTTACCGCACACCTCAATGATCGCCGATCTGAGAGTATTGGCCGTTATTGCACCTTCGCATTATGGGTAAGACAGTTTATTCCATAATGCCTCAGTCTACCCTGCTGCACAATGGGTACCTAGCATTAATAAGGCAGTGCTTAGAGCTTGTGTGCTTTATGCTGCCAACTGCTCTGGAATATCCATAGGGGGATTGAAATGGTTTCCGTGTGTACAGGCCTGCTAGGGGAGGAAGGTCGTGTGAGCACTTGGTGGATACAAGACTATAAACCGAATACCTTACCTTATACACTGATTCTCTGTTGATTCTTTCTTTGACAGTGTCCACCATTGAGAGCCTGGTGCAGCACAGCCAGAAGGCCCATGACGCCCAGCTTCAGGCCGTACCGAAGATCTCCCAGGGCGAGTCCGTGATCAGCGCCGGGCCGGTCCCGCGTCCCCGGCCCCCGCCCAGCCTCCCTTCCGAGATTGCCACACAGCTCTATTACTGCCACTACTGCGGCGTCAACTGCAACAGCCGTAAGCAGTGGGAGGGCCACTGCTCCTCCGACAAGCACATGTTCAACGTGGACTCCGACAAGGATCATCAGTGGAACCACAGGCAGCCACCGTGGGCCGTGCCCCAGGGAAACTACCAGCTCTGTTACTGGTGAGTACTCTACACTCTCTCCCCTTCTAGGCGCACACAGCCATATTTTCCTTGAGTATGACTGGTATTTCTCTGTGTTTATAGGCATTGTGATGGAGGGCGGTGTCGCTATTCTCAGATCCCAGAGATGTATAATAACTGCTGCCATGCTCACAGCCATATTTTCCATGAGTATGACTGGTATTTCTCTGTGTTTATAGGCATTGTGATGGAGGGCGGTATCGCTATTCTCAGATCCCAGAGATGTACAATAACTGCCCAACGCTCACAGCCATATTTTCCATGAGTATGACTGGTATTTTTCCCTGTTTATAGGCATTGCGACGAAGGGCGGTGTCGCTATTCCCAGGTTCCTGAGATGTACAATAACTGCCCCAGTGTTTATAGGCATTGTGACGGAGGGCAGTGTACTCTCAGATCCCAGAGATGTACAATAACTGCCGCTATGCCCACTGCCATATTTTCCTTGAGTATGACTGGTATTTCTCTGCGTTTATAGGCATTGTGACGGAGGGCGGTGTCGCTATGCTCAGATCCCAGAGATGCATAATAACTCCCGCTACGCTCACAGCCATATTTTCCATGAGTATGACTGGTATTTTCCTTGAGTATAACTGGTATTTCTCTGCGTTTATAGGCATTGTGACGGAGGGCGGTGTCGCTACTCTCAGATCCCAGAGATGCATAATAACTGCCGCTACGCTCACAGCCATATTTTCCATGAGTATGACTGGTATTTTCCTTGAGTATAACTGGTATTTCTCTGCGTTTATAGGCATTGTGACGGAGGGCGGTGTCGGTATTCTCAGATCCCAGAGATGTACAATAACTGCCGCTACACGCACAGCCATATTTTCCATGACTATGACTGGTATTTTCCATGAGTATGACTGGTATTTCTCTGTGTTTATAGGCATTGTGACGGAGGGCGGTGCCGCTATTCCCAGATCCCAGAGATGTACAATAACTGCTGCTACGCCCACAGCCATATTTTCCTTGAGTATGACTGGTATTTCTCTGTGTGTATAGGCATTGTGACGGAAGGCGGTGTCGCTATTCTCAGATCCCAGAGATGTACAATAACTGGCGCTACGCTCACAGCCATATTTTCCATGAGTATGACTGGTATATCTCTCTGTGTTTATAGGCATTGTGACGGAGGGCAGTGTACTCTCAGATCCCAGAGATGTACAAAAACTGCCGCTACGCACACAGCCATATTTTCCATGACTATGACTGGTATTTTCCATGACTATGACTGGTATTTTCCTTGAGTATAACTGGTATTTCTCTGCATTTATAGGCATTGTGACGGAGGGCGGTGTCGCTATTCTCAGATCCCAGAGATGTACAATAACTGCCGCTACACGCACAGCCATATTTTCCATGACTATGACTGGTATTTTCCATGACTATGACTGGTATTTTCCTTGAGTATAACTGGTATTTTCTGCGTTTATAGGCATTGTGACGGAGGGCGGTGTCGCTATTCTCAGATCCCAGAGATGTACAATAACTGCCGCTACGCCCACAGCCAGGAGGAACTGGACGAGTGGAAGCAGCGCTACGAGTGGAGGCAGATGAAACGAGACATGGCCAAGAAAGACAAGCTCTACTCCTTCATGGACAACCTGACAGAGGAGTATGAGGAGGCCAAGGTCCGCATGAATGTGGTACGTACACCTCCTTTATTTTGCAAACTCCTAGGAGGAGTATATCTCCTTGATTACAAACTCAGAATGGAGAGTATCTTCTTAAGGTAGAAGCCTACCCGATACCCGGGTCATTTTTAAAACTTAAATATCTAAAAACTGAGTTAAATGTAGACAACGGCACTTATGCTATTGTATAGATTACATCTCATAGTTACAGAATAATGATAAACCTATCAATAAGTGGCTATTTTGAGTTGATATGGCACCCTTTACGCACATATCTGTCTGTGTTTCGTTTTTTGGCAAAATGTCAAGACTCACAGTTTACTTGAAAACCAAACCAAACCATTTGATCATTCATGTCTTTGGTAAGGTGCAAGGTCCTACCTAAACCGGGAATCTGCACGCTGAGTATGTTAAAAACATTTTTGAATGTTCCAATATACCTCAAGATTACTAACAGCACATGGTGTACGCAATTAATTCTGATTTTCAGGTCCTGTCATGATAAGAGGTACTTATGACATGACCTTGCACCTAGAGTGGATTCATATCTGTCATATTCTAAGATAATGACTTCGAAGACCGTATCGTTATTCACTTTCAGCCAAAAAATGAGATAAAAATCTCGAAGGAATCTGCATGGTCGAAGCAGACACCCATGTTGTTTGGGACCAATTTAGCACGGAGGGCCCAAAGGGACCCGCCCTTTGGGGTCCCTTTGTTCTTGTGGTCGTAGCACAATACAAAGTTGCCAGGTCGAGATTCGTGGCGGGTGACCACTCCTCATGTGCAATCTTTTGTTTTGATATCCATGCTTAGGGGCCAGCCAAAGACACCACCTAGTGGTGAAAATCTTGGTGTACTAGACTATCACCTTAATGAACTAACTCGTAGAGGACAGTATCTTTTCCCAAAGTAAAAAAAACCTCTGCAATATTGTTTTATTGTTGCCAGTATTTGTTTGTCATCTGTACTTCTCTCTTCTTTGCGTGGTCCAGATTTGTGAGGAGTCTGACAAAGCGGAGATAGTGTGTTCCCAGGAGCTGAGTGTCTATAAGGACAACAAGAGAGAGAACCATAGCTGGACCTTCAAGATCATTCCCAAGGTGAGTCTACAGTAATCGATTAATCAGAACAACACTTAGCCACCATAGTCATTCACAATGTTGTTTCCAAGATATACCTACTTCTTAAGCCTACAAAATGTATATAACCAATTCATATTTAAAACTTTCTAAAATGTCTTAGTAACACTTGAGGCCCCCAAGATACCGATCCCCATAAGTGATACAAATAATCTCATACTCCAGTGGAATAGGCTCTGAAGAATGTCCATGGTCTTAGCCAGTAGGGCGTCTGGGTGTCTTTTTGGACACCCAAACCCTTAAAAAGCACCCCACAGGACACCCAAATTATTTTGTGAGGAATTTCTTAAAATGTCAATTTCAAGCATATAATTTAATCTTTTCATCTGCATATAATTCCCAAGACATTGTTTAATGATATCATGCCTTATGTTGATGAATGTATACATGTGTATGGTTGAAATATGAGTATATTGTGATCCCCCTTCAAAATTTGGATGCTCAAAAATTTTACAACTGCCAATTTTAGGCACCCACTTTCTAAATCCTGGCTAAGACACTGCTTGCGTCCATATCACTGTGGGCCAACTGGTGAGCAAATTAAGAACTAAATCAAGGTAGACACAGTTTAGAGTTAGTAATGTTTTCATGTAAAATATGTAGAGATACCTCAAACATTACTTGCCGAGCAGGGCAAATCAGGGTATTGTTCAGCTTGCCCGATTGTCGTTTTTTTGCCAAATTTTACTTGCAACTTGCAACGGGGCAAGTGGTTATGTTGCACGTAGTGTTACTGGACCTCCTGTTATTTTATCTTTCAGTATGACTGTGAGCTGGACCGAGTTGCACTCCTGTACAACAAGGATCGTCTTCACTTCACCATTGTGGATGATGCCGATAAGAACTGTCAGATCGCGCCTGGGGACTCACTGGAGTGCAGGGACTCACAGGGAAACGTTTACTATAAGGTGGGTTTCTATCGCTATCTTGTGTTTCATCTTACCTAATGTTCTCAAGAACTCTTAGATTGTGCCCTCAGACTTGCAGGGAAATGTTTACTCTAAGGTGGGTTTCTGTCTTGTGCCTACTGTCTTAGTATTTGAGGATATCAATTTGAGTTCAATTTCTTTGTTCAGGTTAAGGTAAGGTTCAATGGCTTGTTGTATTTGCAGACCATCAATTTATACACTATTTCAGTGTTTAGTTTGAGGTAATGTGAAGTGGGTTGTATATTAGGATATCACTGATTATTTTCGTTTACGTTGAGGTGAAGTTCAGTAGGATATATTGAAGGATATTGGTTGTAATTCTATTTCTCTGTTCAGGTTGAGATTCAGTTCAGTAGGACATATTGAAGGATATTGGTTGTAATTCTATTTCTCTGTTCAGGTTGAGATTCAGTTCAGTAGGACATATTGAAGGATATCTATGGTTGTAATTCTATTTTTCTGATCAGGTTGAGATTCAGTTCAGTAGGACATATTGAAGGGTATTGGTTGTAATTCTATTTCTCTGCCCAGGTTGAGATTCAGTTCAGTAGGACATATTGAAGGATATTGGTTGTAATTCTATTTCTCTGTTCAGGTTGAGATTCAGTTCAGTAGGACATATTGAAGGATATTGGTTGTAATTCTATTTCTCTGCCCATGTGGAGGTGAAGTTCAGTAGGGCATATTGAAGGATATTGGTTGTAATTCTATTTCTCTGTTCAGGTTGAGATTCAGTTCAGTAGGACATTGAAGAATATTGTATGTGTTTCTATTTCTCTGTTCAGGTTGAGATTCAGTTCAGTAGGACATTGAAGGATATTGTATGTAATTATATTTCTCGGTTCAGGTTGAGATTCAGTTCAGTAGGACATATTGAAGGATATTGGTTGTAATTCTATTTCTCTGTTCAGGTTGAGATTCAGTTCAGTAGGACATATTGAAGGATATTGGTTGTAATTCTATTTCTCTGCCCAGGTTGAGGTGGCATTCAGTAGGACATATTGAAGGATATTGGTTGTAATTCTATTTCTCTGTTCAAGTTGAGATTCAGTTCAGTAGGACATATTGAAGGATATTGGTTGTAATTCTATTTCTCTGCCCAGGTGGAGGTAACATTCAGTAGGATGTATTGAAGACATGTAATTATATTTCTCTGTCCAGTTTGAGATTCAGTTCAGTAGGACATATTGAAGGATATTGGTTGTAATTCTATTTCTCTGCCCAGGTGCAGGTGACATTCAGTAGGATGTATTGAAGACATGTAATTATATTTCTCTGTCCAGGGTTGAGATTCAGTACAGTAGGACATATTGAAGGATATTGGTTGTAATTATATTTCTCTGTTCAGGTTGAGATTCAGTTCAGTAGGACATATTGAAGGATATTCTATTTCTCTGCCCAGGTGGAGGTAACATTCATTAGGATGTATTGAAGACATATAATTCTATTTCTCTGCCCAGGTTGAGGTCGCGTTCAGTGCGGGGATGTTCGGTTCGTTCAGCCAATGGGTGGTGTTTGAGATGAAGGGGATCCGCCCAGTGCTCGTCCGAAAACTCAGCGTAGAAGTTGGCACGCGGGAGGTCCAGAAAACCGTGGAAAAGTTACGGAAACAACTTGGATTTGACCGGTGGACCATCGAAAATCGTGAGATCCAACCGTACGGATCCAGTAATGATAAATTTATGGACGAACTGCAACGCAAATATGAGGTATGTCAACACATTTATGGCCAGAGGTCCCATTGGAAAGTGGTGTCCAGATCTTTAGTATTCCTGAAAATAAAATTTCCAAAGTCATGAAATCACAAAATATATTTTATGCCTCAG
Organism: Maea johnstoni; assembly: GCA_963942565.1. Classification (NCBI taxonomy): domain Eukaryota; kingdom Metazoa; phylum Annelida; class Polychaeta; order Spionida; family Magelonidae; genus Maea; species Maea johnstoni. The sequence continues at coordinate 52,283,301 of OZ012685.1, forward strand.
CTTCCTTAAAGACGAACAACCACCAAAAAAAACAAAAGCAATAACAAAATAAAAGAATTTGAAAGGCACCATAAGATTAAAGATGTAACAAACCTGTATAAAATCAACAGAACACTGGAATATACAATCAAATATTGGAGAGAACAAGATGCATTTTGGGGCATTTTTATGTAAAATAAGGGGAGATTAAACTTGAAAATAAAAACATTCTCAGGGTGTTCAAGTTGATAATTGTTATTTTTCTCTTCCCAAACTTATAGTTCACTATTGGTCACACAATCACATACTTTACGTGCACAAAATCTATTGTAATAGAATTCTATTGTAATGTTGCTTGTGTTGTAGGCTCCTACATCGCAAATTCTATTGTTATAGAATTCTATTGTGATTAGGGATGGGGACCGCAGACCGGTTCATATGTGATATATATTAGCCACGCATTCCATTGCGTAGTTTCGTATCCAAGAAATGTCATTAATAAACCTTTTAGGGAATCGTGATAAAACCGAACCGTAGAAGCAAAACTGAGAACCGAACCGAACTGTGGAATTCTCAACGATCCCCATCCATAATTGTGATATTGTAATATTGCTTGTATTGTAGGCTCCCACATCAGCTAACACAGTGGTAACTCAGCAGAGCGTTGGGGTGGAGCTCAACAGGCACAACTACGTCCACAAGATGCACAAATTACTTCAGCTAGAGGAACTGACTAGGCACCAGATCATTGCAAGGTAATCTTCACAATACTTATAACACCACGACTACTACTTCTACAACTACTACTTCTACGACTACGACTACTACTACTGCTACTACTACTACTACTACTACTACTACTACTACTACTACTACTACTACTACGACTACTACTACTACTACTACTACTACTACTACTACTACTACTACTACTACTACTACTACTTCTACTACTACTACTACTACTACTACTACTACTACTTCTACTACTACTACTACTACTACTACTACTACTACTACTACTACTACTACTACTACTACTACTACTACTACTACTTCAGTTAGAGGAACTGACCAGACACCAGATAATTGCAAGGTAATCATCACAGTACTTATAACACCACGACTACTACTACTACTACTACTACTACTACTACTACTACTACTACTACTACTACTACTACTACTACTACTATACACGTCACTACTATTACAACTACTACTACAACTACTACTACTACTACTACTACTACTACTACTGCCACTGTCACTACTACTACTACTGCCACTGTCACTGCTACTACTACTACCAATACTACTACTACTACTACTGCTACTGCTACTGCTACTACTACTACTACTACTACTGCTACTGCTACTGCTACTATTACTACTACTACCACTACTTCAGCTAGAGGAACTGACCAGACACCAGATCATTGCAAGGTAATCCTAAAAATACTTATGGTACTACTGCAACTGCTATCAGCTATGGCTTCTAGTATTATTTCTACAACTACTGCTACTACTCCTACTACTGCTACTTGTACTCAGGCACTTAGGCAGGACCTGTCCTGTCTGTCTTTTTTTGGACAGTAGTTTCCTGAAAACCTCCTTTTTAGACAGGCAAAAATTTCTAAGAAGCATTTTCAATATGACTTTTTTGGGGTAATAACCAATTATCTTTGGTATAAGGATTTGAAGTAAATTAGCAGCTTGATCTGGATGGGCAAAAATGTTTGGATTGATGTTTTGGACAGGCACTTTTAGAATCCTGGCTCAGACCCTGCTTCTACTACTATTACTACTGCTGCTGCTGCTACTATTCCTACTAATTGTTGTTTTAGGTACAATCTGTGTACGCGAGTGGAATTGCTGGACCACATCTTTGAGGAGACAATCTTCATTCCGTGCAATGGTGCGGAGCTGTTTGCGAAGGTTCCGCTGAAGGGAGAGCTCAGTGAGGACACGGATGCAGGCAAGCTCATCCTGACGAGCGTCTCACGAGTACTCATAGCAACCACAAGCAGCAGCGGCAACGGGAACGGCAGCAACAGCAGGAAGGTCTACGAGGCGGCCTTCGTGGCCAAGGAGAACTTTGATTACGATGGCCGCGGCAGGGACTACATCTATCTCTGCCTCTCTCCCACGTTCTGCATCGAGCGCGAGCTGAAGGCGGGATGCTCGGTGGACGTCGAGGTCCAGTTCCAGATGGACCGCAAGCCATTCTGCATCATGCACTACGCCGTGGACCAGCTATCGTCCACGGACACCGTCTTCCCAGATCTCGCCAAGATCCTCCCGCCGCAATACAGCGAGAGCAACGTGGTGCGTCTCCGATCCTCTATCCTGAACGAGGATCAGATGAGGATCGTCCACCACGTGGTCAAGGAGCGCACCGGCTACTCGCCGCCGCTCATCGTGTGGGGCCCGTTCGGGACCGGTAAGACGGAGACCCTCGCCCAGGCTACGATGGTCCTCCTCGAGCAGAAGCCTCTCGCGAAGGTTCTCATCTGCACGCAGTCCAACAGCGCGGCGGATCTCTACATCATCAAGCACCTCCACGACTACATGCAGAAACGACGCAGCAACGCACTTCTCAGAGTCTACTTCCAGGAACGCAGGATAGATACAGTCAAACCTACAGTAAGTGTCTTCTGTAGTGTGGCCGTAATACACCATTATACATTATTATTATAACTCCCCCCTCAGAGTTACGCACATGAGCGCAGGATAGATACAGTCAAACCTACAGTAAGTGTCTTCTGTAGTGTGGCCGTAATACACCATTATACATTACTATTATAACTCCCCCTCAGTTAGACACACAAGCGCAGGATAGATACAGTCAAACCTACAGTAAGAGTTTTCTGTAGTGTGGCCGAAATACACCATATACATTACTATTATAACTCCCCCTCAGTTACACACACGAGCGCAGGATGGAAACAGTCAAACCTACAGTAAGTGTCTCTTGCGGGTTGGCCGTAATACACCATTATACAGGCCTAACTGAAGTCTCCCGGACCCATCCTATAGACACCTAATTAAGAACAATTTTACGCTAAAATATCAATTAAATACAATTCAATCTTGACCCTCCGGGCCTTACTCTCCTTTACCCTTAGGTATACTGTGCAGCAGTTTACTTTCCCTGCATAGAATCCAATGAAATCAACTGAGTTTCATGTTTGTTGTTGATTTGATAATTGCACGTGCAGTGATGACGTGACATAGAATGACGTCGGCCAAAAAGCAGGGCACACGTGCATAATTAGTTGTGTTTGTCGTGCATTTTTATGTTCGTAAAATTTGTGTTTTTGGCGTGCTGGGCAAAATTCTAGAGGGTCCAAATTAAAGCTACTTTGATTGTATGGACCCTACTGGTTAATAATCAATAGTTTTCGTTATTACATTCTTTTGTGTTTTTTTTAAAATAAGGGTGGGTCCAGGATACTTCAGTTATACATTACTATTATAACTCCCTGTTCAAAGTCTGTATCTGTACAATAATTAATTTCTTTGGAATAGCTTTGCTGAAATCTCCTTTTGAAATCACAAGGCATTATATTGCTCATTTTACTTATTATCTTCTTGGTATTTACAGGTTAGGAAGTACTGCCTTCTGTCGCCGGACCAGATGAGGTTCCGTGAACCGGGTGTGAGTGACATCCGTCAGAGTCGTGTTGTTGTGACGACACTGAGTACGTCTCTGGACCTGACGCGGCTACAGCTGAAGGGTCACTTCACGCATATTTTTATAGACGAGGCGGCGCAGGCTCTGGAGGCGGAGTCCATCATCCCTCTGTCCCTCGCCACTGAGAACACATGTGTGGTTCTCGCTGGAGACTCGCAGCAGATGAGCCCCAAGGTGCACAGCAAGGAGGGCCTGCGTCAGCGCCTGCACTGGTCGCTGATCGAGCGCCTGCATCACCACTACCGCATGCACGCGCGCCTGGTCGCATCACTCGCACCGCTCAATGTACTCCTACGCTCAAACTACCGCTCAAAGAAAGAGATCCTGCGGTTTATCTCGGCGGTGCACTACGGGGGTCCGGACGAGCTGCGTGCGGAGAGCGAGCAGCCGACATGTGACAACATCGTGCCCCTGACTCTGTATACCGCGCAGGGCCGGGAGGTCCTGGACGCCGATAAGACATCGTACTACAACCAGGCGGAGGTAGACGAGGTCACGGCACGCGTCGAGGAGCTCTATAATAACTGGCCGCCCGAGTGGGGAGCCAGGGAACCGGAGATGATAGGGGTCATCACGCCCTACTTCGAACAGGTAACTATTCTACCCCTTCTTTAACCCTTTTAATGCTGAGGCTGTATTTCGCCCGAAGTACAAAGACGCAAAGATTATTTAAAACCTTTTAAACTTTGTTTTGTTGGTATTCATTGGATAGCTCTCGCTGAGTACTCTCAGATGAGTACCCATATGCCAGGATTTCAGTATTTTTTCATTGTTTTCTGCATCATTTTGTATTGCCCAAATTAGTCACCAGCAGCATTAGCGTTGACCATATCCAACTTCAAACAGCTATACAAAAAAAAATACTCCTACAACAGTCTAGCTACATGTTTTTTCTATTAAATACTCGCTCTCATGGGTACTATTGTTGTTTTTATTGGTGAGAAATTTGCTTATTTTGCATTTATTGGTGAAATCTATTTGCAAATTAGGTTATTGTTGTTACATGTGAAGATATATTAATATTTGCATTTAAACAATTGCTCGATTAGTGATTCAGGTTAACAGAGCTGGCAGGGTCACACCAGTTCGGTGTTACTTGGAGTAGGTAGTATTGCTTTCAGTTAACGGAACCTCTGTTAAGGGAACCTCATTACCACAATCTGTCTTGTCGGCAATATGCTTTACCCATTGTGAAACATTCATAAATGGATGTCTATGAGACTGTTTTCCAACTTAGCCAAGACTCTTTGCACCCTAGCTAGAAAGTAAGGAATTGTGCATCATTTACGTAAGCAAGCATCCCTTGACCATGCTCTTTTATCAATACCACTCCGGATAAATCTGTGAAGAGGGTATTTATTGATACCTTAGGGTAGGATGCTAAACTCTGGGAAGAGGAGGCCCAAAAGTGGTCACAAGTGACCAGAATATACGATTCCCTGTGGTTCAGAAAGTGACATCTCTTTGTTTGTGTATATTTTGTCTTATTTTGTTTTGGTCATTGTAGGTGAGGAAGATCCGGTCATCACTGAGGGAACGCCATAGAGAGCTCTATAAGGTGGATGTACAGAGAGTCATGAATGTGCCAGGTAAGTTATGGTAGAAACTGACTTGATGATTGACACTATTATCCAGTTAATACGTCTTTGTGGGAGTTATGAGGCATTTTTCGGTTATCCAGTAGAGAAACTGGGATAAGTATTTAGAATAGTTGTATTTTGAGCTATCTTCATTTTGCAATGATTAATTTTTTCATTACCCATTATAGATATGTACATATATATGTACATGTACATGTATATATATATATATATATATATATATATATATATATATATATATATATATATATATATATATATATATATATGTATATATATATATATATATATATATATATATATATATATATATATATATATATATATATACACACACACACACACACACACACACACATAATGGGTGGATCTTTTGAAATATGCTGTCCACAGAAAGGAAACAAATGCTTTTAAACATCCAGTAAAAAGGAGTTTCTTCATGACATATGTTTGGTTTTCCAGGTCGTGAATATCGTGCAGTGTTTATCAGTACTGTCCGAACGCGGCATCTGTCGGACGCGGCATCACGCACCTCGGACTCGGCGGAAGCGGAGGGAGACGGCGGGGACTACGGCTTCCTGTCGGACGACAAGCTGCTGAACACGGCCCTGACGCGGGCGCAGTCGCTGATCGCGGTCGTGGGCGACCCGGTTGCCCTCTGCGCCATCGGGGAGTGCGTGAACACCTGGCGGACGTACCTCAAGCACTGCCAGAAGATGCTCAGCATACATCCCAGTAACGTCACCTACGACTCCGTGCGCATCGCCGTCATGAACCTGATGGCTTCACCCATCGGCGCCGACATCGCGCACATCAATGAGAGACTCGGCGAGCTCGCGGGGCCTGTCATAATCGTAAGTATCGATCATAAATTTGCATCATTTTGTTTTGGCCAAACTACCCACCACCAGACTACATAGGGGCTAAGCACAATGACAGGATAATAACATAACCGTACTAGGAGATTTTAAGCACACAGAAGGGCTCATGTCAAACAATAGTTGTTTATTACTGACTCACTATTCCTTGCTACAACACAAGGAATGCTTCCAGATATCTTCAAAAGATGTTTGACAACAAAGAAAAATATTATGGTTAATGCTTTTGTTTTTGCTATTTTTCTTGTTCTTGCATGTTTTAAGTGGCAGACTTTTTTCATTCAACTGATTTTTTTTTGTTTATTTATTTTGTTTAGAACCTGCAACAATGTTTTATATATGATAGATTGTTTTATTTGTTTTTAGGGCGATGTTCGCTCCAGCGATATGTTATATCTGATTAATTGTTATATTTGCTATTAGGGTGATGGTCACTCCAGCTTTGTTTTATATCTGATTAATCGTTTTACTTGCTTTCAGGCTGATGGTCGCTCCAGCCAATCCTCCAGCTCTACACCTAGAAGTTCTACGCCACGAAGTTCCACGCCGAGGACGTCTACTCCGCAGTCATTGGTGGAGGCCGCACAGCCACCACCTCTGGCAGCAGCAGCAGCCCTGGTGGCGCCACCTATAATACCGCAGGCCAAGCCCCCCTCTGCCACCGCAGTGGCGGGGCTCCCACACACAGCACCAGGCACCATCCTGGAGGAGCTCAACGTTGACCTCAAGATCGGCACTGACACTGTCATGGTGCATCTTGGGAAGGAGGACATCCGCTCGAGCCGCAAGACATCCGGACGCAGAGAGATCGATCTGAATAGCGTCAACTGCTACCAGGTAGGGATGTCATTGATTTCTCTTCTTTTCGATTCAATTAATTGTTTAAATCTTTCCAATACATTGATTCGATTAATTGCTATAATCTAAAGTACACCATTAGTTTAACAGGAAAATGTCTGGAAAAAGTATGTTTTTTTTATCTATAGACATACGCAGAATTGGGTTAGAGAATATAAATTATTTCGATTCATACACAAACTTAAGATTCGATTAAATTGCCAAAATGAAATTTGCGATTTATTGATTTGTTGACTATCGATGACATTCTTACGACCAGGTTCATATCAAGGAGGAGGAGGGCCATGCGGTGGTCTACTACAGTCCTCAGATCGAGAGAGAGGATGAGGATGGCAGCGGGGAGATCGACCCGGAAGTGGAGCAGCTCTTCGCAACCCGGCATCACCACATGATGTGCCCAACACTGGACCAGCTGAGGAAATGTCTGACGCACTACCCCGACCGCTACTTCCGCTGCGTGCTGCACATGGGCGCGCAGGGCATCCATGCGCGCCTACGGACGCCCGTACAAGAGAACAGGACGGGGAAGGTGTCCATCAGTAGCCTTACGCGCTGCCTGGACGCGTTCCACGGGGATGAGGTGGTCGTGGAGGTCCTCAGGCCGTCCTCAGCAACCAGCAATGGCAGCGTACCCACCGGCACAACCGTACCCGAGGGTAGGGTACTGGGGGTGCTCAGGCGGTACAGGGACCCCAGGAACAGGGTGTTCCTCTGCCGGGTTGCTCAACACAACACTAGCATCTTCATCCCAGTCGATAAGCACTTCCCGAGAATTTTCAATCTCGTCACCAAAGCCCATCTGCGGCAAGTCAAACTGGGACAAGTGTGCGTTTATGGTTTCTCTGCCTGTAACGAAGTTGTGTTTCATCACTATGAGCCGATTGATCCGGACGCTGATGATGCCGGCAAGTTCTTCCTGGTGCGCTACTTGCGCTGGGACAAACAGCTGCAGGCTCCCGTTGGGATAGTTCTCGGTGTGTTGCCAGGTGGCGCCACAGTGAAGGCGGCCGCCGACATCCTGCACGCCCAGTTCAGCATCGCGAGAGAGCACAAGCCAGACGTCATCCGACACACCGAGAGGACGTACCCCCCGGAATACGTCCTCCCCTCCTCCGCACTCACAGGTAGAACGGACTACCGACGCAAACTCACCTACACTATCCAGCACAACGATGCAAGCACGGATTGTGCATTGAGTGTTGAGGTGTCTGCTGACGGAACTATTTTAGTGGGTGTTCATGTGCTGGACGTGGATTATTTTGTGGGTAAGGACTCGCCGCTGGACGAGGAGGCTGCGTTGAGAGGCTGTGCTCTGTCCAACGAGTACCCCATGCTGCCGCCGCGCCTGGGTAGTGATATCTGCAGCCTCAGACTCCAGCAGGACTGTCTCACGGTCTCCGTTTTCCTCACGATCAACCAGCAAGGCGAGATCACAAAGATCCAGCCGCGTCGGAGCGTCATCGCGCTCCAGCACCAGCTCAGCTGCTCCGCTGTGGAGCGTGTTATCCGAGGCACCGCCGGCACCGACAACGCAACCGAGAACATCACAGAGGAACTGAGGGCGAGTCTATTCACGCTGTACGCCATCGCACGGCACTGGGGGCGCCGGCGACTCGGCAACGCGTATCTCTACCACCCGGTCTCGGAGGAGGTGGCGGATGTCCCCGAGGCAAAGACTCTAGTGGAGGAGATTCTTGTGATGGCAAACCACCAGGTGGCGAAATCTCTCCTGGAGCGCTACCCGAAACTCTCGCCACTCTGCTACCAGTTGGTGCCAAGCGGGACTCTGATCGACGACTGGCGCGAGCAGCATGCGCTGGACGCCATCAACTCCGTCGCCATGACACAGCCCTTCCTTCCGCAAGGCTGGGTCTGCGAGTGTATCGGCACTTGCACCTGTATCGGACTATCGCTCTCGCAGGATGCGCTCATCGCTAAATATGTCGATCTTCAGATGACCGTCTGGGAGAAGATTATCGCGGCAGCCAGTGAGAACGAAATGCTGACGATCCGCGACCTGATCGTGAATGTTGAGTATCATCCTCAGTTGGCAGCCGCTCACGCCAAGCTCCAGGCAACCACGGCACCACCAGAGTACAGGAATTCATACGGACTCACCGAGGACGCCCTATGTTTTGTTAAGCGTAATATGTCGCCGTATACAGACTTCACACATCCCACAACGCGGTACATCAGTCTGGTTGTGCAGCGTATGCTGATCGCCATGATGTCGGGGTCTCCGCCTGCAGTGAGTACTCCCGAGATGATGACGGAGTTGTGCTGGCGGGCGACGTACCACCAGCAGCAGGCGCTGAGATTCCAGCGGGCCGTGGGCCGACAGGGGCTGGCCGGGCAGCTCGGGCGACAGCCCATGCTGGTGCAGGCCGTGGTGGAGCAGATCAGCCCGGAAGCCCTGCAGCTGCTCTTCCCCACACAGCCCTTACTGCGGGCCGCGGACGGGCGTCTCACCGTCGCTCAGCTCAACATTGCGTACCCTGCTGTACAGAACCTCGATAAGACCGTCACTTATAAATGGCTGAAGCACGTCTACGATCTGGAACCGGACCCCGCACTACTGCAGGACATCCCCATCCCCGAGATCAGCCTCAACCCCAACCGTCTAGTCATCCACGTGCCCGCGCTGCAGTGGCAGAAACTGCTTCACTCTGTCCAGGGCACAGACTCTAACCAGGTCATCCAGCACCTGATCAGCACACAGCAAACCGCCATTAATGCCGCCGCAGATACGCGATACGTCAGCGATGTCTTATCGGAGGTCTCTCAGCAGGGGGCAGGTCTCAGCAAGCACCATGTGATGGCAGCGCTGAGTCTACAGCCCAGCTGTCTTGTACGCGTCCAGCTCACCTCGGGCATCCGCGCTGGGCTGCCGCAGCCCTTCATACAACTCCTCAGCCTCACCAGCCGTTTGGACCTCTGCGTGGAGCACGGCACGCGCCCCGCTCGCTGCTTCGCGCCCAGGAAGCCCGCGACGCCCGCAGCACCGCCCGGGAGGACCAACTACCCGGACATCAGCTCGTACCAGGCCGCGTGGCTGCCCGTGTTGGCCCTGGAGGCCGCCCAAGCCTCAGGCCCGTCGCTCCACGCTGCCGTCATTCATAACGTACACATCAAGTGGCAAGCGCAAGGTGAGTACGCTCAGAGGCCATATGCACCAACCGTACTTAGGCTTAAGGCTTGACTTGATTGTCTACAACAATAGATGCTATGGCCTAGAAAAAAAAATGTTTGTTTCTTGTAACAGTCAAAAAAAAAATAGGTTGGGTAGGTCAAAAAATATATATATTTTTTTTCAATATTTTTTTGTTCAATAATGTAAGTTTTATGCATGATTTTTGATGATAGGGAGTCAGGAGGGCTAAAAAAAACTTTAGGTAGGGATTTTTAAAAATAAAACCTTGTTAGGGTAGGGTTACAGGAAACAAACAACTTTTTTTAGGCCTATTGTTGTAGACAATGGGTTTACATGTTGAGTATGATTTTAAGCCTTAAGTCTGTTGGTGCAAGCATTGATTGATATTTTCTTAGTTTATCACTTCATTTTCATAGACCTGTCAAAACATTCTGACTATTCTAGTGGTATCTGATTCCCAGAGCATCTTTTATAGAGTATTTGCTCTTATTTTTTCAGAGCATCTTTTAGAGAATATTTGCAGGAGAAATGTAAATGACATTCACACCTAGATCCAAGCAACACTTAACAGGCACATAATATTCCAAATGATACGTTGAAGTTCTTATTTTAACATAGCCTAGTTTAAATATTAAATTTTGGGTAATATATTTTCATTTTTTACACAAGGCCTTCTCATGAAAGAAGATTAGTTAAATTGCCTTTTTGGACGCAATAGGTTATTACATATAGTTGGTAGAAGGATTTGAGGTAGCTGAGTTGCTAAATCTGGATGGGTAGAAATTGTGGAATTGCTGTTTGGACAGGCATTTTAAAGATCCTGGCTCAGACCCCGTTTCAAGTGATGTTCCCAAGGTTATTGAAATAAAAAGCACCAATGAGGAATATGTATTAAAACTGCTCACCATGTGTATACTGAAGTATAATCTTGCCTTTGATGAGGTGCACCATTGAAGTATGTGTATGTTAGGGTCTTAGCCAGGATATAGAAACTGGGTGCCTAAAATTGGAAATTGTGAAATTTTTGGGCATCCATATTTTTAAAGGGGACCACAATATACTCAGATTTCAACCACAGACATGTATAAATTCATCAAAGTAAGGCATGATATCCTTATACAGTGTCAGCGGAACCATATGGAGATGCAAAAGTTCAATTATATGCTTGAGATTGATATCTTAAGAAATTCCTCTCAAAAAAATCAGGGTGTCCTGAGGATAGGTTTTGAAGGGTTTTGGGTGTCCAAAAAGACACCCAGACGACCAGCTTGCTAAGACCATGGTGTATGTCGATTGATCACTGCACTCACAGGGTTCGACTCTCCCAGGGGCCCAGAGGCATATGCCCCTAGATTTTGCTGTGGGCCCCTAGATTCTTTGGGCTAGGGGCCCAAAATAGTATGTAAAATAACCAGAAATCCTGTTTTTGATCACTTATTTTTATCAAAATACCTTTTTGGGCCCCTAGCCTCAAAACTAAGTGTCAGACCCTGACTCATACTGATATATAATCTTGCCTTTTCAGCATCTTTGTCAGGCACGAGTTTCACCGGGATCCTCACGCTGCCGCTTAGTTTTTGTATAGAGCGCCACCTGGACTTCAGTGGGGCGCCACCTATTGATGGTTCCGTGGAACTAATTGGGGAGAGTAAGCCCCTGGCCAGCACCGCGTGCGAGAGGCACTACGACTTCATATGTGTGCGCTACAAAGGTGAGACTTTAAATACTCATTGATTTTAACCCTTGTGGCTTTTTTGGCCAATGCAAAACGATGCAAAAAATCTGAGAAATTACTGAAACCCTGGTACGTGGGTAAATAAACTTCTGTTTCTTAGTTTTCCTGGCCGGATGGACTACCAAAAGTCCACCTATTTTTTGAAAGTAATTTTTATCCAAGTACGTTTTTTTGTTCGAACATGTAAAATTGCGATCGATCATCATAATCGGAGGCACAAACGAGCGCTGTTCGGCATGTTCGAACAATCGGAAGAACACTATCTAAGATATTCAACTTCTCTCACTATGTTGACTCTGCAGGTATTCTTGAGACGAGCCCCGCTGACCAGTATAACTTGACCACAGATAAGGCTACGTGGGTGGGCCATTGTGTGAGCACCCGGGTCCTGGTGGACCAGCCGGCTAACACCCTCACGCTGTACGTACGACTGACGCAGAGCGCCGTCGACATGCCATCCTCCCTTCTCTCACCAGAGGGAGCCACCGTAGCCTGCACCATTGAGTGGATACCGCGCCAGTTTAAATACAGGTACGTCACCAATAGTTCTCACTTCTCTCACCAGAGGGAGCCACCATAGCCTGCACCATAGAGTGGATACCACGCCAGTTTAAATACAGGTATGTCATCAATAGTTCTCACTTCTCTCACCAGAGGGAGCCACCATAGCCTGCACCATTGAGTGGATACCGCGCCGGTTTAAATACAGGTACGTCATCAATAGTTCTCACTTCTCTCACCAGAGGGAGCCACCATAGCCTGCACCATTGAGTGGATACCGCGCCAGTTTAAATACAGGTACGTCATCAATAGTTCTCACTTCTCTCACCAGAGGGAGCTCAGATAGCCTGCACCATTGAGTGGATACCGCTCCAGTTTAAGTACAGGTACGTCATCAATAGTTCTCACATCTCTCACCAGAGGGAGCTCAGAAAGCCTGCCCCATTGAGTGGATACCATGCCAGTTTAAATACAGGTACGTCATCAATAGTTCTCGATTCTCTCACCAGAGGGAGCCCTTGCCAGTTTAAATCCATGTACACCACCAATAGTTCCTTCTTTTACATGCTAGCATGAATCTGAAGGAAATCAGTTGTTTGTTTAGTGTACATATTACCAAGACTCATCTCTTTTCAGTTGATTCATTCAATCTTTCACCAGTGCTCCAGGCGAAGTTTCACAATGACCTAAGGCCTAAAAAAAGTTGTTTGTTTCCTGTAACCCTACCCTAGCAAGTTTTTATTCAAAAGAATCCCTACCCTAAAGTTTTTTCCACCCTCCAAACACCTAATCAACGTAAAACATGCCTAAAACACAAATTTTTATGACGAAAAAAAATAATGAATTTTTTTTTTTAACGACCTACCTACCCTATTTTTTATCGGACTGTTACAGGAAACAAACAATTTATTTTTTTAGGCCTAATAAACTATGTGTTGTATAGACATCTGCAAGATGCCTCCGGCTTAACTAAATGAATAACCTATGGCCTAACTAAAGATCCTTTATGTTGCAGATGTATAGAGAACGCTATAAGACAGCTGCAAGATGCCACCGACTTAACTAAAGATATTCTTCTTGGCAGAACTCCGAAACCTTTAGGTAAGTCTCAGTTCACTGGGCTGTTATCCTGCTATATGGTTTGCTGCTAGTTGTTGACATTTATTGTTATTATACCTCACATTAAGATTGTAAGCCCTGATTGGCTAACTGAGGTTCACCATTCCATGCTGTTGTGCTCACGAGGCAATGTGAAACCCCTGAGGTACACATTCTCAGTCTTCTCATGAAAAGTCATCGAATGAAAACGGACATATTTTGTGGAGAATCTCGGGAAATCAAAACGTCTATTCAATGTGTTTTTATATGGTAATCTCTCCGTGATTACTTGGCCTATAATTACAATTTTAACATACTAGTATTTAAAAAGAACATATTACAGACTTTCTAGATATATAAAATTTGTTGCCTAAAACTCAAAATTCACAGTGTAATAATCAAATAAAAATGACATATTTTACTGAGCTCTCGGGAAGCCCAAATTAATTCTTACGATTGTAAACAATTTGTTTTTCAATGATTATTATTTTTCTGAAGTAACTAATAGTAGAAAATATTCAAAAAGTTATTTCAACTCTCAAAAAACTTCTAATGAGGTTAAGAATATCAAAAAAAACGATCAAAGCTCCGTGTGAGGACTATCTCCCTTCCTTCCACATGAGCTTCGAGCACGCTACTCATGTATTTACTATGTAAATATGACATACCATGTTACCCTCACTGACTTGCGTTATTTGAATATTAAAGGTTAGGGGGGAGGCCATATGGGGCCAAAGGAGCACTCATGTATTTACCATGTATTGTAGCTGGCGTCACAATGGCCATAAGGTATGAAATATCTTCTTAAAATGCTCATGTATTTACTACGTATATATTGTAGCTGACGCATCTGTAGCAGTTGAAGAGGTTTTGCGTGTGCCGGTACCAGGATCTCCCGAGTTAACTGTTTCTCAGAGTAATGCTATCAGGACGGCCCTCAACCAGCCGTTCACTCTCATTCTGGGACCCGCAGCTACAGGTAAGAACTCACATCCTCTGATAGCTGGCTACGTGGGGGGAGGGAGGGGGGTAACTGTCTCTCAGAGTAATGCTATCAGGACGGCCCTCAACCAGCCGTTCACTCTCATTCTGGGACCCGCAGCTACAGGTAAGAACTCACATCCTCTGATAGCTGGCTACGTGGGGGGAGGGAGGGGGGTAACTGTCTCTCAGAGTAATGCTATCAGGACGGCCTTCAACCAGCCGTTCACTCTCATTCTGGGACCCGCAGCTACAGGTAAGAACTCACATCCTCTGATAGCTGGCTACATGGGGGGAGGGAGGGGGGGGGGTAAATGTCTCTCAGAGTAATGCTATCAGGACGGCCCTCAACCAGCCGTTCACTCTCATTCTGGGACCCGCAGCTACAGGTAAGAACTCACATCCTCTGATAGCTGGCTACGTAGGGGGGGGTAAATGTTTCTCAGAGTAATGCTATCAGGACGGCCCTCAACCAGCCGTTCACTCTCATTCTGGGACCCGCAGCTACAGGTAAGAACTCACATCCTCTGATAGCTGGCTACGTGGGGGGAGGGGGGGGGGGGGGTAAATGTCTCTCAGAGTAATGCTATCAGGACGGCCCTCAACCAGCCGTTCACTCTCATTCTGGGACCCGCAGCTACAGGTAAGAACTCACATCCTCCGATAGCTGGCTACGTGGGGGGAGGGGGGGGGGGGGGTAACTGTCTCTCAAAGTAATGCTATCAGGACAGCCCTCAACCAGCCGTTCACTCTCATTCTGGGACCCGCAGCTACAGGTAAGAACTCACATCCTCTGATAGCTGGCTACGTGGGGGGGGTAAATGTTTCTCAGAGTAATGCTATCAGGACAGCCCTCAACCAGCCGTTCACTCTCATTCTGGGACCCGCAGCTACAGGTAAGAACTCACATCCTCTGATAGCTGGCTACGTGGGGGGGGGGGGGGGGGGGGGGGGGGGGGTAAATGTTTCTCAGAGTAATGCTATCAGGACAGCCCTCAACCAGCCGTTCACTCTCATTCTGGGACCCGCAGCTACAGGTAAGAACTCACATCCTCCGATAGCTGGCTACGTGGGGGGGGGGGTAAATGTTTCTCAGAGTAATGCTATCAGGACAGCCCTCAACCAGCCGTTCACTCTCATTCTGGGACCCGCAGCTACAGGTAAGAACTCACATCCTCCGATAGCTGGCTACGTGGGGGGGGGAGGGGGGGGGGGGGGGGTAAATGTTTCTCAGAGTAATGCTATCAGGACAGCCCTCAACCAGCCGTTCACTCTCATTCTGGGACCCGCAGCTACAGGTAAGAACTCACATCCTCCGATAGCTGGCTACGTGGGGGGGGGGGGGGGGGTAAATGTTTCTCAGAGTAATGCTATCAGGACAGCCCTCAACCAGCCGTTCACTCTCATTCTGGGACCCGCAGCTATGGGTAAGAACTCACATAGCTGGCTACGTGGGGAGTTAATTTCAAAACCAGCACTAGTGATAGATAAGTATATTGACAATCATAATTTTAGTGAATGACATTTAGGAGAAACCAGTGTATATGGCTTTAATTTGGAGTGCTAATAATTCGCTTTGCAGCCCTGCTGGAGTGTTATTTGTGCTACTTTAAATTTGCACATTGAAACTCGATCTACAATTATACAAAGCAGGACATTCTGTTGAAGGATGTTATTTTGTCGCTTTCATGGGGAGCGCGAAAATTTAATGCCTGTAAAAATACCAGTTATACAGTATTTTAATTAAAGCGCACAGACTTGAATGTGTTTGATTGTTGGGTAAATAGTTACAAGATTTACTTAGGATATTATGTATTTGGAGTCTCCAAATCATGGTAAACTCTAGTAACGCTACTCTTCTGAAGGTTTGAAATGATATTGAATCTTGTTTTTTTTTCAGGAAAATCTCTGGTTGCGGCACAGATGGCATACAGGTTTTGTCAGTTGAATCAGCTAATCCCGTTTTATGCCAGTCGCATGACTGTGGCCCAAAAACCTCAGGTGCTTGTGTGCAACCCCAGCGATAAGGCTCTGGACATCCTTGCTGGTAAGTGTCTCTATAATTCTCTGTCGCAAGATAGTGGCTCAAAAACCTCAGGTGCTTATGTGAGCCGCAGGAGAATTCAAGGAAGATCTTGGCTCCCAGCACCCCCTAATTTCGAGCCCTTGTCCTACATTCGTATCAATTAAATGTTTTCTTGCTACAGTCTTATTTGTACTGTTGAAAAAATATTGGATTTCCCTTGTGTAAAAGTATCTCCGATTTTACATGATGAAACTTACCTGCCATGTAGAACAGGCACAATATGATTTCTATCTACCCTCGAGCCATTTTGAAAAGTTTTGCCCATCCGGGGCAGGAGGGCAGCCTTTAATGTCGAGCCCTGCATATGGATTGGTTGAAAAAACTAGAAAAGATCAGGTATTTACTAGGGCTCTCACGAATACAGTAGGTGGCGAATACGAATGTATTCACAACTATAGGGTCACGAATACGAATATACAAATGCGTATATTCGAATACTATTTGCATCGCGGCAATCCGTGGTGCAGCGACTATATGAGTGTATCGCGGGAGCCCTAGTATTTTCTGAGATAAGTTATTTGTTCTAATTATCCTTGTTTCTTTCCCTTTCAGACTACTTAAAGCCAGTTGGACTGAATGTGATTCGCGTTTACGACAAGAGTGCGGTTGAGGAGATCTTCCCTCTTCCTCGCGCGGCCATTCCTCCTCGACCTCCAGCCGTACAGCACCAGTCAGTAGCTAATACACAGCACCGCGACATCGCCCTGCATCATGTTATAAGACAGCCAGGTCAGTATATACCCCTCTCCCCCCTCCCCTCCCCCACCAGCCGTACAGCACCAGTCAGTAGCTAATACCCAGCACCGCGACATCGCCCTGCATCATGTTATAAGACAGCCAGGTCAGTATATACCCCTCTCCACCCCTCCCCTCCCCCACCAGCCGTACAGCACCAGTCAGTAGCTAATACCCAGCACCGCGACATCGCCCTGCATCATGTTATAAGACAGCCAGGTCAGTATATACCCCTCTCCCCCCTCCCCTCCCCCACCAGCCGTACAGCACCAGTCAGTAGCTAATACCCAGCACCGCGACATCGCCCTGCATCATGTTATAAGACAGCCAGGTCAGTATATACCCCTCTCCCCCCTCCCCTCCCCCACCAGCCGTACAGCACCAGTCAGTAGCTAATACCCAGCACCGCAAAATCGCCCTGCATTTTGTTATAAGACAGCCAGGTCAGTATATACCCCTCTCCCCCCTCCCCTCCCCCACCAGCCGTACAGCACCAGTCAGTAGCTAATACCCAGCACCGCGACATCGCCCTGCATCATGTTATAAGACAGCCAGGTCAGTATCTATGATGCCTCTCTGATAAGATTGACAATTACTCTATAAATAGTATCTATGGAACAGGGTCTTAGCCAGGATTTCAAAAATACCTGTCCAAAACAGCAATTTCAAAATTTCTGCCCGTCCAGATTTACATACTAATCTACTTCAAATCCTTACATCAACTACATCTAATGGCCTATGGTGTCAAAAAGTGCAATTTATACTTCAGCTTGCTCATAGAAGATGATTTAATAGGGAAATATTTGGTTATTACCCTCAGAAAGTCAAAATTGAAAATTCTTCATAGAAAATTTTGCCTGTCCATAAAGTTGGTTTTCAGGAAAATGCCTGTCCAAAAGACAGGTAGGACGGGTCCTGGCTAAGTCCCCTGCCTACCAGATAAAGTACTCTTGCTTTACAATGACTAAGAGGGAATAAAGCTAAACACTTAGTTTTGTAACATATAGGTTTAACCTAAAAAGTTCTTAAAAGTAAAATTAGATCATCCCTGCAAGATACCTGTCAAATAAGATTGGAAATTATGTATGAAAAAGTATGGATGTATGAAACCTACCATATTTCCAATGTATTCATTTCTCTCTATGTGCCGTTTCTCATGCTTTTGAGATCTAAAATAAATTTCCAAAAGTGTCATAAGACCCTAACCCTAACCCACATAGGTATAACCTTAAAAGAATGAAACCTACCATATTTCCAATATTGTATTTATTTCTCAACTTCTTTGCACTGTTCGTCTCTGCAGGTAAAATGGACTGTGAACGTCTCCATCAGCTGGATGAGTTGTTCAAGCATTACCCAGCAGAGGTCTCTGAGGAAGAGGTGCTACAGTACCGCCGCCTAGTGGCCAGGGCCGAAATTAGAGAGCTGGCACAAGCCAACGTTATTCTTTGTTCTCCTGTGACCATGGCAACGAGTTCTCTCCTCTCCGCTCTTTGTATACAGCAGGTGAGTCAAGTGCATTATACCAAGAAAAAAATATTGTTCGTTTCCTGCAACGGCCTGAATAGAAATAGAGTAGGTAGGTCGGTAAAAAAAAAGAAAAATTGCATTATTTTTTTGGTCTAAAATGTGTGTTTTATGCATATTTTTTACGTTGATTGGGAGTTGGGAGGGCGGAAAAAACATTAGGGTAGGGATTGTTTTAAATAAAAACTTTAGGCCCTATAACACCATTACACCATGGTACTAGTGCTAGCATTGCTAAGAATTAATTATCGATTTGATAATCGATGAATTGATTATCGATTTCATAATCGATGAATTGATTATCGATTTCATAATCAATGAATTAATTATCGATTTCATAATTGATGCATGCATTATCGATTTCATAATCGATGAATTAATTATCGATTTGATAATCGATGCATTAATTAACGATTCGGTACTTCGATTCATATCGCGTTCATAAGAGTGGAGATACCTGCTGCACCTATTTATGGGGATCTCCCCATGCTCAGTTTGGCTATCACTCGCTTGCAGCAGGGGATTGTGGATATACTTTTTGACCCCCCAAACATCCACATATTATGTCTGTGTGAATTGCAGGATAAATGGAATGGAAGCGCAAGGTTGTGGTGGGGAGTTAATGCTGTTCAAGCTGTGTTTTCAGAAAGAATTAGCTTTACTTACATAACTTGCATATAAATCGATATCCTGGGCCTTCTTCTATATCGATAATCGGTAAGATTTTTTTGTTGATTCATCGATACTGGTGGTATAAATGACAGGCCTACATGGCACCCTTCGACGGCTAGTTCTAGGGTCTACTGCATGGTCTACACCATGGCACAGTTCAATGACTCGTTCTAGGGGATGTTGGTGTTCACATATGTGGAAATTGAATTACTGGTAGTTTTTCTGCCATATTTAGGCT
This sequence comes from Maea johnstoni, assembly GCA_963942565.1. Taxonomy (NCBI): domain Eukaryota; kingdom Metazoa; phylum Annelida; class Polychaeta; order Spionida; family Magelonidae; genus Maea; species Maea johnstoni. The sequence continues at coordinate 52,303,038 of OZ012685.1, forward strand.
AATTCATATATATATATATATATAATTCATATATATATATATATATTATATATGCTATGTAATACACATCTTGCTAGACTGAATAAAATCAAATCCAAACAAATAGATTAGATCTCAGTTTTATGTTCTGACTAACACATATGTGTTTGTGGTGTAGAAAGTTTTTCCAATATTTATTTATATTTCAGGGGATCATGGAATTACATTTGTATCTGTGTTTTCAGTTGACACATGCTTGGTGTTTCCTTACTCTGTTGAACTATGTTTATCTTCAGGTGATTATCGATGACAGCACTATGTGTTCAGAGTTAGAATCCTTCGTTCCTATGGTAACAACTAAGGCCAAACAGTACGTGTTGCTAGGGGATCCGAGTCAGCACAGTGTACGTGTGCAGTCCGATGTCGCCCGTCGTCTTGGTTTGGGCGCAACACTATTTGAGCGCTATCAGCACAAGGCTTTGCCTATTACAGTACAGTATAGAATGGTAAGTCACACTTACAGTTCAGTACAGTATAGAATGGTAAGTACCCCTACGCTATCAGCATAAGGCTTTGCCTATTACAGTACAGTATAGAATGGTAAGTGACTCTTACAGTACAGTAGAGTACAGTATAGAATGGTAAGTTACTCTTACAGTACAGTATAGAATGGTAAGTGACACTTACAGTACAGTATAGAATGGTAAGTGACACTTACAGTACAGTATAGAATGGTTAGTGACACTTACAGCACAGTACAGTATAGAATGGTAAGTGACTCTTACAGTACAGTAGAGTACAGTATAGAATGGTAAGTTACTCTTACAGTACAGTATAGAATGGTAAGTGACACTTACAGTACAGTATAGAATGGTAAGTGACACTTACAGTACATTATAGAATGGCAAGTGACACTTACAGTACAGTATAGAATGGTAAGTGACACTTACAGTACAGTACAGTATAGAATGGTAAGTGACACTTACAGTACAGTATAGAATGGTAAGTGACACTTACAGTACAGTACAGTATAGAATGGTAAGTGACACTTACAGTACAGTATAGAATAGTAAGTAACAATTACAGTACAGTATAGAATGGTAAGTAACACTTACAGTACAGTATAGAATGGTAAGTGACACTTATGGCCGTATGCACCGGTCCTACTTACCCCATAAGTACTACTTACCTCCCTGTAAGTAGAACTTACGCGCTGCATACCTTGCACTAAACGGTAAGCGCTACTTAAACGAGCACTAAACTACCTGTAAGTTTTAGTTCGGTCTGGAGGTGACTAAAACCAAAACATACCCACTTTATTGCATCTTTTTAAGGCATGTGAGAACAATAACTATGACTTGGGGTTAGGTAGTGGTGTTCTCCTGTTATTCCGGTTTCCTCCACCAATTGACACTGGCAAGTCAGTCTCAACTAGCAGAAAAAGCATGTACAGTCACAGTGAAACCTCGGAAGAGTGAACGCCTTGGGGCCGGGCCAAAAACGCTCACTATAGGGGGTGTTCACACTTCGGGGGTTTTGCAAGTTGGAATACTAGAGAGGCATGACATGAACTTCATGAAGTATATATATATATATATATATATATATATATATATATATATATATATATATATATATATATATATATATATATATATATATATATATATATATATATATATATATATATATATATGCATGTATATATATAAACACAGATAAGCACTGCTAGGACTCTCCAAGCTCAAAATGCCTGTCGCGCAATTTGAAACTTGGCGCAAAATAGAATTTCTGCCTAATACCCCGACGTGGCATAAGATCAGTTAACATTTTCCAGCTTGGATTAGTGCATGATGAGTTCCAAGGTAGACTAAATATAAACTAAACATGCATGTACCATTATGTACACAGCTTTCCGATGTTCTAAAGCTATTGAGGTAGCAAGTTTAATCAACTTGCGCTATCTGATGTAATACTTCATCTGAAGTAGAAATCATCCTAGAATACCTCAATGCAGGTATCCAAAAATACCGCAAAAGCAATCTGGTGAAAGAGAATTGCACTTGTATTTCTAAGGCGCTTTTACCAAACCCATTGAGGCAATGTCAAATGATTTCTACTTTAATTCGTTTTACTCTGATTGTTACGTAAGTATCTACTTCCATTCCAATTGAGCACTCGTCTTCACCAGGTGCTCTCATGAGTTTAGCATTTGACTTGAGGTATCGGTTTCTTAATTAAAGGGGAACTAAAGGCTCACATACATATTAGCTTATATGAAAGTAATACACTTCAAGAATAGGATGCTGTCCTCCTTTTTCTCTCAGTGATCCCATGAGGGGAGAATTTTGCGTATTGCCATCAGCCTGCTCAGCACCTCAGTAGCAGCTATGTTCTTCAATTGCTATCAGCTGTGACTCAGTGAGTGGCATTGCCCACTTCCTGTCCCCTACTCTCTGAGCAGTGTATCATAGACTGTAGTGCTCTTCACAAGAACTCTCTTTGAAAGTTGCATAAAAACCTGTATCAAATAGGTAAATGGTAAAATAATGAGCAGCAATTGTAATGACAGGGTAGTAGAACTATTTTTTTTATATATTTCCTGTTGGTAAAGTCAGACAAAAACAGTGGCTAGCATCACTGAAATCCTGTCCTGAAGCATGCAGTTCTATGTTCATACATACATTGATATAGATAGATAGATAGAAAAATATGTATGTATATGTATGTATGTGCAGATAGATTGATCAATAGATATATATTATAAAACTCCAACTATATTAACCAAAATTCTCATATTCTGAAAAATTGGGGGCTTTCTTTTTTTTATTGTTAGAGCCATTCTCCTTGGCCAGCTTAATACATCAAAAAGAGAAAGCAAGCAGAGGAGAACAAGTGCACTTGATCAAGATAGCCACCCCAAAAAGAGCTGAGAACAATGCATCCCTTGGGACTGTAACCACAAAAACCACACTTTTGTAAGTGTTAGCTTCTGTGCCGCAGCGCAGCACAGTAAGTCATTACTAAAACTTACGAATGGTAAGTGACACTTACAGTACAGTACATTACAGTATAGAATGGTTAGTACCAATACGCTATCAGCTTGACCACTAACTATATACCCATACTCAGGTCCACTGCTTGTTTTTTCAGCACGAGACATTGATGGCATTTCCCAGTATGGAGTTCTACGATAGCATCATTCAGGCGGGCATGGATGAACTCATGCGCCCGTCAGCGCTGAAAATCTGGCCCGCGGGCCGTAGCAAACCGCTGGCTTTCTGCCACCTGGTGGAGAAAGAGGAAACTATGATTATACCGACCATTCAGGGCATCGAGACATCACTGGCTAATGTCGTGGAAGCTAAACAAGCGGTAAGTGATATACAGAGAGATCTCATTCAGCAATAACAACAAAAGCTTTCCTGTAATCACACAGGAACAGGTGGTATTGTTGTGTTAGTAGGTGATATTGCAATTCAGATACTGTATGAATGATGGTGTTGTTTTGTGTTTGTAGGTGCGTATTGCGATACTGTATGAATGATGGTGTTGTTTTGTGTTTGTAGGTGAGTATTGCGATACTGTTTGAATGATGGTGTTGTGTTGTGTTTGTAGGTGCGTATTGCGATACTGTTTGAATGATGGTGTTGTTTTGTGTTTGTATGTGAGTATTGCGATACTGTTTGAATGATGGTGTTGTTTTGTGTTTGTATGTGAGTATTGCGATACTGTTTGAATGATGGTGTTGTTTTGTGTTTGTAGGTGCGTATTTCGATACTGTATGAATGATGGTGTTGTTTTGTGTTTGTATGTGAGTATTGCGATACTGTTTGAATGATGGTGTTGTTTTGTGTTTGTATGTGCGTATTGCGATACTGTTTGAATGATGGTGTTGTTTTGTGTTTGTATGTGAGTATTGCGATACTGTTTGAATGATGGTGTTGTTTTGTGTTTGTATGTGCGTATTGCGATACTGTTTGAATGATGGTGTTGTTTTGTGTTTGTATGTGCGTATTGCGATACTGTTTGAATGATGGTGTTGTTTTGTGTTTGTATGTGCATATTTCGATACTGTATGAATGATGGTGTTGTTTTGTGTTTGTAGGTGCGTATTTCTATAAGTATGAATGATGATGTTGTTTTGTGTTTGTAGGTGCGTATTTCGATACAGATGGTGAAGAGATACTGTATCAAGGCCCAGAACCTTATGATTCTCTCCCCGTATAGAGCACAGTGCACGGAGATATCTCATCATCTTCTGCTCAATGGCAACCGCGATATCTCCGTCGACACTCTTCATAATGCGCAGGGTAAGTAGCAGCAGCTCCGATCAAAATCAGCCATTTCTTACTTCACTTATGCAATTCCACATTAATTTATACTGTAGAACACACAATGTACGCGTCTGTTTATATATAGCAGGTGGTTCCGCTTCGCTATATATAAAAACGCTGTACTTTTTTATTTGTACTTTCTTTATGTTAGCGGCGGCTACGGTTGCTAACATAAAGATGCGCAAACTCGCCAATTTACTATATTTGGGACATATGTGTGTTCTACAGTATAACAAGGCGTTTTAAAAAGTTGTTTACATGCTGTATTCAGCTTTAATTTGCAGTGCTAAAAGATTCGCTTCACAGCCCTGCTTGAGGATATTATTATGCTACTTTGAATTAGTACATTCAAGCATACAAACTATATATTTACTACTATAGAGATCTTTATTTGAAGGATGTTATTTTGGTGCTTTGGTAGCGCAAAAATAGCGAAAATTAAATGCCTGTAAAAAATACCAGTTATACAGTATTGTTGCCATGACAGCATGCGAGGGCAACAAAAAAGGGTAACGAAACTGTATGGAAAACAATGTCTAGATATTTCTATGGCAACATGCTATAATCGCAATCTTTGTCCTGTTTTCCCCCCCTGCAGGTGGCCAGTGGGATTACGTGGTGCTGTCCACTGTCCGTTCCTGTCCCACTAAAGAGTTGGAGAAGCAGCCGTCGGGTGGATGGATACAGGAGCGCTTGGGCTGCCTGGAGGACCGTCATCTTATCTGTATGGCACTAACGCGCGCCAAGAAGGGACTGATAATTCTAGGTAAGGCCTTAAAATAAAAGTGTTTTTTTTTCCTGTAACCCTACCCTAGCAAGTTTTTATTCAAAAAAATCCCTACTTAGTCAAAATATGTTCTGGAAGACGTGTCAAAGCACATCCTTTTTGCTATTTATTTCGATTATAATTGATGCCAAATTTTGAGATAGATTAATCTAAATCAAAACCCTTTCGATCCGATGATCGATTATCGGATTATCACTAGCCGATAACCTGACATAAATGCTTTCTATTCCAGGCAACAAGTACCTACTGCACAGTAACGCCATCTGGAGACGATTCCTTAAGTATTGCCGCAACGACGGAAAAGTGGTTCTGGCAGACGAGTTTCTGAGATCTTCAGTCAAGTAGAAAAATCCCCAAGACTGGTCTATTTATTCCTATCTCACTCACTAGCTGTGTCTGATATCTGGATTGAAATAGGAAAATTCCCAAGACTTGTCTATTTATTCCTATCGCACTCACTAGCTGTGTCTGATATCTGGATTGAAATAGGAAAATTCCCAAGACTTGTCTATTTATTCCTATCGCACTCACTAGCTGTGTCTGATATCTGAATTGAAATAGGGAAATTCCCAAGACTTGTCTATTTATTCCTATCACACTCACTAGCTGTGTCTGATATCTGGATTGAAATAGGGAAATTCCCAAGACTCGCCTATGTATTCCTATCGCACTCACTAGCTGTGTCTGATATCTGGATTGAAATAGGAAAATATCCAAGACTTGCCTATTTCTATATCTCACTCACTAGCTGTGTCTAAGATTAGGATTGAAATAGGAAAATCCCCAAGACTTGCCTATGTATTCCTATCTCACTCACTAGCTGTGTCTGATATCTGGATTGAAATAGGAAAATATCCAAGACTTGCCTATTTCTATATCTAACTCACTAGCTGTGTCTAAGATTAGGATTGAAATAGGAAAATACTCAAGACTTGTCTATTTATTCCTATCTCACTCGCTAGCTGTGTCTGAGGTCTGGATTGAAATAGGAAAATTCCCAAGACTTGTCTATTTATTCCTATCTCACTCACTAGCTGTGTCTGAGATCTGGATTGAAATAGGAAAATTCCCAAGACTCGCCTATTTATTCCTATCGCACTCACTAGCTGTGTCTGATATCTGGATTGAAATAGGAAAATACCCAAGACTTGTCTATTTATTCCTATCTCACTCACTAGCTGTGTCTGATAATTGGATTGAAATAGGAAAATTCCCAAGACTTGCCTATTTATTCCTATCTCACTCACTAGCTGTGTCTAAGATCTGGATTGAAATAGGAAAATTCCCAAGACTTGTCTATTTATTCCTATCTCACTCACTAGCTGTGTCTGAGATCTGGATTGAAATAGGAAAATTCCCAAGACTTGCCAAACAATTTCTATCTCACTCACTAGCTGTGTCTGATATCTGGATTGAAATAGGAAAATTCCCAAGACTTGCCTATTTATTCCTATCTCACTCACTAGCTGTGTCTGATATCTGGATTGAAATAGGAAAATTCCCAAAACTCGCCTATTTCTTCCTATCCCACTCACTAGCTGTGTCTAATATCTGGATTGAAATAGGAAAATACCCAAGACTTGCCAAACAATTTCTATCTCACTCACTAGCTGTGTCTGATATCTGGATTGAAATAGGAAAATTCCCAAGACCTATTTATTCCTATCGCACTCACTAGCTGTGTCTGATATCTGGATTGAAATAGGAAAATTCCCAAGACTTGCCAAACAATTTCTATCTCACTCACTAGCTGTGTCTGATATCTGGATTGAAATAGGAAAATTCCCAAGACCTATTTATTCCTATCGCACTCACTAGCTGTGTCTGATATCTGGATTGAAATAGGAAAATTCCCAAGACTTGTCTATTTATTCCTATCTCACTCACTAGCTGTGTCTGAGATCTGGATTGAAATAGGAAAATTCCCAAGACTTGCCTATGTATTCCTATCTCACTCACTAGCTGTGTCTGAGATCTGGATTGAAATAGGAAAATCCCCAAGACTTGCCTATTTATTCCTATCTCACTCACTCGCTGTGTCTGAGATCTGGATTGAAATAGGAAAATTCCCAAGACTTGTCTATTTATTTATTTCTCACTCACTAGCTGTGTCTAAGATCTGGATTGAAATAGGAAAATTCCCAAGACTTGTCTATTTATTCCTATCTTACTCACTAGCTGTGTCTGATATCTGGATTGAAATAGGAAAATTCCCAAGACTTGCCTATTTATTCCTATCTTACTCACTAGCTGTGTCTGATATCTGGATTGAAATAGGAAAATTCCCAAGACTTACCTATTTATTCCTATCTTACTCACCAGCTGTGTCTGATATCTGGATTAAAATAGGAAAATTCCCAAGACTCGCCTATTTATTCCTATCTCACTCACTAGCTGTGTCTGAGGTCTGCATCAGCGTGCAATATAACCACTTGCTCCGTTACAAGTTGCAAATGAATTTGGCAAAAGACGGGTATCGGGCAAGCAGAACAAGACCCTAACTTGCCCCGCTCGGCAAATAATGTTAATGGGCAGAGTCCTCGCAATGTAACCCTTTGTTTTTAACAGAGTGGCGGGGCAAGTAGAAGTGCCAGCAGGGCAAGTGAACTTAAATGACAGCTTGCACCCTGTGCATTTAAGTTGGAAGAGACTTGTTTATCATATTTCACTGCAGTGAGGGCCTAGATGATTCCCGTTTAAAGAACGTGTCAGATTTTAACTGTCCATGTATTTGAGTTGGCCTTTAATTTCTAGCTACAGGTATAGATCATTTTAAAAGTAATTGAAGAGAATAGACCATGGATTAACAGAATATTTGAAGTAGAGCAGTTTTTAGAAATCTCATTCATATTTTTCATTAAAACTTTTTCCTAAAGATGCATTGGTTAGAAAGATATCATTAAATCATTTTAATATGGTTTGCTTCACCTTCGTACAGTTTAACATGGTTGGTCTCACCACATCTACAGTTTAACATGATTCGTCTCACCACATCTACAGTTTAACATGATTTGTCTCACCACATTTACAGTTTAACCTGATTGGTCTCACCACATCCACAGTTTAACATGGTTGGTCTTACCACATCTACAGTTTAACATGATTGGTCTCACCACATCTACAGTTTAACATGATTAGTCTCACCACATCCACAGTTTAACATGATTGGTCTCACCACATCCACAGTTTAACATGATTGGTCTCAAACTTCCTGCAGTTAAACATGAAGCTTCCACATCTGTTATTAGAAATGCATTATATATTTTTTATTGAATACCTAATTGACCATATGCCTATTCTGGCTTGAAGGAAAGGTGACCCTGAACTCGGGTGAGAGGTCTGCACTCTTTTCATTGTGAATTCCGATGCCTACTCGTTGGGGGTAATTGAGAAACACTTACACACTTTCTACTAGCACTGAAATTGGATTATACTCCAAACAATTTTCTTATTTTAGAGCATTCCTAGATGGTTTACAATTAGCAGTTCCTCTATTGTGATTTACAGGCAATTCTGCTTAATCCGGACTGATGTGGACCCTCAATTTCGGTCCGTATTAGGCAAAATCCGGATTATGCGTATAAGAATTATATGTATAGAAAAGGACTAGGACCTTCCAATCAGTCCGGTATAGACGAAAATCTGGATTATACATGTCCGGATTAAGCAGAGTTGCCTGTATAAACCGTTTTGTATAGCAGGTTGCCATTAGGTGTGTGTGCTCATGTAGCATTCTTATGATAGCATTTGACTATGGTTTTGCTATTATCTAGAGCCTGGAATAATTTGTTTGCAAAAAAGACAGCTGGTAACTAGGAGTTTTGCTGTCAGCTGAAGAGGTGCTCTCCTTAACAATGCACAAGGCAAGAGTTGTACTATCAGTTACTCAGTAATTCTTACTTTGTTCACACTAGGCTTGGTAAACAATGGATCTATTTTACTTGTTAGGAACAACAATGGTTCTATCACAGTGCATTGTTTAGGCTATGTAGTAGTTATATCTAGCTTCAGTAATAGAAACATTACTATTGATTTTCTGATTTGTAATAGACAACGGTATTATTGTAGTGCATTGTTTTGAACTGTGATAAACAATGGTTCAGTTTTAGCACCTAATCAAGGCCATGAGTAATTAACCATTGTTCTATTGTAGTACTTTGTTGGGGCATGCTTGATAAACAATGGTTCTATTGTAGTGCTTTGTATGACCCATGCTTGATAAACTATGGTTCTATTGTTGTGCTTTATATGGCCCATGCTTGATAAACAATGGTTATATTGTTGTGCTTTGTATAGACCATGCTTAAAAACAGTGGTTCTAGTATAGTGTTTAGTCCAGGCTATTAGTAATAAATATTGTTCTGTCCTAGTGCTTGATATGGCCCATGCTTGATATACAATGGTTTTGTTGTAGTTCGCAGTCAAGACAGTAATGAAAAGCTGTTTGGTCATATTGCAATGCTTTATATGGACCATCCTTGATAAACAATTGTTCTATTGTAGTGCTTTATATGGACCATCCTTGATAAACAATGGTTCTTTTGTACTGCTTTATATGGTCCATGCTTGATAAACAATGGTTTGTTTGTAGTGTTTTAGTCAAGACCATAACTTATAAATTGTCCAGGATCTTCAACATATATTTACAACAACATTTATAAGGTAATAATGTAATTAAGTACAGTTAACAGTACCATTAGAATACCAAACTGTTTCATTGGTATACCTTACTGTGCCATTTCATTCATTCCTAAACTTCATAAACAGTGGTTCTGTTGTAGTGCTTTGTATTGTTAAGACTGCCAGTAATGAACAATAGTAGAATAGTTAAGGTGAAAGCACTGTATGGAATACCCTGTGTTGAACTTACATTGTAAATTGTAGGAGTCAAAACTTCTTTTTTTTCTCACAGTTTGCATTTATAGTCAACACTGGTGATATGTTCAGCGTATGGTAAAGTGGCTTAAGAAATTCCAATTATTGGTTTCAGGATTATTCTGCTTTTGTTTTGAGTATTTTAATAACATTAATTGTTAACTCATCTTTATTTTTGGGTAATAGATTGGATGCGATACCACTTGGAGTGAAATACTTACTATTATATTCACATTTTATAACGAATGGCCTGGTCCTTGTTTGACCATTGTGAGGTTCTCATTTGAGTAAATCAGGTACGATTCAAACTTACATCTATTTTATCAGCAATTCATATGTTCATATGCTGGGTTCTATTTTTGTACGCTTTCCTTGTGGTCAACTTTGTTTCTAAGCTGAGCTTATATATAATGAAGATTGTAATAAGTGATTAGAGGCACTATCCTACCTTATAAGGTCATTGGCTGGTTAACCTTATAAGGTCATTGGCTGACTAACCTTATAAGGTCATTGGCACAGCTAACCTAATAAGGTCATTAGCACCGCTAACCTTATAAGGTCATTGGCTGGCTCAGAGGGAACAGGTTTTTCCTCTACTGGAGTAACAGTAGTTAACAGTATCAGTGTTCAAAATCCGATTGGATTTTTGTATTTTTGAATAAGAGATAAAATGTTCTAGTTTTGTTTTCTCGATCAAGATACAATGCTGGTGCTATCTGGACTGACTTTGATTTAAAGACAGCAGGATTGAATGAAGTAATCAGAGGCTGCACATCGATGGTTGTGTGTGGTCAATTTTACGATCTCTATCCTTATAATGGTGATGGAATTTCAACTTGTGTTTTGTTACATTCAGATAATAAAGTTTCCCGACCTGCTTTGAATTTTTTTGTCCTTTTATTGCTTTGTAAGAACACTCATACATATGATACACACATGGTGTTATTAGTTACGCCCTGTTGGAAAGTGGAATCCGGCCTGATATCCAACCGAAGTCATCGAGATCTCACGAGGCGGACCCGAGTGTGATATGGGTGACTGAGGGCGGATAGCAGGCCAGATTCCACTTTTTATCAGGGCGTAACAAATTTATCACCTGCTCTTTCATGCTAAGAAAAAAGAACAAATACATCCCAATGAGCCATGACCGGTGTGAGGAGAATCTCAGTAGGGCCGGCCCCAACCAGAGAGCCAGCGCAGACTCACTGCCGCTAATTTGACAGTAAAGCATGGGGGAAAATCTACAAAAAACAAATCATATCCGTTCAGACTAGTCTTATCTTGAAGTTCCATGCAATTTTACCGATATTCATATTCTGTTAAGTCAACTACGACGAAAAACGACGTTGAGGCGACGAGCAAATGCTTTTAGCCATTTTCACACAAATGCCCATGCGCACCGCTGGAAGTCCGAACGAGGCTGGTGACCTCTAGAATGTCAGAGTGGTGATATCAATTAAATTTGTGCTCCAAGTGGTAGAATTGAATCTGCAAACGGTGAACGGCTCCAGATCTAACACCTACTGACCAATCAGCATCAAGAATCATAGCAGAGCAGGTGATAAAATCACATATAGTATGTATGTGTATATATATATATATATATATACACACACTCACACCTATTGCATGAGTATACAGGATACAAGGAGTTGAGAGGCGTTAGAGAAGGAAACCAAGAAATACAGTTAGAAACAAGTTTATTTGAAACCAAATTAGTTGTTTGCTTAGACAGAGGGGAAACATTTCAAGGAATCCAAGCATTCTGCATTATAATGCAAGTGTGGCCAGCTCTGTTGTTTACAATGGAAAAGATGCCCTTCAGAGCAATTGACTGTTACTCTTGTAGCAATCACACACCTGTCAAGAATGGACAATTTACATAGATATATGTTTTTCAAATCAAACATGTAAATACCTTACAGGCTGAATTTCCATATAGTAGGATATATAATACCTTACTAATCCTGACTCTTTTGTAGCTCATAATTTTTGAATCATGTAATTCAGCCTTTTTCCCTGAACTGTCGAGATTCTTCTCTTTAGAAATATAAGTACCCCATCTAATTTTATGTATTTCACTGATTATCTGGATTTAACCAGGTAATGAGGTATTACATTATGTATAAACTAAATGCTAGTTAAGTTCCAAAATCAATTGAAAAACGTGACCTGCCTGTGAAGCACATCGGGTATCACACTCAACATCCAGTCACTAGTTAAGAAATAAGATATGAAAAATAAAACAAACAAACAAATATAAATAGATTGTACTGATCTCATTTTGAATACAATATGTAACACTTATTCCCGGTCTTTCTTTCACAACTATTTAAAGGACGCTCTGCTAATTTCCGGAAATTCAGAAGTAAAAAAGTTTTCAAATTGTCGTACATAATAAAATGATGATTGCCTGGTAAAGTGGTGTAGGAACAGAGAGTATTCAAACTCTTGTAGTGGTGAGAGACAGTGACCGGGAATGTCTGTACATATATTAGAGATAGTAGTGTAGGTAAATGCAGTTTAATTCTTCGAAGAGCAGGGTAGTTAACATAGGAAAGTCAACATTATCCCATCTAAACACAGACTCATTCCAACCAGGGAAAATCCACCATATCTGGGACACTGTGCCCTCTAGCAATCATGAAATTAACAAAACACAAGTGAAAACAAGGATCCTAGTTGGAAGATATCCTCTGGCCACTGCTGAAGCAAAATACAAAGGAACTAGCCCCACATGCCGACTGTGCCATAAAGGACAGGAAGACCTTAGGCACTTTTTGCTTAGCTGTGTCGCCTTACAGAACAACAGGAATGGCTACCTCAGTGAGCTACACCAAACCCTGGTAAACACGCTGGGAAAAACGAGCGCTGACTTCATCTTCAATACACCAGAGGACCTTATCCAAATTATCCTGGATCCATCTAAACTAACCGACAATAGGGAAACCATCAAAGCCACTGAACCTATTTCAAGAAACCTCTGCTATGCTCTGCACAGAGCAAGAACCACCACATTACTAAAACACAACACAGACATCAAGAAGACAAAGAAGGACGCTTGTACGCCCTCACAAGGCGGTTGCACTTCTTCATAGTGCGAATTTACACAGAAAGAAAGAAAGAAAGAAGGAAAGAAAAGCAGCAAAGACAAAAGATGGCAAGTGGGAGAGGGACAGATACAGGAAGGGGATGTCTACTGTTTGGAGATAAAAGAGCAGGAAGAATACAAATACTTAGGAATCTGGTTCTCAGGAATAAAGGGCATGTTCAAAACACATGTTAAAAATGCGATGAAGAAAGCGAAGAGATTAAAGGGGGTGATAAAAAATGTAACGGAAGATACATTCCAAAGGGCAGGAGTAGTGACCTAACTGTGGGAGACTCTGGCTATCCCTAGCATCTTATATGAAGTGGAGGTTTTTGACATGGCAGAGAGTGACAAGCGTAAACTAGAGACAATTGAGAGACCAGTAGGAAGGTGGGCTATAGGGGGTGAAAAGGGGACAGGGTACGAGGCAGTATATGGTGATCTAGGTTGGATTAGCCTAGAAAATAGGATAATAGAGAAGAAGTTGGTGTTTGCAGGCAGGGTAGCGTCACTTGAGCCGGAGAGGTGGGCTAGGCAGGCATGGAACATGGCGCGGAGGAAAAAGGACTACCATGGGTGAGCAAAATAATTGCACTGACCGAGGAGGTGGGGCTGGAGGGAGCAAGTTTATGATTGGGCCAAAGCACATGGAAAGCGGAAGTGAAGTCAGCAGTAACGGAAAGGGATAGGCGAAAGTGGCAAGAGGGGATGGGAAATAAGAGTACGTTAGAAAAATAGAGAAGTAAGGAAGAAAAGGAATTTGAGTAGTGGTTAGACATAGAAGAAGGCAGAACGGTCTTCAACTTGAACACAAAATGGAGATGGTGCAAAGAGCTGCTGGGTTTGTGATGCAACTCTATGGCTAACAGAGTGTAACTGCCATGCTTAAAGAACTGGAATGGGAGGAATTGGTCCAAAGAAGGCTAAACGCACAGGTGACTATGTGCTACAAGATCAGTAACAACCCGGTGTGCATCCCATCAACACAGCTCAAGGTAGGGCCCTACAACACCAGAAGCAGGGCTAAGGGCGGCTACAGACAACTTGGCACTCAAAGTGCTAGTGGCAGTGCGCTGTTTTTATCAATACTAATAAACTAAACACATCTTATGACATGCTTCCCTATCATACTGCTCTTTCCTAATCTGTCCTGTCATGATTGTTTTAAAAGTTATAACATGTAACACTTTCTTTTAGCATGCTCCGGCCATAACACATTAGATGAGCAACACTCTTAATTCAAGATAACACTAAGATTGAGTGAGGCTGTACAGATGATGATGATGATGATGATAACTTCAGAGCAGGATCACTAGGTCTGAGGAATAGGACAGGGAGGACAATGCAGGATAAAACTTACCAGAAATGTAATGAAGGGGAGATCGACAATGAACAACATGTAGTGCTTAAATGTCAAGCATACAGAATAAAAAAAATAGAATGTTGGGGAAGGTAAGGCGAATATGGGGGGAAGAGAGATGGGGACCTTGGGGGGGGGGGCAAAGAAGGAGAGCAACAGAAGGAGATAATGGGTCAGAGGTACTAGCTAGAACAGTGGGAGATGGGGTGGAGAAAATGATGAAGAAGAGAGAAGGGGAAAGATGATAGGGGTGTGCTTGTGTACATATATGTTTGTTACCTTAATCTAACACAGTTGATGTTGGTTCAGACTAATTGGCTAAGGGGAAGGGAGTCACTGGTGAAAGTGAGGGGCGCTAAAATAGGTAGGCACAGAGGATACAGGAGAGGAGACGAGGTAGTGGTACACTGCTGTTCTAATTGTTTGTTTATTGAAATAATGAATTAACACAGTTTGTATGTGAGGTTTGATGTGTGTTGAGGGGTTCCTTTCTGTGGGGATTGAATATATGTGTAGGACAGTAAAGCAAAGGAAGGGACAGACAAGAGACTCGATAGGTTATGTGTACAGGACAGGGGAGGGTACGGACCGGATGCAGGATGCATGACAAAAGTTAGGGGGAAGAGGGAACAGAAAGTGAGACAAGGCCCGAGGGTGACAAGTGGCCTGGGTGTTAGGGGTGATCTCTCTAGGTCCTCCCTTGGGAGTTGACCCCGTGGGGAAAATGCAGTTGCGGATCCCAAACAAACAAACAAACAAACAAAAACACCTGTACAACTTCTAATCAATATTGTACCTATGTATAGGGACCACCTGTGTCTGAAATAAAGTATTGAATTGAATTGAATGGGGGTAGATGCAGCAAAGATAATTCAACATTGAAAAGGGCACAGAAACATATCATATTGTCTAACTAAAGTCCACATGGTGGGGTACTGAAATTTTTACATGTAAGTCAGAATTGGCCTCCAAATGGTATCAATAAGTCCACCCAGTGGGCACAAATGTTACCTGAATGTTATATGAATGTTCAATTTCGGTTGGAATATTCTGGACCAATTTTTAACATTTCAGCAATGTTCAGGTCCTATATTTGATGTCATATAGATGTTCAATTTTGATTGGAATGTCATGCACCAGAAATGAACATTCCCACAACCTTCAAGTCTGAACATTCCAGGAATGTTTAGATTTGACATTGTATAAACATTAAATTGAGATATTTCCTATTTCATGAAAACTGAACTGTTACCGAGTGCTTCCACTGCTCAGCCAACTTCCAATGTTCTGATCCAAATGGTTCATTTAGCATTCAGCTCTGAACATTCTATGAACATTTTCACCTGAACATTCATACAATTTTCATTCTGAACTATGAGGGAATCATTTTTGAATGTTTGCCCAAACCTTCCTGGAATGTTCCATGAATGTTACCGTGCCCACAGGGAATCTTATTACTTACGCAAGTGATGGTCACTACAGGTTCACAGATACCTTAGGGATATCATTGACTATGCCCAATAAGAAGTATTCTTTTTATTCTTTACTGCTAATTATTTTTACAGGCCATAACATCTAAACATTTTAGTGAGATATCTTGTGTGTGGAGCCGATAACCCAGTGGTGGTTCAGAAAGGACAGGCCTCGTTGATCCCTTGTGTGCATGGGACAAAAGATAGTTGCACAAAGACACACCGCAATGGTCGCACATCACAGTCAAAACAAAGGCGCGGGTCTGGTTTGCAATAAATAATTGAAAATGTTTCTAGCTGTATGACCCTAAAGTACTCACTAAAATTCACAATGATATGGTCTGTAAAAATCTTTAGCAGTAAAGAATAAAAAAAAATTACTTCTTATTGGGCAAAGTAAATAATATCCCTAAAGTAACTGTGAAGCATCACCTGCGTAAGTAATGATATTATGTCATTTGAGAGAAAAGTTGTATATATTGAAATGAAACAATATGGGTTGAATAATGACAGTTGGCGATGATAGTCTCTACCTTATAACGCTCAGGAACCTGGAGATACAACTAGTTATCTGATTATGCTGCTTTGAGGTGTGTTTTGGGATGGGGCTTTTAACTAGCTTGCAATGCAAGGTACTCATCACCTTAGAAATTGAAATTTTTTTTCAAACCAAACTAAACGTCAATATTTGTTTTAATTGAAAAAATAAGCAAAAATTATAAATGCAATATCAGGTTTGATCATTACAATATTAGGGGCCAAAGTAATTGCTCATTCAAAGGGTTAACTGGAAGCAAAACTTGCATATTGACAATCAGATGGGGATAGAGGATAGAAGGTTCAGTGATCATTAAAAACAATCTAACCAATACTTCACGGCAAATACTATAGATGGATCTTGTTTATTTTACATGCACAGCAGTTTAATACATGGAAATGCATGTATGTTTATTGACTATAACATCACAGTTATAAAATCATACTTATACAAATGAAAATATGAAATAAAGTATGTCATAATAACATTGAAATACCGTAGGTTGTTGAGTGTACAATAAATCATAAATGTTAAGGTATATTATGTAGGTTTTCCCTAACTAATTTCTAAATGACACCCACAAGAGAATATTAACCTAGAGCATTTGTAACCTTTCGTTATTTAGATACAATTACACTATCTCTTCAGGTGTTTACATCATTATGTGGGATAAAGCCTTTTAGGTGTTGTATTACAAAAGGTATATACTAGAGGTAAGGGTTGCCACAGACATTTTGGCCTTTCATTTAATCATTTACATATGCATGTTAAGCTATTCCTACTCGACAGTTCAATATATAATTGTACATTCTATATACATCCTGTGCAACAATTGGCAAAAATTCTATACATACGTCGGCATGGCCATCTTTTCGTACCTTACTCATAATTACAGAGAATGCGTCTTCTGCGTTTGTCGAGATCGGGTTATCAGATTTTCATTCTAGATCACTGATTTTAGTAAACATTTGGATTCTCAATTCATATAGTGCAGGGCAATCTAAAACGATTTGTTTTGTGTTTTCTATGGCCATCTCCCTACATAGATCGCATTATGCTTCTCCTACTTCATTTTTACAGAGATAGTCGTCAGATTTCAATCTGCTTGCTTTGCATGAGTTTGGCCATAGTTTCACATTAATACATCAGCTCGAGAAAGTTATAACTGAGCTGCCACCAAATCAAGATGTGTACATTTTCGATTGTATTTCTCAGATTTTTTGTCAACCTATAACCCCAGTCTTGGTCTTCTCTCTCCCAAGCAATCTTCCATATTTCTTCCTTAGACTGGCTTTTGCCAAAGTATCTTGTACCACTTAACATCCCTCTAACATCACTATAAACACCAAAAAAAGTCTGCAATCCTAAGCATATCGAAAACAGGACTTTCATGAATGTTAGCCTTACTAGTTTCCATGGATAGCATTTTCATATTGTGACATTCTGTGTATGCCACTGCAGACTCACATAGCTCATTTTATTTGATGTCTAACTGTGGAATCTTTGAATAAGTCTTCCTGCATATCTTTGTAGGCCCTCTATCAATATAACATCATCATCACTCAAGATCGTCAGTTCACTAGCAAATGTCACAATTGGGATGAACATATATAAACTGAAAGAAAATACTACAGGCTTGGGTTGTTAGTCGTCCTGGATTCAGCCACAAGCCGTCATCAGCATTTTAAGCCTTTTCTGATTTTCTCTGCTGTTTGGTCTGTGCTGATTCCATTCCTGATATTCTTTAAACCCAAATGGTCATATTAATTTAGCTCCTGGATATGATCCCTTCCCAGCTTAAAGACACGGTACTTTGAGTTGGATCTATTTTCCGTATTACTTTCGCCACACACTAAAATAGCGCTTTTTGGGGGGGGGTTAAATTGGTATAAGTAGTAGTTTCAACAGAAAGGTTTGACTTGAAAGTAAAGTATTCCAACTTTCCTAATAATCTGATAAGTCTAAAAAAATTGTACTTTCACACTGTGCTTGTATAAATAACATATGGGGATTTCTCATTACCCTTTTCATCAACATCAAGAGCAGGATTTGACTGACCAATGTTATCATCATTCTCCAATATTTCTTTGGGAGTGGGGAGATTAACTACACATTTAAATACATCAGCTTCTCTTGGTAATTTTCCCTCCAAGAACAGATAGTTAAAGAGCACTGACACACTGAGTATACTGAGCAAACTTCCAATCATAGCCACAGTCCGAAAGGGGAAAAGTTGAGTCTGTGTCTCCTCCTCAAACCCTGGAAATTTGTAAAGTGGTGGAAAATTTAGCAGTGTCTCTCCACCAATCACCCTGAGGATCATACCTATGATGTAACCTGCCACAGCCCCGTACGTGTTGGTAAAGTCAATGAAAACTCCACACAGGAGCTGAGGGAAGAGGATGACATACACCAGGTCAGCGCACAAGAGAAACAACCCTCCAACTGATTGGACAGTGATAGCCAAAATGGTAGACAAAATGCCTATTGCAATGATGGCACCACGCATCACCCAAATGACTTCCTTTTCAGATGCCTGAAACCAGAGATAAGATATTTTTAGCAATCTGAAGATACATTACATAGTCTAAATAGGTAAATGGAAAGTAAAGTGATGGCGAGATAGATACTAGTAACATGTAGAGATAGAAAGATAGAACTGTAGAGAGGATTGGCCAACAACTGATTGTTATACCTAATTTGTTTTAATCACTACGTAATTATGTGACCATGATATCATTTTACCCTAATGCTTACCTGTTGTCGGAAGACGCATTTATATACATTGCGGGCAAACATGGAGGAGGCGGCTAGTACAGATGAATCAGCAGAGGACATGACAGCAGCAGAGACAGCTCCTAGGCCCACAAACGCGACAGCATCTGGACACAGATAGCGCAGAACCAGAGGCAGGATCATTGAGTACTCAGACTTTGGGATAGGAAGGGTTCCTTGGTAGGCAGTTGCATTCCAGTCTTGTGGATAAGATGTGAAAGTTTATAAATTAGACATATTGTAATTTGATGATCAATTCAACATATTACCACAGCTGACAAAGGGGAACTATAAATCTCTTTTTTTCATTCTGGAGACACTGAATACAAAAGTAAGTATTTTGTTAGCTTTTGCATTCCAGTCTTGACCAAGAGGAAGGAAGATCATTACCATTTATAAGTGTAAACTTTATGGAACATGCATGCAATCCATTTATGTACGAGATGGCAAAGTGACATTTTAATGGAGAATAATGCACCAGTCAATTGAATCCCTGGGAGGGGGGGGCCGGGACTTGGCCGGGAAACACGGTGCTTCTGCTAAATACTGCTTAAAATAGCTGCCTGGTGTACCGGGATTACTGTGATTATATTGTTGCTGTCCGTCGAGGCGGTGCATGATAGGCGGGGATTTGAATAGTGACGTCATACCCCGCGGGGGGCACTTGGGTATTTATCGTTATCAAAATTAAAAAATACCCCTAAAGCACTGATTTCTGGCGAAAAAAGCACCCTTATTTCATTAAAACGCTGATTTTTTCCACTAAATAAACACCCCTTCTTTTATCAAAACACTGACATTGGATGAACGGGAACACGTATTTCAACTTCAGATTTTATAATTCACTGCATGTCTAGCGACAGCAAGTGGCGGCAGCAAACTCGTTAACCAGATACTTCGGGATTCACTCGGCGTCAGAGCCGCGTATGTTTCCTGGATTGTAAGGGGATTTTAACCCCCATACTTCGTACCTGGGTACAAAAAGGTACCCTTCTTTTACAAAATCGCGGACATGCGGAGGTCTTAAAAAAAGACCCCTTCTTCCGCGAAATACGTAACGCGGGTGCGGCCCCCCTCTGTACCTGAGTGCCCCCCCCCCCCCCCCCCCCCCCCCCCCGTCATACTTTGCTGCCACGATTCTTGTAGGCCTATCAGCCGGGCGCACCCGGCCTCTGCTAGGTCCACTGTGTTGACCAACTACGGGCCTTCACCCGGGGGACTGCCCGGCGCGGGAGAATGAGTACACACAAGCAGAATTTTCACAGTCTTGTGTATTCTTGTTGAGCATGCCCCGGGGATGGGGCATACTGCCACAGAATTGGTCCCTGCCAGTGGGGATGAGTGCTATTTATTGATTTTTTCCTGAGCAGTATCCCCGCATGTCCCGGCCCCCCCCTCCCAGGGATTCAATTGACTGGTGCATAATGGGGAATGGTTTACTCAAATCATCCATAACTTATTTAAAGAAAGTTCTACCCCATACAAGGGGTGAAGTGACACAAAATGCAAGTTAATAGAATAAACAAATTAGTGGATGAATAAGAAGGAACATTACGCAGAGATTTTTAAGAAATGATAAAAAAGGGGGCAAAATATGATAAACATGAATAGGGGACTATACTCTAATCCTATTACATCATGCAAAAACATACCTGTAGATGCTGCTATTGCCCCAATAAGAATAGGTGGAACAGCCATGATTAGGCAGCCAGCGCCACCTATAAAGGACAGGAATTGAGCCCTTTTAGATGTTTTGCTTGAAAGCACGCGTTGGAAGTAAACCTGCATTATAGAAAGGGTATTGCCTTTTTTCAATCATTGAAAAGGGAAATGGTAAACTGGTAAAATTTAAAGTATGTGACTTTTTGTACTCCATGTTGGGGACAGCACGCTGACATAATAGCTTGTCATTTAACACCAATACACAAAAATTTAACTGCCTGCTGAGCTCATTACTTTATACACGCAAATAAACATGGTGTACAGTAGAAAATAGAGTGGAAAAGATGAAGCTGGCTTATGCATAAAAGGTGGACTTACCTGCCAAGGTATTCCCCCACATATAAGGAGCATATAGGTATCAATAAAGTGTCCACTCCAGGAGGGCTTGACAGTTCCTAACCATTTGGTCTGAGTCTCAGTGATACTCGTTACAGCTGGATGCATGTAGGCAAACGGCACTGTTAGCCACTGGAAAAATAAGTTATTGTAGTCAGTTACTAGTATTTCACAATCGTACTTGTCTAATCCATTTCTATACTAATCCTACTCTAACTATTTATAAATTGTGAAAAACATAATTTCAAAAATATGAATTTCTCAGTGATTCTCGCATACAATAGAGCACCTTAATCACCTTTCATTCATGTGATTAGTGCGATGGAATATACATCATAATTTCAGGCCAAAACAATAAACTTGACTAACTGTTAGCTGCACCAGTATAGTTATCCATGTGTGACAGTGTGTATAGATTATTTATTTCTACGCAAAAACATGCTAGAAGCTCCCCAAAAATGCCTTACTTTTCTAATTTTCTAATGAAAGTCACATTTTAGTATATATGATATGAATCTCATTCGGTGCTCTGACCTACTGAGTCATCAGATAATCTGGCAAACACACAAGGTAATACTGTATAACTGGTTAATTTGGCGTGTACTTAAGTTGGCGTCTTTTTCAAAAAAATCATTTCCCTGTATTTATTTTGGCGTCTTCAACAGTCAGAACAACGCCGCAGCTCCCCCAGCGACCCTAAAAGACACTAAAACTATATTTTTATGCGATCTTTAATTTGGCGTTGATGGGCATTCGCCAAAAAACGCCAAATTAAAGACCACGCCAAATTAACCAGTTATACAGTACTTCAAACTCAATTTCAAGGATTAATGTTAGCCAAAAGAGAAATGCAATATAAATTCACATCTGCATGCTATTATTGAAAATCAACAAACTATTATGTCTGTTTCAGTTTTTCCATTTTACTTATGTTAACAGTGGCAATCATAGACATATCTTACTATGCAGTTCTGCTCATACACAAGTCCCCTTACAAGTACTTTAAATGAGTCTGTGTACTTACCAAGATCAAGAAAGTATTTTGTGTTAGGTGGAAATGTTTCCTCAATTACCAAAGTCACCCTAGACTACATCACTGAATGTGAGCTTTCCTCTCATGAAATTTCATCCCAAAGAACCTAGAAGCTTTAGGAAAGTTTGCTCATTGTCACTTACCAGGCCTATAAACATACAGATGAGCTGTACTACATCAGTGTAGGCAACAGAATAAAGACCTCCAATCAGGGTGTAGAATACTGAGATACAGGCAGAGATGATGATCGATACAGTGTTATCCAAACCCAAAATTACTGACAGACTGGCACCTGAATTCAAAGAATATTCACAATGTAAAATTGAATACTCAGGGGGGGGGGGGGGGGGGAGGAGTGAAATGTTCATTTTTATAAGGTGGTTAATTTATGGTTGTTCATGCTATCAACACTGCAGCAGACTGGAACACATCTCCCCAAAGTGCAGTAATATAGAGTAAACCTCTCATTAATGAGGAGGCCATTCCCAGAAACGTGAAATCTGCCTAATTAACATTGTAGGAGAAGTTATTGGATCAGATGAGTATATACAAGCTGACAAATAAGTTTGATGGAATGTCTCCTGAGGGAGGATGGTTTTCCCTCGGGCATGCCCTCGGGAAAACCATCCTCCCGAGGGGGACATTCAACCAGGGTATCCCCACTGGGATGTCATATTTGTTTAATTATACCGAACAAAAATGGTAAAATATCAATGAAAACAACAATTCGCAGACCCTATCTATAATCCCTGCATATAATCTAATTTAATCAAAATGCCATGTTGCGCTAGTGCCTGTAGCAACATGTTTGTTGGCGATGTGCAATTTGCACGTACAGTGATGACGTGACAAACAATGACGTCAGCCAACAAGCAAAACGCATGTGGCATCACCAGTGACAACGGTGGCCATAACGCCGTTCAGTGGACATGATGATTGGCAACTGTTGAGTCAACCAATCACGGTTTACGTTTTTCACTTATAATAAAATACAATGACATATACCATACGTTACCTAGGGCTGATAGAATGGCAGCAGACCAGAACACATCTCCACTAAGTGCAGGAATATAGAGTAGACCTCCCATTCTCTCTCCATACTTCTGCTGTAAGGGGTCCAGCATGGTCACGTAGCCAGCCTCACGCATCTTCTTAGCGAAGAAAAAGCCACCTGCAAAGATATCACATAAATACCTGCTTACAAATAGAAACCAAATACTACAGTTATTCTCTCAAAATAACCAGATGGACATGCACAAACACCAATCCTATTTTGTAAATAGATAAAAAGTACTAAAACTTATCGGAAAACGTTTGGTAACAAAGCCTTCCTCGAATATGGACCATTCCTTCAGACAACATCAGTGCAGTTGATAATTTGCAGGATTTTTAAATCCAATTGAAAGAAAATTAATTTCAGGGTTGCATTGGTTGCATTTTCATCTTTAATAGCTGTCAATTGGCTGTATATGTATAATGCGCATTTGAGCATTTGAACATGAGCGCAATGTGAATATATATCGAAGTAGTAGTAGTAATAGTAGTAGTATAGTAGTAGTAGTAGTAACATATTCAGTATGTTATTTCTGTCAGGGTGACTTTTGGTTAACCATCTTAGCACTATTTGTAGTATCTACTTAAAATAAAGATAACTAATAACAAGAATGAATGCACATCCTGTTGTCAGGAATCATCTTACCTATCAGAAGGCTGATTGAAAATCCAATAGGGGCCTGAGTCCATACAAGACCCATGGAGTAAACATACTCGGCTGTTCCGTTGATGTAGCCTCCTCCCACCCAGGTAGCTAAAAATGAGTATCATTGTATTAAAACTTTGAAATAACTTTGAAGAACATAAATACAACATAATCAATCATGACGTACAATGAGCAGAGTAAATTATATCACGGAAAGAAATTCTGAGAATTAGGGACGATTGAAACAAGTTACGCTTTGCCAATCAAGGCACATTTTTCATTTTTAGTAGTTCACGACAACATAATTTAGCTGGAATATAGCGTGATTTACAGTCCCGGGTATCTCAATGGGTATAAATACTAGGTCTGCTTATCTTGCAGCATGTCGTACAGGTGTAATTCCTACCTTGACCTTTTAACTATCAGTGGTCTTTTAGTTGATTTATCCGTAATACATTTTGACAAAATTTAGGGAACTGGATGGTTTCCTCTCTCCTGAAGAGAGGTCATCATCATACCTATTGCCAAGCCCAGAAAAGACTACAAAGATTCAAATAATTACCACCCTATAGAATTGAGTAGCTGTGTTTGTTAGACAATGGAAGGAATAATCATCTTTTTTGGTTTCTGAAATCCTCTACACTCATCATGGAAGCCCAAACTGACTTTTGGAAGACAAGAAGCACAATGGATCACCTTTTGCATTTAGAAACGTTTGAAAGAATAGCTAGGTTTTCAAATGGAGAACGTGTGGTGTCTTTCTAATTTGATCTTGAAAAAGCATATGATACCACTTTGAAATACGGTATCTTGAAAGATTTATATGATTTAGACCTCAGGGGACGTTTACAACTTTTTATTCTAAACTTTTCGTCTGAAAGAAAATTTAGAGTTTTGGTGGACATATCTTTCTCTGACTTCTATGACCAAGAAATGGGAGTTCCTCAGGGTGGCATCTATAAGTCACTCTATCTATAATTATTAAGATCAACAGTATCACCAGCTGTATATAGGAAATGGTGCTGACAATCCTCTATTTGTAGATTATCTGAGACAAGACAATGGGAAGGATGAGATGTCAAAATAATGAGGCTTGACTGTCTAGTTTTTGATGCAAAAATACAACTGAAATCTATTTATTTCTTGTACAGAAAAGTTATTGGACATTTGGCAATTTGTGTATTTTATTCTATGCTTATTGACTGTACGCATCGTACAAAATCACACAGGTACACATATATTATGCAAGAATAATAAAAAACAAATTAGTAACAACATAGAAATACATGAAAGCAATGTCACATGTATAAACCGAGGGACCATTTTCATTGTTTTATTTACTAAAAGGGCATTGTTACATAAAAATACATTCAATAGTAATACATTCATCCTTAACTTATACAGAAAAGTCGCAATTTCTCAAGTACTGTGATGTGAACAATATTCATAGCCTCGTCCTTTTTATATTTCAAAAGACAACAAACTGCTACAGTAGGACGTCATCTGCATATTCGACAGGTGTACCTATGGTTCTGTGAACCTTACAACAGAGCCTATGGTGGGCATATCTTTCTGATTTCTATGACCAAGAAATGGGAGTTCCTTATGGTAGCATCTATCAGTCTCTCCATTTATAATTATTGAGATCAACAGTATCACCAGCTGTATATAGGAAATGGTGTTGACAATCCTCTATATATTTGTAGATTATCTGTGAGACGATACAATGGGAAGGATGAGATGTCAAACCAAAGACTGTTTGTGTACATTTTTGTCGAAGAAAATATCCCTATCTGGTTCTACATAATTATCCTGCAAAAAGGATACCAAGTTCCTAAATTGTTATTTTACTTGATTCGAAAACAATGTGTCCCTCAGATTCACTCATGTAATTGCTATCCTATATTAAAGGGGAAAGTATGGTATGTTCTGTTAACGCACTAGCCGCACTATAGGATTGAATTAGGCAAAAACAATTAGAGTGAAATCCTCCAGAGACAGTAGGTGGCTTTAAGGTTTCTGAGGTGGGACAGTTTTAATCTTAGCAGCTGTGATGTTTGTGACGTTGCAGTCACACGCAGACTCAATAAGTCGTCTGTTTGTGTGAGGTATAAGCTTTGAGACGCAAGGTCCTTCAACGACTGCATATATCTCTATACATTCTCCCTATTTGTGAGGTGGCAACTTTGTACTTAGATGTTAGGGAATAAGACGGAGAGGTCTATTGCCAAATTGGTTGTCTATATGTTTATTTCATGACAATAGTTTAAGCTTGATTGACTCTGAGTTTCTGTACTAGCTTGGAACCTCTCCTGCCAAATTAAGAGCACACTAAATCATACGGCAAGAACTGCTCTGCATTTTCTATGGAATGCCATTAATGCATTTATTCACTATTTCTCTTTAAAGAATAATCATTTTTCTTTAAAGAAAACTAGATCGATTTTTCTTTTAAGAAAAATGATTTTTCTTTAAAGAAAAATCATTTTTCTTTTGAGAGAAATGGTGAATAAATGCATTAATGGCATTCCATCATTTTCCGTTTTTGGCGTTTGTCAAGTTTCTTAATGTGGCAAATTGTATCAGTGTGTCAGGGAACAAGATCGAGGGAGGTTATTGCAAACACTTTGAGTTTTTCTTTTTCATAACTTAACGCACCTGTCATGGAAAATATGCCAACAAAGAGTCCAATATCTCTGCCAGCAAGCATGACATCCTCACTGTCTGCCTCCTTCCAGCTCTTAGACTTTCTGGCAGCCAGGATTCCCACCACGAGGATGAGAAGATAGAAGACGATGATGCCGATCAGTCCCGGGATGTGAAGTTCCGCCATTTTGATTCACAGTATGCTATACCAGACCATCAATAACTGGCCACTGAAATATAAAGTTAGGAGTTCAGCTGTCATTTACCCGACCATTTTAGCAACTTTCTGTAATTTATCAATTTCATACTTCATACCTTAAGCCTTGGTCACATATGACAAAGACCTCCGTGCGGCTGATTGATCGCATGCGTCCAAAGTGCCGTGAACAGGTCGCATGCGGCCAAACAGAGATCTTCTATTTGTACAAATGAATTGGCCGTGCGGCCAGTCGTGACAAGTTTTACAATCACGTTCCTATTAATGCACTATCCTCTTTGCGCGGAGGATCGATGCACGGCCACCTTGAAGAGGCCTTGAGGAGGCCTTCCTTTGGCCTCACGGTTCTCACAGAATAAAATTAACATTTATTGTTTTAAAGTGTGCCGTGAGGCACTCTCAAGGATCAGTGCGAGCGCCGCATGGCCTTGAAAATCGCCGTGGGTCAGACGCTCAGTCAGTATATGTCCGTAGGAAGGACGTGGACCGTAGACTGATTTGTGAACATGTTCGCAAACCTCTCGACGGTCCACGACCACTGATTTTGGTCCTCACGACCTCTATGGTTGAGGCCAACTCCTTGAGGCACCCGCAAGGCAATGCTGTGATCCCCACGGTTTTCGGCCGCAAACACGCCGCAAACAGACCGCACGGCGGACGGATGCCTTATGTGACCAGGGCTTCTGAAGATGTGTTTTTATTTATCTACGTTCATACTCACTGTTCCTTTAACTCTTTATCTACCGGGTGCCTTTATGACCCCGTCTTCTACATACATTTCTCACACAAGTTCAGTGTTCTCAGTTGGCGTATCTCTTTGTTTTGCTCACTTTTGTATTTGTTCCTATGTGTACGGCTTTTGTAATATACTATATTACAGCAAATAAACGTAGTAGTAGTAGTAGTAGTAGTAGTAGTAATAATATCATCATCGTTATTACTATTATCATCATTATTATTATATTGCCACTGATAAAATAATAATAATGATAACAATAATAATAATAATAATGATAATAATAATAATAATAATTATTAATAATAATAATAATAATAATAATAATAATAATAATAATAATAATGATAGTACTAATAATAATATAATCTTTATTTAAAGTCTCACTTAGTATGGATAAACATATTTCAGACAGGTAAAAACGTATGCATGTTCAAAATACTGACCACTCTTGAAAGAGTTATGAGAAATTTTAAAGCAAATTATTAGTACACATCATACAGAGATGTCAATCCATTAACATATTTTAACATTGCTGATCGCTCGCTATCATTAACCATTATGCGGCACAGGGCATGTCACAAAGTTCCTAGTGACTTGGGAGTTATATGGCGGTATCCCCCGGAACTACGGTTTTCTCCTTCTTAAGCAACTGGGCTGTCATGATTCATTTCCAATTTGGCAGAAAAGGGGACTTTTAACGAAATCACTAATACAAGGGGATGGATTCAAGAGGCGTTTATCGCTACTGCTCTGGAAACGAAACGTCAATGTCTAGTGTATAGCCAGTGTTATGCAGGCAAAGTGAAATAAAAACGAACATAAATCAAGTTACAAGTGGTCTGTTATGCTTGCTAACCATACATAAAACACATACATGTAGTAAGCAAGCAAAACAGACCACTTGTAACTTGTTTGATGTTCGTTTTATTGCACTTTTATGTCTATATTCTCGAATACAGATGCCTGTGACCTGAATGATGAGGTATAATGCATGTAATGGTACAAAAATATCCGAGGCGAAGTTCGGACCTCATCAAGTTGGGCGTCCTGTCAATAAAGTGTCCGTGGTCAAGCTGACCAGGTAATGACCCCAAGTGCCCGAAGGCATTGCCAGTAGGTTTCACCTACTTATGTAACATTATTTAATTCCCTAACCAAACATTGACCCGAACAGTTAAACTGCTGCAACAGGAAAATGCTAGTCATGTGATAGCAGATAAGTGTACTGTGTGCTCTAGTCACCTCCTTCCCTTGTGTTAACCAGAGCATAGACTAGGCTCCAATTGCGTAATATGTTGACATTGCCTTCTGTGTTGTCCAAGCAGTGTGGTGTAGTACCAGCAATGGTAGATAGGCGGCACCACCTAGTACTCCCATCCCGTGTCATATTTAACAAACTGAGTCCTATGTTCCCTAGTGAGCTAAATATATACTAATTTGGTCATTTTGGCCACCTTGACCGCTTGGTGCCCGATTAGAGAAAAACATTGAAAACAGAAAAAAAACATACTTATGGCAGCCTAGAAATCTAGGCTAGTCAGATCAGAGACCTGGATATCAATACTCATTCTTGGCCTGAGTAAAAAGTATCTTGGAGGAAGAGTTGTCATCTACGGGTAATAGCTTGTTATCCTGTGAAATGCTGTAAAACTAGGTGAAATGCGCCAATTTCAAAGCTATACCCTGAGATAGAAGTTTTACCTTCTGGTGCGATCTATTCCCTATCAGGCCTATCATGAGATGTGTGATTTCAAAGAGTGTCGTATTCATATTTATGCAATTGAGTCTAGATGAAGGAAACACATTTATGGATTGAGTAAACGAGAAAGTTACCTGGACCATCCAGCAGACTCGGGCGCTTTACCTGTCAACAGTGCTGAGCCTGCATCAGTTGACCTAGATACGCAACCGTAGCCGATGCAAGGCATTCGATCATATGTATATACCTGTACCAACAACGCGCAGTGAGCCTGTAAACCATTGTGCCATTAGCTGTGTGCAGACGACCATCATAGGCTTAATTGATGCAGGGCAGCGTGGGAATGCCTGGGGCATCCTGAATCTTGGATGCATGCCATATCGGTCACTCCCGCTGGTATGGAATGGCATTTGGCAAATATTCCAACTTGTGAAAAGTGACATTCAACTTATATGCCCAAATAATTCAAATTGATCTCAAAACAATTCACCGTGGCGAAAACAATTCAGTCTGCATTCGTCGATATCATTTGGTCAGGTAAAGAAAAATGCATATTGGATTTATTTCTGCAAGTGTGAGTGGATACCTTTTGCCAGTCCACTTTTGCCACACTTAAAGCTTAGATGAATAAAAGAATGGATATGTAGCGAGAGACCAATTACTATGCCAGTGATATCGAACCTGGCTTCAGTGTGATGTCACTAGGGGACGAAGATCAATGAGGGTTTACATTACAGAGAAACATGCGTACCATCGTGCGCAGAACACGACATTTGCGCTATTGTCCGTAGCCAGGTTGTTCAGCCTATTCAGGTTGACCGGTTGGTTACATATCCACTTGTTCTTATTCATCTAAGACCTTGGATGCATGCCATATCGGTCGCTCCCACTGGTGTGGAATGCCATATGGCCAATAATTCAACTTATAAAAAAGCATTCAACCTGACTGAAAACATTCAACTTACTGCAAAAACAATTGAAATTGACTTCAAAACAAGTCAACATGGCGAAAACCATTCAGTCTGCATTCGTCGGTATCATTTGGTCAGAATCGTCAGATATAGAAGAATGCATAGTAAATTATTCCTGCAAGTGTGATTTGATTCGTTTTGGCAATCCACTTCTGCCATAACACTTACATGGGGGGGGTGGCTTAGATGAATAAAAACAAGTCGATATGAAAGCAGCCGATCAACCTAAACAACCAGGCTGCGGCGAATAGCTTAAAAGTTACGTTCTGCGCATGTCGGTGCGCAGCTTTCCCTGTAATGTAAAAGATATGAGAGCTCTCATGAGTGTTTGTCTCCTAGTGACGTCACACCTAGGCCAGATTCGAGACCCTTGACTATACCAGGCCTTCACTTAAGCGCACGTAGTAATTGCTCTGTCGCTACATATCCATTATTTTACTCATCTAAGCTGAAACATGGATGCATGCCATCTCGGTCACTCCCGCTGGTATGGAATGCCATATAACAAATAATTCAACTTGTGAAAGGATATTCAACCTGACAGAAAAAAAATGCAACCTACATGCAAAAATAATTCAACTTGACTACAAAACAATTCAATATGGAGAAAACAATTCAACCTGCATTCGTCGATATCATTTTGTCAGGTATACTGTAGATGAATGCATTGTTTCTGTAATTGTAAGCTGATTCTTTTTGGCTGTACACTTCTGTCACACTTACCAATGGTGAAGGGGAGGGGGATATTCAGACGAGTACAACTGTTGATATATAGTATCAATGTTTATAGGCAGAATTAATGATATTGATTATCGGATATGAGGGAGTACGATAGACCAAGTGTGAAAGACCAAATAAACAACTTTTTTATATTTACGACTACGATGGTGCAGGTGTAAACGACAAAAAACAGAGGAAAATGACAGAAAATGTGTTTAAAGCATTCTGCTGTTTTTGGAAAAAGTGGAGAGAAAAATTATTTTGTTTTCCATCGGAATTTGTTTTCTGCCGTTCACACATACACCATCATTCACGACCGATTTCTGGGGCTCCAGAGAAAATAAAACTTCATTTTTTCCCGACCACTCTAGATGGAAGGAAAATATAACTTTATTTTTCCCGACCATGTAAAAGAACGAATAAAAAACTTTTTTATTTTCACAACCGTTTCGGGGGAGAGAATCTGAATATGATTAAATGGGATTGAAGGGGTTTGTATGACAAAAATGATACCTTTTAGAGAATATATAAAAAAAACAATACAGCATGAGAATTCATTATTTATTTGCCAAAAAAGAGCAATTGTGATATTTTTGATATTCCATATTGTTTGTTAATATTCACAAATCATTTTATCAATATTCATAATTCATTTTTCAATATAATATTCATAATTCATTTTTCAATATTCATGATTCGTTTCCCAATTTTCACAGATGATTTGTTAATACTCATGATTTATTTTTCAATATTCCTCAGTAAATTGAATTATGAATATTAGAAAATGAATTATGAATATTGAAAAGTGAATCATGAAAAGTGATTTATATATATTGAAAAATCCTTTGTGAATATTCAAAATATTTTCATATTGATAGATATTTTTCAATATTAATAACTGGGGATGAAAAAGCACCTTTGCTTGTCTTGCGGAACGCCCAACGTTTTTATTAATATTTTCCTTAGTTCTATATATTAATCTTAAGTATATCCAAAAATTAAAAAGATCGCATGACAAAAATGAAACTGGTGCGGGCATCTTCGAAAGATTGCGAGCTACGATTTAGCCGAATGCAATTCCAAGACTAAATCTAGTCGTTCAAGCGCACCAGGTTTCTAGTTGATAAGCAGGACCATTTAGTATAACGATAATTCACAGAGAAGTATCAGGGATCGTTTTCAATTGTAATGGTTGTTTTCTGGCATCCTAGCAATGTGATGGTGCAGGTGTGAACGGCAGATAAAAAATCTGCTGTTTTGGGAAAATGATGGAGAGTTTTTTTTTTTTTTTCCTGTTGTTTTTAGAAAACAGCAGAAAATAAATTAATCTTTTTTCTGTCGTTTTTGGAAAACGGTGGAGAAAATAAATTTAATTTTTTTTCTGCTGTTCTTGGACAAAAGGGTGGAAAAATGTTTTATCTGCCGTTCACACCTGCACCATCATATAGCAAAGAACTGAAAGCGAAGAAAATTTAACTTTTCCATTTCAAGTACTGATATGTTAGAGAATGTGCGTTAATTCAGTGATACACAGGGGTATCCACTGGTCGCATTATCGCACCTGCAGCGTGCGACAGAAACTTCAAAAAGTGCGACAGGCTAACAGTGTAAACTCAGAGCTTGGGAATGTTAAGCTCATTTATTTGATGTTTTTTTCAGATGAATTATGAAGCCTCTAATAATTTGACACGTGTGAGTCTGTATGATATGTTCTTGCAATCATTAATTTTGATATAGGTGCTATTAGCGATAACTGAGGAGTGCTGAAGGAAGAATGGGACGGTTTGGGGGGAGTTTTTATTTGAAAGGTGATATGTAAAAGCTCATTTTGAACCTACAGTGCCGACATTTAATTCCTGCACTAAATGTGTGAGCAGCCCGGGCAAAATACACGACCGCACGTCCGATTTCCACCCATTATTCCTTGGCATTGATGCATGTATGACCTCACAACTGAACGTGGCTTTGATCTGCAAGCTATGTGGGCCATTGATGTGCTTAGCTTATTTTCTTGACATGTCATTCATGGTTATCTGTGCAACCAGTTACTGACAGACATCCGGTCGACTGGTGCAGGAATTAAATGCCTGTACTGTAAATTCTGCTGGTGAATTTGCCCTTTTACTGTGAAATGTATTACAATCTGCATTATTACTCTACCGATCTGAACAGCCTGATGTGGACCTGCCTGACATTGTCTGCAAATTCATGCCGCGTTGTAAGTGAGCAAATATTAAGGATGAAACACATGTACACCTTGACTTTGGCTTGCTTGCAAATATTCAAATAATCCATGTTGCACTACATGCTTTCAGTGCTGTGAATGTTAACAAAAACTTATTTACTATTCCAATGCTAATGCTTTTTTCGTCCAAAGATTTTTGAAAACCATCTAAACTCCATTGTATTGCTTTCTTTGGATACCTTTACAGAGTACCCTCACCAGAGTACCCATGTGCCAGGGTTTTAGTCGTTTTTCCAGGGATTTTTTAAAACCATTTGTATTGGCGACCAGCAGCATATAGGTTAAGGCTAGTTTACGTCTTGGTCAAGCATTAAAAGGCTTTTGTGAAGTACTTTCTTAATTGTGAACTTGAGGAAAATATGCAATACAAGTATACTTTTATTATAAGTATACTTCTACAGGTGTGTGATTTCTTTTCACATTCTCTAGCTCCAAATACACCATTGAGTTTGATCTGCGTGTTTTCTGTTT
This sequence comes from Maea johnstoni, assembly GCA_963942565.1. NCBI lineage: Eukaryota > Metazoa > Annelida > Polychaeta > Spionida > Magelonidae > Maea > Maea johnstoni. The sequence continues at coordinate 52,336,750 of OZ012685.1, forward strand.
TGAATAATTGAGACTGGACTTTCAATGAGTAACCATAATTGTTTAGGTCTATATTATCATAAAATCAAAACACATATAGCACAATGGAGTGATATATATATACATATATATATATATATATATATACACACATATGTATATATATATATATATACATATACATACATACACATATATATACATACATATATGTATACATATATATATATACCTACATACATACACATATATATATATACATATATATATATACCTACATACATACACATATATATATATACATATATATATATACATATATATATATACATATATATATATATATATATATATATATATATATATATATATATATATATATATATATATTTATATGTGTGTGTGTGTGTGTGTGTGTGTGTACGTTGCAGGGAAGGGGGAAATTGAGTCAAAGTTCAAAGACAACAAATCCATTGCTTAGATATTGGATGAGTGTTTTATTTGGACACCTCTAAAATACAAAACTTACAGTCTACTGTCAGGCCAGGACATGGATCTAGAAACTTAACAGTGATCTGAAATATACAATCTTGTGCCCATGAATTATGGGATTAGCTCGAAAGTGAGTTCTAAGCCCATGAGTTGAACCACATTCAACCCTCCCAATGCTAAGGCTACTTTCGTCCAAAGCACAAAGATGCAAAGACATTTGAAAATCATCTAAACCCTGTCATGTTGGTATACATTGGAAAGCTCTTGCCAAGTACTCTCAGATGAGTAGCCAGTTGCCAGGGTTTCGATCATTTTCCAGTTTTTTTGCATCTTTTTGTATTGGTCAAATTAGTTACCAGCAGCATGAGGGTTAGTTAATCCAATATTAACTGGTTTGCCCCTATACACTATACAATACTTCCTCCCCAGTTCTTCCACCTAGTGTTCCCTAAGACTGTGGTCTTGCCACAAGCAATTTCACCTATTTACAGTAATAATCTCCACTCCAAAATCTAATAAATATCAACTCGTGACAAGCCTGACAAAAATAATCTAGATATATTTCTCCAACTTCTTATACACAGCTTGCGCACAGTACATTATTTGGCCATTCCTTTGAAGGCTGGAAAAAAAAAAGAGTTAGTTACCTTCTGAACTGCCTGGAAATACTCATGGGTCCCTCTATGCGAGTCGTTATGAAATGGAATCTGTGACTATAATTGTTTTTTGTTTCCATAAGGCAGCACAAAAGAAGCAGAAGTGTCCAGAGTGCAGGAAAATACATCTAACCAACAAAAGATAATATACAGCGAGAGCAGTTGTCCAATCACTAGCTTTGCCAGAACCGGTCGACCTGTACATGTGACGGTCAATTTGGGCCCAGAGCTGGAGGGCCCAGTGATGACCAATGCCGCTTGACCCTTCCAATGCTGAGGCTACTTTCGTCCAAACAAAAGAACGCTTTGAAAACCAACTAAACCCTGTCATGTTGGTATTCATTGTAAAGCTCTTGCGGAGTTCTCTCAGATGAGTACCATGTGCCAGGGTTTCTATCATTTTTTTTAGGCTTTTTGCATCGTTTTGTATTGGCCACACTAGCCACTAGCAACATGAGGGTTAATATCAACCTTTACACCCAACAACATCTTTATAGGAAAGCCTACCAGTTCGCTTCTGTTATACGAAAATATTTACAGTGTAATTCCATTTACTATTACTACCCCCTTCGTTAAAAGCGTGGCTGGTTTTACCAAGGCAACTCTGGATTGGTCATCCGTTCCTCTCACTCATTTCACCCCCCAGCTAGTGATAAAATCGACCAACTTTGACATCTCACCCTCTCATACCACTGTACACAACAGGGCTGGGTCTATCTTCATCGAAACTGATACTATTTCAACCTAGCTATATTTATAAAACATTAAACATAACGAAACATGGACTACAATCAACCTGTTTTTTGCTTCATGTGACGATGGTGCAAAAGCTTTACAATTCATTCAAAAACATGATGAGTATGCAGACCTTGTCGAGGCGTGAATTTATTTTACGACAAATGTCTCCGAATCGAAGCCGTGTATGTGTGTGTGCACTCCTTGCCTAGACACTTCAGCACCATAGGCAAGCCATGTCTTATGCCTAGGATTGTGGTAAACACACAAAATACTCAGGTTAGCAACTTAAAACCTGAATCAGATTTGCTTATAAAACATTTCACATTTAAGCTAAAAGGGTTTAAGTAATATGTGAGCCGGTTGGAAAGAATCTAGTGATAGCCATTAAGGAAAATAGACCTGTTCTACTAGGGAACAGCTTTTCGCTAAGATACCAGCCAAGAATATGCAGCAGCTGATACCAGAATCTTGATAGGATAGAGGTTCTCCGAGTGACAACCCCAAGACATAAAACTAAGATGCCCCTTGAGAACCTAAAATACCCTCACGTAATGATAGAAATGTCCATGAATGATTTGATTGAGTATGTGAAAGACTTGCACCGATTTGCCCACATGCTGACAAATCTTAACCAGGACATTAGTACCTATGTACTAGTGATTAAAAGTAACTGTTTTTACTACAGAAAAATAACCTACATGAACGTATCACTGGCTAAAACAGGTTCCATGTTTTCTCCTGTTTTCGCCAACAACAAAATGATATGTGAGATTAATCGATGATGAACATGTATGTTAGCGAGCCTCTGCTTTATACAACCATGCAAATACTCACCACAGAATCACTCGTCCATTCAAACACAGAAAATAGGCGCTGATTATCTAGTCATTCAACATGAAAATATAGGGGATGGATGAGGCAGGCAATACTGTTACAATAGTCCATCCTTACACTCTCAGAAATGAAGGTTGAAGCAGTGGCAGATTCGGGGGTTACCGTAAATTCTCAGTAATTTGGGACACTTTCGAAAAAATTCTAATTTTATGGGTTCGGGGTGGCCCACATTCTCTGAAAATACCTTGATGCTGTATCAGCAAGATTTACAGCTAGGTCAATATTTTCTGAAATGGCAACTGGCGATAGATCGGGGGTTGCCCAGATATCCCATCAATAATTTTGCCGAAAAAATTATAGTGGCCCAAATACCTGGGGTGATGTTCCAGCATTGACTGATTGATGTGAAGAATGAACAAGTTTTCGTACAGCATATATACAAATGCGAGTCAGCCGCGATAGAAAGAACAGATGCATGATGCTATAATGAAGCATAGACTTTATACTACACCATTACATACTTCCAACAGCCAAAACTAACCATTTTTTAGGCTGAAAACATTAAGATCCTATTGCCTTTGTATTTAAACAACATAACATATACTCCCCTTTCATTTCAACTCAGTGGACTGGAAATTGCACTGGACATTAACCCTTGCAATGCTGAGGCTACTTTTGTCCAAAGCACAAGGACGCAAAATCTTTAGAAAACCCTCTAAACCCTGTCATGTTGGTATTCATTGGAAAGCTCTCGCTAAGTACTCTGAGATGAGTGCCCATGTGCCAGGGTTTTAGTCTTTTTTGTAGGTTTTTTGCATTTTGTATTGGCCAAATTAGCCACCGCCAGCATAAGGGTTAACAATGCGAGGGTGAAACAATCTCAACAATGACGTGCCAATTTGAGTAACGATGCTTAGACTGTGCCATGATCAACAGAGAACCAACGTAATTACGTGAAAAATGAAAGACATCCATAAGACCTGCTATACAAACAAATCAAACATGTATATGCCCATGATCTTATAATATCCTCAATGCTTAGGGGGTTACTACCCCAAGAGCAGTGAGTTTACCTTGAGAGCAACCCCCCCCCCCCTTCCTTAATCTTCCCCACCCACCACCTCCTAATAGAGGTGCCTACTAATTCCAGGTAGACAGAGCAATGCCTTTGACCATGACCCATTAACTCTTCAAATGCCAAGGCTACTTTTGTCAAAAGCATCAGGACACTTAGATTGTTGAAAACCATCAAAACCCTGTCATGTTGGTATTCATTGGAAAGGCCTCGCTGAGTAACCTCGGATGAGTACCCATGTGCAATGGTTTCTTTTCTTTTGCATCATTCTGTATTGGCCGAATAGCCACCACCATCGTAAGGGTTAAGATGTTACTCGACCGTTCTGACCATACTGCGACCCGGAGACAAATATAGGAGAATGTTGCACACAAAAGTTAAGTCTTATATTTCTTAATCTAAACCGTCTATGCTCAGAAGTGTCCTAAGGTCTGGCGAATCCTTATAAAATATACAAAATATTGCTTCTATGCAGAACCAAAATCTAAATTAAAACATTTCTCCAAGTGACAGTCTTCAAGATATTTGCCTGAGCATAGGCGGGTTAGTGAAATAAGGTTACTACGCATAGTCAATTACGTTTGTGATTCTCGGGACACCTGTTGGACGCTGTGGACATCATGTAACAGGCATAACCTTATCCCCTTTAAGTAGTAAACACCATAATCTTAGCCAGCAGGGCATCTTTAGGACACCCAAACCCTTAAAAAGCACCCCTCAGGAAACCCAATTTTGTTGTGAGGAATTTCTTACAATGCCAATCTCAACCATACAATTGAATTTTTTTCATCTTCATATAATTCCTATGACATCGTATAAGGATATTATGCCTTTTTTGATAAATTTATACATGTAAATGCGTTGAAATCTAAGGGAAAATTTGATACCTCTTAAAAATTGTGACGTCCCAAAACTTTGCAATTGCCAATTTTGGGCACACAGTTTACCTGGCTAAAAACCTGGTAAACATAGTCACCTAGACAGGTATTTTTTCCATTTAGATAAGGTATGGTACAGTACAGTCGGTAGCAGGACGTTGTTTTTTTTCTGTTTTTTTCTGTGGGACAATTGTTGGACATAGCAGCAGCAACATCCCAGAAACTGCCAGCAGGGTCTTCGGCAGAATCAAACAGAGTTATTTCCCCACTCACATCATAGGCATGTTCGGAATTCAAGAAAACCAGCCAGAAAAAATCAAACCTACTTTCAATTAGTCAATAATGACATGGTTGACCACTTTGAAAGGAAATTTTTCACTTACAACCCATTCAAGCATGCGAAGCAAAAATACTTCGATGATACAGTTTAACCCTTCCAAGGCTGAGGTTACTTTCGTTCAAAACACAAGGATGCAGAAGATTTTTGATAACTCTCCAGACCCTGTCATGTTGGTATTCATTAGAAAGCTCTCACAGAGTACTTTCAGATGAGCACCCATATGCCAAGGTTTCAGTCATTTTTCAGCTTTTATTGCATCATTTTGTAATGGCAAAATAAGCTACCAACAGCACAAGGCTTAGGATGAACCCAATGCATGAATGGGATAAATAATCAACAGTAACCCATAGAAAATTCCCTTATCCTCAGTACTTAACCCTTCCAATGCTGAGGCTACTTTCGTCCATTTCAAAAACTGCAAAAAGTTTCGAAACTTGTCAAAAGCCTGTCATGTTGGTATTCATTGGAAAGCTCACGTTGATTACTATAAAATGAGTACCCACATGGCAGGGATTCAGTAATTTTCACGCTTTTTTGCATCATTCTGTAGTGGCCAAATTAGCCACCAACATGCATTAGGGTTAAAATTAACCAAATGCATGAATGGGATAAATAATCCACAGTAACCCATAGAAAATTCCCTTTTCCTCAGTGCTTGAAAAGATGTGATTTAGACGGCCATTTTCAAGAAATCCTGTCCAAGACCCTGCCAGATTGTCGTCAGCTTGGCTTGTAGGGAAGTAGGCCCTGTTATAAACAGGCACTGCCCGTTCAACTGCCATAAAAGTATGTTGTTTGTAAGTCTATCTCTTCCATTATTGACTAAATTGGTCTGAAAAGTCCTTAATCGATCTTCACTGTTGAGTAGATCTTTCTCACAAAGGTATTCGTTCCAATGTAGCCCATCGTTCCTGGAAAAAGAAATAAATAGGTTAGATACTTGGGATGTAACCATTAATAACACATTCATTTTCTGTTAGTTATTCTTTTCAATTACTTATTTTGCAAAAAAAAAAAGATTTTTAAATACACAAAAAAACTAAATGTCACACGGGTAAAATACATTTTCAAGTGTCATGAGAGTATCAGAAATCACACATGCTACATGAGGAGCTTGGATGAATTTAACCCCATAACCTGTATACTATGGGCCAGGTTTTGACCACAAGCCCATTTGGAATCTCTTGATTAAGATAAATATTTGAATTCAAACCCTTAACCCATTCACACTCAGAGTTTGTCTAGAAAGTATAGTCTGCTGCTTTTGTACTTTTGCAAATAACTCGGGAATAAGGCAAAAGTTATCAAAATATTTGAAGGAGAGTTGTCGTTTGACCTCTGGTTAACATTTCTCCTTCAAATATTTCCCCAAAAAATGCCCTGTTAGAAAAATATATCCAAAATCGTCAGGCCTGTTTTGGCCGCTGTGAGCATTAATGGGTTAAAATACGTAAAAGCAATATAAAACCTGTTCACAGATAAAGGTTCCCCCTTCGACTTTGAAAAGTTATTGTAATCCTCCTCATAAAACTATTAAGCACAGGTTCTACTTCTTTGATATGCAGTCTTACTTACCACACATGATTCCCAAAGATAAACTAAACAATGCCATGTAACCAAAGTAGAAGGTGGTTTGGAATAAACCATACATCCTGAAAGATAGAATAATAGTAATTCAGAGAGTGCAGACATAAAATCAACAATATTCAAGAATGTGCACCTTTCCCTTCTTATTTCTGTTGAATCATATAACATCAGAGACAAGAGATTCAATAATATTTTACGTAATTTGTGAGATATGTGATATTAATTTATAATGTCAGACACTTAAGTTGATTTTTTCACTGCAACATAATTTTCAATGGAAAAAGAGTGCCGGTAAGAATCTTCTATTCAAAGCAGTAAGGAAACTTCAGCATCTACCTTCATCTCAAAATTACTCAGTTACCTCTGATAAAACTAATTCACGGCTTTTTAAATTAAGAGGTTAATGTTGAAATATAACAAATTCATCCAATATACATTCTTATTAAAGTTACAGCACTATAAGATGATGTCTGTATTGAACAGAGCAGACATCTATTTTTCATTTCTGCAAAAAGATGAATTTGGCGCTTTGACAAAAGAATATATCAAAATTATCCATAACTTACTTGGTTTTAAAGAAGAAATAATAGAATGAATAAAGATAAACATATCCCGATGTGGATCCAGCTGCTAAGAAACTTGTCCACTGCCTGAAAAACAAAGATACACAGGATGAGACAATAACCTATTTAATAGCTGGAAATGTACTCATTCAACAATATATGCCAAGATAAATATTAAGATAAAACTTTAAGAAAGGAATTAATGGCATCAAACCAACATTAATATAACAACAAAATATTATAATATTATTCATCACTCAATACAAATGTTCTTGGATATGTATATGCCATCATAAAGACCTAGCATCTAGCAATGGGAGGCATCCCATAAGTGGAAGGGAAGTATTGGTGTGAAATACCCTACATTTACTCCCTGTGTATCAGTCTTTATTATCATAGTTAACTGCTTATCGGGATGTTAGCTACAACTAGAAACTGGGAGTTCATAATTGCCAATTGTAAAATTTGCCAGCATCCTATTTTTCAAGAGAGACCATAATATACTAAGATTGCAACCATAAACATGTATTTACTCAATAAATTACAAAATTTGCCGGCATCATATCATTCAAGAGAAACCATGATATACTAAGATTGCAAACATGTATTTACTTTTTGAATGAAGGCATAATATCCACATACAATGTCATTGAATTTAAATTGGGATGAACAAATTCAATTTTATGTTTGAAATGACATTATAAGAAATTATTCACAAATTTATTTGAGTGCCCTGAGGGTATTTTGGAGGGTTTGGGTGCAGGGTCTTATCAAGGATTTAGAAATTGGGTGGCCATATTTGGCAATTTCAAAATTTTGGGGCCTCCTATTTTAAAAGGGAAACCACAATAAACTCAGATTATAACCATGAACGGGTATTTACTCATTGAAATAAGACATCTTCCTTATTCAGTGTTATAGGAATCATATTGAGGTGACAAATTTATATTGTATACTTAAAATTGATATTTCTAGAAATTTATTACAAAAATATATGGGTGTCCAAATTTCTATTAATGCTGAAAATTGATATTTCTAGAAAGTTATTACAAAAATATTTGGATGTCGTGAGGGATCATTTTAGAGGGTTTTTGGTGTCTTGGGTGTCCAAATGACACCCAGAGGCCCTGCTGGCTAAGAGCATGCTGAGGGGTGTTTTTGAGGGTGTGAGTTGTACCGGGTGTTACTTACCACCTGTAGTCCTCCGCGTTGAGCAGGAAGTAGGTGCATACAATGGTGACGCAGACGGTGACCACGGCCAGGATGAGGAACACCAGCAGCATGAAGCCGTACACATAGTAGATCTTGTAGGCCCAGAAAGACGTGAAGATGAAATACCTGTAAACATAAACATAAATAACAAATGAAAAAATCTGGAAACCAGCCCCCCCCCCCCCCCCCCAGGTAAGACATCTCAAAGTACCAAAACTATATTTATAGAGATGTCCTAAAAGACAATCTCTAAAAACACAAATTATAATGATTTAAGCAAAAAAATAAATAATAAATAGGACCTAAATAATCATAGAACAGTTAAATATCAATCGGGCAGCTGATATTCTGCTACTTCTGTTAGAACTTATGATTTTTGAAAATTTCATCTTGACTCAACTCACAAATGTCCTTCAAATATTTCTAATTTTTTTATAGAATAGATCATCAGAATACTTTGAGAGGAAGTAACTTTGATAGTGGCAAGTTCAAAATAACTCATCTAATGATAAAGAGCACGAAGGTCTCTCTCAACCTATAGATGGGAGCTCAGTTTTCAGAAGTTACAGTTACCAAAAACAGCTCTAGTGTGTTCCCCTAGAGGATTAATACAGAACTAAACTAAGTATGATATAGTTTCATGGTAGATCTGTGATACTCCAGAAAGAGCCAGTTAACACAGACTTGTAGCAAGTCCAGTCCAGCATGTCAGGTGGACTAGAATATTCCAGAATTCACGACTAAACTTACATTTCAATAAAAATGGATCCGAAGGGCAGGACTCCTCCCAAAAACACAATGACAGCGGGTTCCATGAACCACTTCTTCTCTGGGATGGGTCTGGGAACAGCGTTGATACGGCACGGATAGTTGGGCTGGCCGGCCATGTTGCGGCCTAGCACGGTACCAACCAGGTTCAGCGGCAAAATCACAAAGATGCATATACTTGTCACCGCCACCTGAAATAAGAACCAGGATGTAAGTACGAAATAGAAATTCCTAGCAAAGGTTTTTGGGTGCACTAAAGGGTCATTTTTGAGAGTTAGGGTGTACAAATTACACCCAGGCGCCCTACTGGCTAAGATTATGAGGTAAATTCCATACACGATCAGGAATAGACACTACTTCATTGATATAACTGGCTTCCCTTATTATCAATATAATCATTATTCCACAATTGTACAATGTTACAAATATCTACAGTATATGAAACAGTTTCAAAAATAGAGAATAAAAGAAAATCTAATAGTAGGAAATTATCTCTCTTGTTCATGATATGCATATAATTGAAGTTTATTGGTTTCCTCTGATCCTAGCAACCATTCCATTTCTAATAGAGAAAAAGTCCATTATGATTAAGGTGCCTTAGGAGTTAGGTAGACCGTTTTTCCCTTTATTCTAACAGCATTCTCTTTACAAACATATGAACATGTTTAATTAGGAAGGTATGACTTACCATAGTGCCAAAAGGTATGGCTCTGGACGCATGGTAGTAAATAGCGATGAAGTTGATAAAGAAGGCTGTGCTACAGACCAGCATAGGCAGCAAGAAGGCACCCAAGATCATCTGCTTAATCCAGATCTTTCCTGAAACACGGCAAAACAGCATGCTGAACTTCAACTAGCAACAGGGCAAATTCAATACTAACTAGTGGAGTGTTTAATAGTATTTTACATTTATTTCATCACTTCAGTCTTACATCTTGATAAGATTTCAAATAGAAAAGGCTTACACTTTGAAAAATTGGTTTGGACTTATGGTTAAATCACTTAGGAAGCAAGCAAAAATTTACAAAATAATTGAAGGTAGGTCTCAAATCATCATTTCTCCTACTAGTGGTTTCAGAAAGTTGTCCTGGTCACTAAGATATTGTCAAAATAGCCTAGAATTGTTGTGGCACTGTGGGATGAAGCCAGATACTTATATATAATGATAATGATATACTGTAGAATAGGAAATTAATCTGAAGTGCAAATTAACCAAATTTGTGATTTTGGATTTTTCCAAGATTTTCTTTCTCCGAAAAGCCAATATTGAAGGTTAATATTCCAATGACAGATATAATACTGTAAATGTATGGTACAATATTTCCGACTTTCATTTTACCGAACTGACTCCACTCAGAACAAGTTTGGCAGATTAAACCACTCTGGATTGCTTTCCTATTCGACAGTAGCTGGATAACTGATCAAATGATTCTTACCTCCCATTCTGGCATAGAGACTGCCCCCGAAGTAGCCATTGACCGGGGAGGTGGCAGCGTACACAAAGATGGCCGTGCTCAATAGCGAGCCTCTCCTGCAAGCAGACGAAAGGAGGTGACAATGATATTATTACTCACAGAGAATTGCACGCCCATCAGCCTGCACTATTAAGAAATGAACACAAATAATCTAATATTTAACAACATTCAGGGATAAACACTTACTACCATAAAATCTTGGAAATTTAGACCACCTTAGGAATTTGGGCCACTAAAATAATTTTGCAAAACAAACTCCTATACATACCACATTGTAATTTGTGGAACTTATACATATCCTATAAGAAATTCTCAAAATCTGCAAGGTTTTCAGAATCAGACGTTACTGCCTACTGCTAATGACATTCGCGATATGTAGCTAAGTAATGTTTATAACAAAAGAAAACAATTTTTTCAAGAGTGAAGACATCATGTTACACTAGCCTGAAAGAAGGACAAGGGAACAAATATGATCAGGAACATAAATACCACATTTACAAATAATCAATATTAGAGCAGTGTAAAAGATTCTCTTTTTCTTCCTAAATCATGAAATAGGTATAGTAGGCAACTGAACCACCAACACCTTGTATGAACCTTTTTACTCTAAATAGCATTTCTAAATCAGATCTATTGAAATCGATCAGTTCTTAACCCATTGATGCAGTGTCTTAGCCAGGATTTAGAAACTGGGTGCCTAAAATTGGCAGTTGTAAAATTTTTGTGTGTCCAAATTTTTAAGGGGGATCACAATATACTCATATTTCAACCAGAAACATGTATAAATTCATCAAAATAAGGCATGATATCATTAAACAATGTCATGGGAATTATAAGGAGATGAAAAAATTCAATCATAAGCTTTATATTGAGATTTTTAGAAATTCCACACTAAAAAGTTTGGGTGTCCAAGGGGGTTCTTTTTAAGGGTTTGGGTGTCCAAAAAGGCACCCAGACGCCCTGCTGGCTAAGACCATGCATTGATGCATGTGACCCAAAAAGGCTCTGGTTGTTCAGTTGATATATTTGAGTAACTGAACTGAATTAATTTTTGATGTAGATATTTTGTGAATTCATGCTTGATTCTTAAGTTATGTTTATAAGTATTATGATTTTAGAAGGTTAACCCTTATGCTGCTGGTGTCCAATTTTGCTAATACAAAATGATTCAAAAACCTTAGAAAATGACTGAAACCCTGGCACAGGGGTACTCATCTGAGAGTACTCAGTGAGTGCTCTCTGATGGTAACCAACATGACAGGGTTTAGATGGTTTTAAAAAATCTTTGCATCCTTGTGCTTTGGACGAAAGTAGCGTCAGCATTGGGTTGGGTTAAGGGGAACTCCAGGCATGAATGGGTTAACATATACACGAAAGAGAAAATGTCTCCAAAGTTGCAGTCTTAATTTTGAACTAAGTTGGTCAGCGAAGCTTTACCAAGAGAGTTATCCAGTAATCGTATTTGAACTTTTATTGATCAGTTTAAACACAAAGGCGCATAACTACATTTTTGAAGAGAGTTTTATAATGTAAATAAAAGATACCGAAGCAGAAGTTCCAAAAACAAACCTGCTCAAACGGTACTTCCCCCATAACTGCATTATCAAACAGAACAGAACTAAGCAATGTCACAGTAGGAACTTAATAATAACAATGCCATAAGACATCCCCCAGAGAGCCAGAAGATGATTTAGGAGCTAAGCCACTGATGAGAGGAATGATAATAAACCTACTTCATTATATTAGAAACACCCCTGTAAAGATAAATAAAAAACAAAATTTTCCAACTTAACCCTTCATGCCTGTAGCAGCGGTCACCAACATCCTACCTATTTCTGTTGATGACTTTATAACAAAAGCAACTTATAAAAGATTTTGGGGGATGAAATACTAAGAACTCAAACTTGACTCTCTTTAAACCTTTTAAAAGCTGATGGCGGCTTCTTTGGCCTGTACAAAATTATGCAAAAAAACTTAAAATTGACCGAAACCCTGGCACATGGGTACTCATCTGAGAGTACTCAACGAGAACTATCCAATGAACAGCAACATGACAGGGTTAAGATGGTTTTCAAAAATCATTGCATCCTTGTGCTTTGGACGAAAGTAGCCTCAGCATAGGAGGGGTTAGATATGCTCCAAGTGCTTTATAATCATGCATAGTTGTCATAGATGAAGGAGATAATTCTAAGGGGGTGGGTACTCCAGGCATGGAAGAGTTAACACACTTATCCCCAGAGAAAACTGATAGTCAAATTGTCCTTATAGCAGCAGGCAGGGACCCAGCCAGGACACGTCCTTCGGACAGGTAGTTTCCTCCAAAATTCCTTTTTTTCAACAGCCAAAAATTTTTATGATGAACTTTCAATTTTGGCTTTAAAAGGGTAATAACCAAATATTTCCCTAAAAAACATCTGGGAGATGGCTGAAGTGTAAATTAGCCTTTTTGACACAGTAGGCTATAAAATGTAATTGGCATAACAATCTAAAGTAGATTAGTGGCCCATTCTGGACGGGCAGGAATTTGGGTATTGGGTGTTTTGAACAGGCATTTTAAACGTCCTGGCTAAGACCCTGGCAGAAGGTAATAAAAATATCTAAGGAAACTTAGATTACTAGCAATCAGAAAACCTATCACTAGAAGTCAGATATTTTCCCCGGTTCTGAGTTTTGACAATCTTTTCAAAATGAGGGAGACTACCAGGGAGCTCTGAGCGTAAGTGAACTAAATCATTCAAATTATTCCCCCTATCTATTAGAATACTGTAGAACAGGAAATTAATCCGAGGTGCAAATAAACCAAATTTGTGATTAAGGATTTTTATGAGATTTTCTATTCCGAAAAGAGCCAATATTGAACGTTAATATTCTAATGACAGAAATATCACATCCGACTTTCATTATATCGAACTGACCCCACTTGGAAAAGTTCAACAGATGAATTTTCTATCCTACAGTAATACTAGCTCTACGAAACACTACATCATTGAGGAGGAAATCACTTACTCTGTGTAGAGTTCTCCTAGAATGGCAAATGTGATGACACAGGCTGATACAGCGGAAATCTGGTAGCCTGTTCCAATGAGGGCGGAGAAAAGCATCGGCTGCGAGGCTGGTCTGAAGACATCGCCATGCACCTGCTTCCAACCGTACTCATCACCAAGATCTCTCTCCTGGAAGAACAGACACATACATGTTTAAATGGAAAGGAATAAGCCAGCTTAGGCCTAAAAAAATTAATTGTTTATTTCCTGTAACGGTCCAGAAAAAATAGGGTAGGTAGGTCGGTAAAAAATATTTTTTTTGCATAATTTGCATAATTGCAATAAGTTCTATGCATGATTTACGTTGATTGGGAGTTGGGAGGGCGGAAAATACTTTAGGGTAGGGATTTTTTTGAAAAGAAACTTGTTAGGGTAGGGTTACAGGAAACAAACAACTTATTTTAGGCCTAAAAAGGAAGGAATAAGCCAGCTTATTGAGGCCAGAGGGGGAGTCACAAGATTTCAAATACTGAAAATCATGTTAATTCATAGATATTTTTTAATTAGTCAATCCAAATTGATCGGTAAAGTAACATTTGGAAAATGCCAAAAGCTTCAGTTTATGTTTTTAATTTAAATTACCTATCACATATGATCATGATCGGTAAAATTAGATTAGGCAAATCCTGAAAAAGGCTAATTCACCAAATATCGGACACATCAAATTAACCGGATCTACAGTAGGGGATTTTTGAACATTGAAAGGGTTATTATAGATCTTAACACTATTTAAGAGCCAGCAGTCAGTAAAAAGGCCTTTGTCACATGGCTATCCGGGCAGGCCCCTGTTTATAACATGTACTATCAAAACCTAATTATTCCGAGCTTCATAATTCAAATGATGCCTTGAGCATTAGTGCTGGGACGATTAATCAATATAATCGATTAATTGATTGTTTTGCTATGATTTCTGATTGATCAATCGTTTAGACAAAAGATTGATCCTATTTGATTAGGTTTTCTGTTCACATGGTCAAAATTTCCATTCGAAAGGGGCCTTATTTACCATGAAAAAATGCATAAAAAAGTAAAAGATTATTGCAACAAACGTGGACTATGAGTTCCTGACCATTTATCATTCAAAATCTAGTGGTCATCCGACATATATCGGACATAGGCAAGTAGGCATATTTGCATTGACAATAATTAATTATAATCGACTGAAATTTGGACGATTAATTGAGCAGAAATTTTTCAACGTTTCCCAGCACTATGGAGCACATGTGTGCTGCAGTTTGAGGACGTACCATGTCATCGAGGTCGTCATCTTTGCTGTACCTGGCGTAGTCCTTCCTCAGCGTCCTCATGAGGATCATGCTGACCAGGCCCACCAGGAAGATGACCATCATAAACGAGTTGAAGATAGAAAACCAATGGATCTAGTAGAAAAGAACAGCAGAAAAGGCAGCGTCAGTTCACAACATCGTATATCAAGGTCCAAATACAGGAAATAATTTTGCTTTTTCTTAAGTAAGATTGCTCAAATCAATATGATAATTAGAATAAGGGCTTTACTCTTCACTGTGTAAGACAATGTCATTTGATTCAATTTTTTAAGCTTAAATGGAAGTCTCATATAAAAGAATGTCTATAAGGCTGACAACAGTCTTCCAATGACTAGAAGGAAAATCAACCCCTATCAATCGACGTCTAATTGTTTAACTCAAATATGCCCATCTAAATCCGAGTAAGTGATGGTATTGAACAATCTGCCGGCCCTGATGAGGAATCTCAGCTTGGTGCCCTCATGGGGAGGATTTCTATATTAGCATTCAAAGAGTCAAACTGTAATTAATAACCAGTTATATGCAAAATACTTACCCTATGTTGAAAGAAATTAGGATCAAGGTATTTGTCAAATCTATCTTCAAATTTGATATTTGAACTGTGCCATTTCACCTGAAAATTGCAATAGAATACATGTAAGATTGTGATATAAGATTAGAATCATCAAAGGGGGATAATATGTTTATCCCATTGGTATTTGGATTGTGCTAATTCACATGGAAAACAAAAGATCATATATCATTGTGACATAAATTATCATTTGAGGAATGAGATTGTGGACTTAAATCCAATGTCAAATCCTTTCATCAAACTTAAAACTTAAAGTCTACAATATTTTAATAACTGTTTCTATTTAGAGCCTTTTGCTTCTGACAATGATGAACATTACCCACTGAATGGTTTCATTTGAAAAAGATTAGGAAAGGGACTTTAACCAGATAATGCATAAGAGTAACTATTAAAATTGTCATCTGAACCTTTGATACTTTTCAAAATAACGATTTTCCAAAATATTTGAAGAGTTGTTAGAAATGATTTCATCAACATTTCCCCTTCAAATATTTCCCAAAATACTATTTTGGCCCAAAAAGATTGAACTAAAAGTGTCTGACTACTTTCAGGCAAAATGAGCCAAAAGCAGCGTCCAGCCGTTGTATCTCAAAGTATTAGTTTGATATACAGAACCATTGATTGGTGTCCAACCATTACTCTTGAAATTGGCTAAGGTGAAACTATTTTCTCAAAAAAATCATTAAATACAGGTGAACTTGGATATGACGGACCACTGTATGACAAATTTTTGCATATGACGGACTGTATGGTTGGTCCCAGTCCGATGCATATCAAGTATTTGGCATATGTATACGACGGATTTTGCATATGACGGACCAATTTTCCTGGTCCCATTGAGTCCGTCATATCCAAGTTCACCTGTACAACTAAATCTGATACATATATATCAGGAGTATGATTTCTCTTACCTCATAGGTGAATGGTATTTTAATGTTTGGAGCCAGTTTCACTTTGGCCTCGCTTGTGAGATTCACATCCACGATTTGCTTACTGTTGAAGCCTACATCAAACTTTTTGTGAGTCCAGATGTAGAAACCCTCACCACCCTCATCAATCTCCCCAACAATACCTGAAATAATGAAGAAATGAAGATGAACTATTTATCAACAGGGGTGTGTCCAACTGCAGTCCTTCCCTAAAAACATAGTTTGAAGGTGGAAGCTTTCTTTTCACTGTTCTATTACATATTGGAATTGTACCAAAGGACAACTGATACGTCAAATGGTGGTCTTTAACCAATTCCATTATTGATATTGATCTGAGCATGATCTTAAAATTTCCCTTTTTTCTTATAGCCAGCTGGGCTACAAAGCCAACTACTATTATATAGCCCCACACAATTTTCTGTAGCCTTTGGCTATGGGGCTAGTGTCTAGCTGGACCCTGTTAATACTATGTAGCATAGAGTATTACCATTAGGACGTATTGTGAATTTGAAAGCAAGGTTGGATATCAAGGTATAAGATTTAACCCATGCACGCCTGAAGCAGCCAAAACCGTTTTAGACTGTTTTAGTGATCTCTCTGACAAAAGCAACATTAAGAAAATATTTGAAGGAGTATTGTTCATCTGAACTCTGGAAATTTACAAATCTCCTTCATATCTTTAACGAATTTATGCTGCATTCCAAAAATATTTTAAAAAGAATGGCATATCTAAATGAAGAGAATGCAAGTATATCTATAGACATGAATGGGTTAAAAATGGGTGCCTAAAATGGGCAGTCATAGATTTAAATGGATGTACAATTTTTAGGTAGACAATAGAAATCATAACATCTACAAACATATTCATATGAAGTATCTTGGAAAATTTGTACTTAAATAACATATTTTTGAGTGTGCTTGGATGTGTTTTTATCAGGGGATGAAATTTCTAACAAAGGCCCTCATGTATTGGTTATTATCTTTAAACCAAATTGTGATACCCTATGGTCACAGTGTTAAATTGTTATCCCTTGAACAAAAATTACAGTGAATGCACCGATGAATATATTTTCTGTAGTAAAGAATATCAAATATGGCAAGTGGAATAGTATACTTTATTTCATATTGTTGAGAGGTCCTTCACAATCTTGAGACAATGTCCCAGCAGGGTCTTAGCCAGGATTTCAAACGTGCCTGTCAAAAACAGCAATTTTAAATTTTTTGCCCGTCCAGATTCAGCTACTTATCTACTTCAAATCCTTGTACCAGCTACATTTAATTGCCTAGTGTGTCAAAAGGGCAATTTACACTTCAACTATGTCCTAGGAGATGGTTTGTTAGGAAAATATTTGGTTATTACACCCCAAAAGTCAAAATTGAAAAATCACCATAGAAATTTTTGCCTGTCCAAACAGGAAGTTTTTAGGAAACTACCTGTCCAAAAGACAGGTAGGACGGGTCCTGACTAAGTCCCTGTGTCCAAGGAGAAATTATAAATGACATCTGGTTCTGCTTAATATCATGTTAATATTTGGCTCATTGACTACACTTACCCCAAATTGGTAAATCATCTATGTACATTTGATACCAATAATGGTTCTTCACAGCATATATAAAAGCTTGGTATTTTTCATCTGTTAATGTAACTTCGCAGTATTGTGTCTTTGCTACATTAGCTGGAATAAGAAAGAGAAAAATGCAAGTTAGGACAATAAGAGCATAGGGCTGATAACAAACAACTTTTTAATGCTGAAATAAATCAGTAAACTCATGAATGCAACTCACAACTAGTGGCCCCCTAAAAAACATAATTAATGAGTTCAAAAAAAGTACACGACTATATACCATATTAATAATTAAAATATGATACAGCATATATATATATATGTGTGTGTTAATTTTGTGCATATTAAGTAGTGCTCCGACGATATATTGGTACAGTGTCTTAGCCAGGATTTGAAAACTGGGTGCCTAAAATTGGCAGTTGTAACATTTTTGGGCGTCCACATTCTTAGGGGGGATAACAATATAATCATATTTCAACCATAAACAGGTATAAATTCATCAAAGTAAGGCATGGTATCATTAATCTATGTAATGGGAGTTACAAGGAGATGAAAAAATTCAATTATAAGCTTAAGATTGAGAATTTTAAAAATTCCACATAAAAATATTTGGGTGTCCTGAGGGGTTCTTTTTAAGGGTTTGGGTGTCCAAAAAGGCACCCAGACGCCCTGCTGGCTAAGACCATGTATTGGAATATCCCATTATTGATCGTAGCGCCACGATAGTAGTGCTATTGATAATCAGCAAGATTATCGATAGCAAATGATAATTGATGCCAAAAATAATACAAGCATGTCATGTTCTCAAATTGAAATAAAATGCAAGCTCAATACTCATCACAATGCCACTTCTAATAGATCGTTAACTTATACCGCCGATCACAATTGGTAAGCAAACCGCCATTTTGGACTTTGAAATCACGTTGATAGTCCCGCAATGAATGTGACATAGGTGAATTTCAAAATGGCAGCGGTTTGTTTACTGGCTCGGACTGCCAGTATAACGATTTATTAGGAGGGGAAAAAAGGTAAGTTCCTTGCTGCTTCCACAGCTGCGTTCGTATTTGGTACGTTTTTCATTTCTTTTTTTTTTTTGGGGGGGGGAGGGGTATTTGGCAACTTAAAATTATCAAATTATCGTTATTTATCGATAATCTATTGTCATCTGGGACGATATATCGATAAAAAATTTTCGGCCAAGTCCGAGCACTAATATTAAGTAAAATGCACTTGGCAGGCTATTTATTCATATTCTATATATAAAGGTACCAATTTTAGATGCCAGTGAATATTACATTGCACCCCTAACTTCTCAGAAATAGATCATAGAAACTGCTTGAATGAGGTGGCAGTGCATGGACGATTAATAGGCAACTCAATTAAATGTCAGGCTGACTCGTTGAAAGACATTTGACAAAATCACTTATGCTCACGTTTCAGATGTTCATGTCTCTGAACGGACTGCACAAACAATATGCGCAGTATACAAAAATGGCGATCATTTATTTTCTTTCAGTGATGTATAGATGTGGCCGGGAAATCGACCCGGATCGATTAATTAGATCATGTGAAAAAATTCCCGATTAATTTATGCAAAAACCTTTTTCGCATCTGAATTCTAGTTGACTTGCTGCTTATGTTTTACTTACCATTATAATCTATATCTAACCCACTAAACTCCAGCTCCACCCCCTGAAGGGCCTCTCCCAGTGTCTCATGGTAGTGGCCTATGGTCTCCTTGGGTCCCGCACAGAACGGGAGCGAGAAGTACGAGTATGTCTCCTGTCTGTTGTGGTAGGGACCCACTGTGTTCATCCATAACACAACCTCTTCATTGTCTTCATACTGGAAAAGCAAAAAGAAAATCATGTAAAGGGTGAAAAGATTCAAGTACATGCATAGTTCTAAGCACTACACAGCACATATAGCAAGCACAAATAAATTACAAATATGAGAAATACTGAAAACTGAAAATGAACAAAACACCTAATGTGACCTAAATACAATAATCAAAGTAAATTTATGAAAAGTTCAACATTATTCATACACCATGTGCACTGCCCTCTATTTAGCCTGGTCGTCCCACTCTATTTCTGAGTATAATTGGACTGCCAATCTGGGTGCTCAAAACTTTTGGCCATACTATTTTTTTGAAGGGAAACCATAAATATGTATTTACTTATTGAAATAAGGCACATACAATGGCATGGGAGATGATCATAGAAAATTGTTAGTTTCCTGTAACCATCGATAAAAAATAGGGCATTTTGTTTTTATTTTTTGGAGGGGGGGGGGGGATTTTTTTTTTAAACAATGCATGTTTCATGCAGCTGTAGTCGTAGCCCAGTGCTCTAATCATAATAATTATGTTGATTGGGAGGAGGTGGAAAAAAACTTGGATAGTGACTTTTTTGAGTAAAGATTTGTTAGGTTTTTTTTGGGGCGTTACATGGAGTTAAAATTTCAAAATTTCAATTCTATGCTTCAGATTGACATTTTAAGAAATTCCTCAATAAAATGGCAGAGCTCGAAAAAAGGGGGTGCCAGGCACCGTGGTCTCCCTTGAATTCACTTGCGGCTCCCTCAAATTTCTGCAGGGAGCCCAAAGATGTACTGGTTTCTATACACAACATCTCTAGGTAGTTTTAGAAGATGCAATTGGGCTCCCTGGATACAATTTTAGTTTCAAACCCTGAATGGGGTGTCTTGACGAATGAGCTTTGTGGGTTTGGGTGTCCAAATGAAGTTAAGACGCCCTGTAGGCTAAGACCATGCTGCCAACAACAGGGTAAGGAGAACACTAAAATGGCGTCTGCTACTATGAACTCATGCAAAAACAATGTGTTCCAGTTAACGTAAATGCTGGAGGACAAGTAGTGAATCCAGGCAAGGATCTTACACAAATAAACACCTAGCAGGAAAAAGAACAGAGGCAGTCTAGGCGTTTCCCAATAGGCATTACAAAAAAATATATAATAAATAGGAGTTACTATATATATATATATACATATTATATATATATATATATATATATATATATATATATATATATATATATATATATATATATATATATATATATATATATATATATATATGTATATATATATAATATCAACTAGTGCTCTTACGATTAATCGGAAGGTCGAGGCAGCCTCCTGCGAGCACTAGAGCCGCTGTTGATTTCACCTCACATGCGATGGGTAGTTAAAGCTCGTAATATGTCGATTAATCGCTCGGCAGTTTCAGCGATTGCCCGAGCCATTTTTAGCGGCAAATCCGACCTCTAATATCAACACCAACTTTGTTGCACGCTGGTGTGACAGAGGCTTCAAAATGGGGTACATGCCAAATCCAACTACCACCAGTCCAATTAACTTTTTATCAACAACATTAACTCAACAAGATCTCAGGGATCTTGGTGGGCTAAGCCCATCTTCAGATACTTCTTGTACTTGCTATTTTTGACTAAGACATGGAACTTCTACAAACTATATATAATCATGAATGTGAGCAAGTTGAGGAGTGCCTTAGTTAATAAGGCACTTTTATTAGTCAGACTACAGATATGAGGCAAGTTCAGTGGTTTACTTTTTTTTTTACTGTCCAGACTTAAGGCGGTACATACCAGCAGTTACATGCCTTGAAGGGGAAGATTCTGATAAGGATCTTTCCAAGGCACCTGCAGTACTTACATAACACTCTCCTATTGTGATCAAGGAATTTTGAATGACAACTCAAGCCTAAAGAATAAATAGACTTGCCAACTGTGACAGGACCTGACTATCTGGAAAATGCAGTACATGAACTAGCTATGAAAAAATAATTTTAGTTAACCGCTTAAAGTTAGCATTGGTGTCAACTGTTAACCCATAGTGTTAGTATTCATACTTCCCTGACAAGTTTAAGACATTCATAAGTCCTGAATAAGCTTAGCCAGCAGGGACTTACCCTGCCAACCACCAGGGAGTCATTTCGACTCCCAAACACAAGATTTTTGGGAAAATGACACCCTGTTGTATTTTGCAAGATATTCAGTAATTGTTCGAGTCCAAGGAAATATTTCAAAAGTTTCGCTCATAGAGTTTGTCTATAAGACCCCCCAAGATCATGTGCATAACCCAAAACAGCTCTGTTTTTAAGACCCCCCCTCCCTGATTTCGAGCCCTGGGTTTGCCATATCTTAAAGGCCATCTTGTGATGATTGATCTTTGGTAATAAACTAATCATTAGAAGAAAGTTGCACCAAAAAAATTCATTGAATTTTTTGACGGTCTGGAAAGGTTTTCAAAAATCTGGAAAAAGCCACTCCATCAGATAGACCGGAAGGGTCCTGGCTAAGTTAATAATTGACAAGGCAAGGAACCCAATTGCATCTTCTAAAGCTACCTAGAGATGTGTATAGAAACCAGTACATCTTTGAGCTCCCTGCAGGAATTTGAGGGAGGCGCAAGAGAATTCAAGGGAGCCCTTGAAGCAGGCACCCTCTAATTTCCAGCCCTGAATTTGATATTTGATACAGCGCCCTTTCCACCTATATTAATGTTCATAAGTGCACAGTCAGTGACTCAGTGGACAGATCCTAGATGTTTACGGTCCATATAGTCAAATATACTGCTTTCGAAACTGCAATTTGTTTTCAGGTGTGTCTTTAAGTTTTGCTCACTCTCAGCAGCTGCCAAAGTTGAGTTGAATGCCTATAGGGAGCCACCTATATTTGCACTGCATGTAAGCCCCTTACGCAGTCTCCCTGGCCTACATAAACAAAGGTGCACACCAAGGGAGACAGTGTTTATCTTACACTTCCTTCCTCTAAATAGCAGACAACTTTCCAAAGGAAATCCTTTAACAGCATGTTCCATATACAAAGCTTCCTATGAGTGTAGTGCCAAGCGGAAGATGATATTTGGAAATTGCCATACTGCCAGGTACTCTGAATAACACTCTGCATACAACACTAACGAAAAATGAATATCTTCTATATTTAATAAGAGAAAAAAAAAGAAAAGCAGGATATAATTATTTCTTTGATGAGGGTGCTTAACCCAAGGAAATAAAGGGCCAATAGAAAATTTAAAGGGCCGTGAAATAATTAATTTGTAAAGTTAACTCAATATCACACAATATTTATTATACATGTATGCTTTTATTTCATAGTGTAACTTACCCTTTTGTCAAATGTATTGGTATGATATTTATTAAGGGAGCCCTAAGCTTTCAGCCCTGACTAGTGTCTATATATTAAAGACCCTTCACCCTTGACAGTTCAATATTTTTAGCAGCAACACCCCCTAAAACCTACTTATTTCAAACCCTGCAAAACAAGGAGCCTTTAATTGCTATCATGCCTATGGATGAAGGAAAGATTATGGTTACTTAAAATTCTCGGAGGGGCAATAAAACATTGGTCTTATCCTGATTGATAATAATTGCAATTGCAACATTGAAGGCTATGAGGCATGTACCCAGCTGTGAGCTGACGTGTATTGCAACTTTACAAGCCTTCAACACTTACAGCCAGGTACAACTCCCAAAAGAAATGAGAAAGACATGTCTTGATGAATCACCTACTTGGTTCTTGATACAGCAAATAACAATAAGTCAATTTATAACAAGAAATGGGTGAAAATAACAATAACAAGAAATGGGTGTGTCCAGAAAAGGTGCTCTATACAGGTGAAGGTGTATGCATGTTGACATGCCAGATTTAATCCTCTTAGTCTAACTGTGAACCTACCAGGGCTTTACAGTTCCAAAATATTCCAGTAGCCAATGAGGGATTACTACAGTATAGTCCCCTTCTGTAGTTCTACCACCTGTTTCCATTAAGTTAGTAACCCACATCTGATAAGGGCATAAGCTGCATAACATGTGTTTTAATTAAGTCACCCTCACCCTGAAAAATTCATAGCCAAATTAGGCTTCGATTCCCCAGTTTAGTATAAACCCTATAACACCTTATTCTTTACAGGTTTAGTAGCACTGGATTTATAATAACAGGCCTATCCAATATGTTGAGCCCTGCAGTCTTTTAAACAGAGGGGCCATTCATTGAATTTCAACAAAGTGGGTATTGTTTTTAACCAGGCCGATTTCAAGGCGTAACCATAAAATGTTGCCATTTACCCATATTAATTTGCCATCTAAGGTTGGCTAGTACTAGTAGAACACCCCTCCCTAGAGACCATCCACTAAAAAGTAAAAAGGGAGGTAGGCACTTGCCATGTCATCATATATCTGACTCCATATTATTATAAAAAATGTCAGGGTCAAATTTGATAAGTAAATCAGTAACTACACCTCACAGTGAGCAATCATACTTTGTTTCAATCCTTACAGGAAACAAGTAATTAGATAATTTGGATATTTTGCTGGAAGACTTGAAAGTGTCTACTTCCTGTCTACAGTGTAGGACTACTTCCTGCTACACTACAGTAGTGTAATCCATCTCATCTTCTAACGTAAACAAAAGGTGTAGATCACGAAACAGTCCTTCAAAATTGAAAATAGCAACACCAAAAAGAAGAAATGTTGCTACATTAACCAGTAGCATGTCACAGAGACCTCTATACGTGTGCATTTTCAGCAAATCATATTTTCTTCAAGGTGGGCAGGTCCTGAAAACCGGTCAGCCAGCTTTATGCAGACAGTGATAATAATGACAATTTTCCACGAAAAAAATCGAATTGTGGACTTAAAGCTGAACTTGTATATATAAAACCTAAAACATGCAAACACGGCAGACAACTGCCAGGTGCATAGCTCCAGACTTGGCAAATCTACTAACTACAAAATTATCATTAGCTCCCTACACTACAGGCACCTGTAATGGCGATCTACGGAAATTAGATGAAGGGATCTCTTACCGTATGAGTATGTTCGTCTGCTTGTGCGTTTAGCACAATTGTGGAAAGCACGCATAATAATTTCAAGATAGTGAGGTCCATCTCGGTTGAAAAAAAATAATGGAATGGAGTGCAGAAAAGAAGATGATCGAAGATTTGTCAGAGGTCTTCCATCCAGCCGGGAGATCAATATGGCGGATTCTGTCAGCCACGTCACCTTGGCTACTTCGCGGATATGTAGCACCGTAGTTCTGACTTCTCCCGCCAGATGACGTCGTGTATGAGGTGGGCGTGCCTCTTACGTCTCCAAACATCCGACTGAGGGATTTCACGGATGAAGCGCTCTCTGACAGTTTTGCACGGATGTTCTCAGCAATTAACAATATTTGAAATGATTTAACTCTAATAATTTCATTTGATTTTCCGAATTTTCGATTGAAGACCGTATGATAAGATTCGCAACATCCTCTATTCACTTACTGAAAACTTAGATCAGGGAGTTTCCATTACGTCATCCTGCCGCAACACTTGCCTTCCCCCTCTCTGTAAGTGTACTGTCCTCCCAATACCTCTTTAAACGGGGCCCTATCTGGGTCCCGATATTTTACTATTGATGCCTTGCATCGAAAACGCACTTGCATCTATCTAATTGATGTTACCACCCATTCATTACTAACGATAGCGTGGGACCACTTACTAGTATTGGCCAGCGAAAGATGCGGCCTGAGAGACAGCCGTGAATGCTTTTTTTCAGCTTGGATAACAGTAGTCAATTGAATCAGAAAATTAAGGCCAATTTGAATGAAAATGAGTGTGGGTTGTTGATTGGTATTGTCAGAAAGATGATCAAATGAAAAGGAGAACAAATGAATCAAAAAGTTGTGGAAAACTTGAATCAACAGGAGTGTGGGTTGTTGATTGTTTATCTCAGAAAGGGGGATATACGTACGGAAGCTGCGACGAGATTTTTTATGTTTCTATGCCACACCCAGAGGTGGTTGCAAAAAGAGAAATGAAATATTATCACAAGTACATTCTTTATCCTACAAAATCCTGTTGCTCTAGCCTGCACTCTACGGTGATGAGTAATGCATTTACACCTTAGAACAAATATAACTTTTTTATTTTTACAAGCCTAAACAAATAGAACTTAGGTCAAATTGTTACCCCAATATAAATAGCATAAAACACAACCGCTTACAGTTCTATACCATTAATTAATAATTTGATAAAACTCTATCTACATTCAGTTAATTTCTTGTCATAAATTAGAAGAGACATACTCAAAGTTGCATCTGAAACTCTTTTCGATTGACCGCATTAATGAGAAAAATGAAAGCGTCTACGAAGTATAACTGATAATTGGTATAGTTCTTTATATTCTGCTAAAGAAAATTCAAAATCAAGTTATTTACATGTAAATATAGTGGGATTTTTCAAATAGCTGTTTCAGAACGAACATGCAATTATCTTATCCACTATCTTATCTAAGCGTCATGCTTTAGTAAAATGTACTTATTGCATGGTCTGATTGGGAAACTATTTGCATTACTGTAACTACATTATTCTACACTTTCTGAAGTACATCTTCGCCTGAATTAAGTACTTCCAATGCTGAGGCTACGTTCGTCTAAAGCACAAGCAGCACATTTTTTGAAAACCATTACAGCAGATTGCAACCAAGACTTTTCGCTATCAAACTGGTTTTATATAGTTCAGGTTTCAAAACATTCACGGAAAATCCTAGAAATACAACACCACGAATACAAGTCCGTTACTGTTAAGATAAGTGCAGTGTTTTCCCTTGAGATGACCCGAGTGCAGTGAAAAGGATAGGCCAAACCATTAAGGGGGTCCACATTTAAAATCCTGTATTTCTGCCACTCTTTGTAACAGTAAGTACCATCTAGGTTAGATGAAAAAAAGAATGGATACGTAGCGACTAGCGAGAGACCAATTACTATAAGCGCTATGGTGAGGGCCTGGACATGACATGGGTTTCTGATCTGGCAATCCTCGCCAGGTCACGAGGGAACAAGGACCAATCAGGGCTCTCGTATCGTTTACATTACAGAGAAATCTGTGCGCCAGCTTCATCTAAGCTTGGATTAAGAAAAGAATGGATATGTAACGAGAGACCAATTACTATAAGCCCTATAGTTACATGCTAGCCTCATGCCAGGACTA
This sequence comes from Maea johnstoni, assembly GCA_963942565.1. NCBI lineage: Eukaryota > Metazoa > Annelida > Polychaeta > Spionida > Magelonidae > Maea > Maea johnstoni. Next base: position 52,363,774 of record OZ012685.1, read on the forward strand.
GCAGATAAGGCAGCAGCACGAGGTCACGTGGGAACAAGGACCAATCAGGGCTCCCGCATCGATTACATTACAGAGAAACCTTATCTCCACCACCTGCTGGGGGTGCCCAGAGCACCTATTAGCGACTATTAATTGACACTGGTTGAGGCTAGCATGTTCAGGTTGACCGGCTGGTTTCCATTCCATGTGTTGGTCTTCTAAGATCTAAGCATGCGCAGAGAGCATAACTTTTGGGCTCTTGGTTGAGGCTGGCATGTTCAGGTTGACCGGCTGGTTTCATATCCACTTATTTTTATTTATCTAAGCATATAGGTAAAATATCAACTGTCCAAATCAGAAAGAACAGGTGAGAAATTCTTAAGTGTTGTATGATATTGTATATAAGCCGATATTCTAATACAACTTTTGAAACATTCATCTGTTTTTAGCAGAGTATCTGCTTTGGAAGTTATTTCATTCTCCTAGTGACAGTTTGCCGCAGTACACCTTAGCTGCACAACTACCCTTGAAGTAGCCTGCATCCACGGCCATATTTAAATGTCATCCCTTGTGGATAGGTGGCACTGCGGTATACTAGCATGGTACGAATACGAATAAGAATACGAACTTTATTACTCTCTAACCGTCTTTTTGTGGTACATAGAGGTCCTTGGGCAAGACCGTTTATTCCGTATTGCTTCAGTCTAGCCAGCTGCAAAATGGGTACCCAGATAGGGCCCCGTTGAAAGAGGTATTGGGAGGACAGTACACTTACAGCCGAGAGAGGGGGAAGGCAAGTGTTGCGACAGGGCGCTCATTAAGGCCGCAGGATGAGTACAAAATGACAGTGTAATAAGGATCCGTGCGCCCAAAAAGTGAGTGGCGGGCGCACATATCCAAGCCCATAGTACAGTTGGAAGGTGCATAAATAGGGCACTGATCAACAGGTGACGACGTATGGAATAGCAAATAGAAGGTAAATGGGTGGAAGTTGCATTGAGTAATAGGCATGTGCAGCAAGTGTGCATGCACGTGACAATACCAACATCATCGGGAACATATCCTTTATTTACATATTTAAATTAATATTTACATCCATTAAACTACATATTTTCTTGAAGAAATTCTAAACTTTATCACTTATGATATTTTTTCTGTTGAAAGCAACAAGCTGACCACTTAACATATCTCATATTCTATGTGAAGGCTAGGCATTACTACACTTATTAAACTATTTTTTTTTTGAAGAAATTGGCGACTACACCTACGGATTAAAGTGCCATCCGAAGCTAGAAATAAACTCTTGCAAAAATATATATATGTATAGATAGATCAGATTCGATCCTATGACCTTTGACTCTCCAAGCCGGTACGCTATCGATGAGTTCATCGAGTCATGTTACTCAAAGTGGATTAAAACAAATCAATACTAGTATTCATGTTCATAATTTGGGATCGTGCCTACCTTACCGTGTCAACATGTGGATCCATAATCGTCCAGTATATGCTAACTAAGATGGCCCCACTCTTACGGTATACAGATCACTCGAATGTCGTTAAAAACCAATTAAGAGATTACGAGCGCCAAAACAACTGAAAAGAATTTGGCGATATACCGACTTTAGCCCATTGCCGATGAAAACACAATAATGAATATATCTATATGCGTTTTTAAGTCGTTAAATCTACGGCATCTCCGATTTCTCAGGCACATTTTCCCTTCTAGTAAAAACATCTCTGGGTGCGTTCAGATTGTAACATTAGCAAACGTTTCACTTTTCTAGCCGCTTACGCGCCTATGGCTGAACATAGCGTCTAGCATAAATAAGGCAGTGCTTAGAGTGTGTGCGCTACATGCTGCCAGTTGCTCGGGAAAATGCCCAGGGGGATTGTAATGGTCTCCGTGTGTACACGCCTGCTAGGGGAGGAAGGTCGTGTGAGCGCTTCGGTGGATACAAGACTATAAACCGAATACCTTTACCTTTACCTTTAATTGTAGGCTACAAGTCCCTATGTAGTATAGAGGTGCAGGCATACATTCATAAATAATAAAGTAAAACAGTATGCTACCCTTGACGCAACACGTCCGTCCCTGAGGACATCTGCCAGCTGGGCACCAGAGAAGACCTGAAAAACACAAAAACACACAAAAACACCAATATCTCGAAAATATAAACAAAAGATTACTAAATAAATAAAAAGGACATATATAGATCTGCAGTAAACTGTTTTGTGAGGATGTATAATAGGTGGTCAAACATGTCAAACATTAGTTTGAGCAACTCCAACTCTGGTACACGGCCGATGTTTACTATGTGCTATCTGTGTATGGTGGAGGCCAATGTAGGTAGCATATAGTCAACATCGGCCGTGTACCAGAGTTAAGAGTTGCTCAAACTAGTCAAACATCAAACAATTGATATCTCACCATTCTAGTCAGAATATCTTATCTGAGATCCGTAGATTTGTATTGTGAAAGTGAATAAATTGAAATATTGAATGTAATTGATCTAGCATAAGCCTGTGCGGCTAATCTGACTTTAAACAGTTCGATAAAGAGTCATCTGACATTTTTAAATAGCCATTTAAAGTTTTAAAAAAGATAACCTTATCCAATTTGACACTCACAAGTTAATTTTCACTTCTAAGTAGTAAGCTACAATTAACATTCACACCCAAACGCGTACACACACTGGTAGACAGGGGTCCAGCCACAGGTGTCTGCCACAGTGTGAAAAAATAAAGGAAAAACAAAAAACTATTGTGTTTTGTCTGCTTTCTTATCACATCCTCTGTTTTATGTAAGGGATAGCAGGGGATGAGATGAGAAACCAGAAAAAAACGCGATATTTTGGGGCTTTTCCTTAATTTTTTCAGACTGTAGAAGGCACCGGTGGTGCAGCTAACCACTAGCCCCATTATGATGTGGGCTATATAAATATTTGCCTTTTGTAGCCATGCTGGCTATAAGGAAAGTGTCAATTTAAGATCATGCTGAGAGGAATATCAAGAATATGATCAGTTGAAAAACACTTGCCACATCATTTGTCCTTTAGTGCAGTTCCAAAAAGAAATATATCAGGGAAAATATAGCTTACAACTTAAAGAAATGTCTTGGGAAATGACTACCATGAGACTGCAGGATTTAGTAAAAGTTAGGGCTATGGGATCTTGGGTGGGCTATGGCGATTTGAAAACCTGAGCTTCAGCATCTCCCAGCGTTTTTTTGACTGAACCCTGATCCATGCACACGAAACGAAAAAAATCCGCTATTTTTCTGGAAAACGACAGATGTTATTTCCTTCCGTTCACACCTGCACCATCGTAGGTGTGCCGTTCAAAAAATCATGTCTCTCCGATAAAACCATAGCGTGCTTTTGGCAATTGTCATATCTGAGGTGAACACTCGAGAGAGAAAAAAGGGCGGAGTTCTTTTTTTGTTTCCTTGCCACTCCAATTATGTTATGATGAAACCCTTCGTAAAGGCATGTTCATATCTAAGATATCCGATATTCTACTCCAAAGTAAACAACATGCCTCTGACTAAACCCTCTTCGCTTATTCTAAATGTTCCGACTGTTTTTCTTTTTTTTTGTTTTGTTATTGTAATCATGCGGATTTTACACATTTGTTTTGCCCTTATTTGTTTGAGCTGAGACTGAAAACGGAGGGATCCGCCACCAGCGAATATAGTGGCAAGAACGGGGCCACAGCTCACAGCAATGTGCTAGCTGATGTACCCAGCGTGCAATCAATAGACGCCAAGAAGCTGATTACACTGCAGGCGTGTTAGTTCCGCCTTGGATTAAGAAAAGAATGGATATGTAACGAGAGACCAATTACTATATGCCCTATAGTTACATGCTAGCCTCATGCCAGGACTAGCAGATAAGGCAGCAGCACGAGGTCACGTGGGAACAAGGACCAATCAGGGCTCCCGCATCGATTACATTACAGAGAAACCTTATCTCCACCACCTGCTGGGGGTGCCCAGAGCACCTATTAGCGACTATTAATTGACACTGGTTGAGGCTAGCATGTTCAGGTTGACCGGCTGGTTTCCATTCCATGTGTTGGTCTTCTAAGGTTCCGCTGGGCATCACAAATAATTATATGCGCCCAATGTGATTCTGTTAATTTCCTGCTTCTCTCTAGCTCTTATCTTTCTTCCACATTTGAGTTAATTTACTACCTTTGAACTCTTCTCCATAATTTTCCCAGCATAATTAGGCCGAAATAACTAATGACTTGATAGCTAAGTCTAACGGAGTATGCTACTGATGATTATCATTTTCTTCTGTTCCTTTAATTGTTTGCGTTCCAGAGTTTTCTCTGGGTGTTTTCTTGTTCTGTTCTCGTTTATTTTTCTATTATTTTTTCAGTCCTTAAAATGACTTTCTTCCCTCCTCAATTGTATTTCCTGTCAATTTGCTTTGTCATTTAATTTGTTTTACCTGTGCGTATGCCAATCCCCCTTACCCCCCTACCCCATCATGTCAGTCTTCCCCTGCTGCTGAACTGACTCTTGTCTATCCACCTCAAAACAAACATCTTGTGGACGACTCGTGCTGCCACCTTTTGGCGGATTATCAAACTGTTTCATCAAAACAACAATCGCCAACCACTAGAAAAACCGGGCGCTGTTATGCGTTCTAGCGATAAAAGTAATCCACATAAACGGTAGGTAGCGTCCCAATACCATCTTCCTGGTTTAGCCGAGTCATTCATTTCTTGATTCACTCGCCGACCATTTACATTGATCGTATCGATACTGAAAAAAACATACGGCTGAGCGCTTCTAGCCAATCGTTGCATTCCTTTCCATTTGCTGCGGATCTACGGTCAGGAAAATGAAATGTGTTGTGACGGGGAAGTTGGATGAGGGGTTCGTGAGGTAAATATTGTTCTTATTTTCTTCCTTCTATCTATGTTTCAGGGAATATATGTGTCTCTAGTATTTGTGATGGTTGGAAGCAGGCATAGTTTATGCCTTTCAGGATTTATAAAGGCCACTGGCTTAAGATAACCCGATATGAAAATTCCTTCAGTTAGGTTCCCTCATCCATGTCCAGCCAAGAATGATAAGATAGCCACTGTTCAGGTGACTACATTTTCGCCATGCATATAAAGCGCACGGCCCTGGTGAAGTAGATATCTGGTCCACTAGCATATTTAAACATATGGGGTGTACTACTGCTACTACTGCTACTAAGAGCAACAATTTAGTTATAAGCGACCTATTGTAAATAATTATTATGAACACTTACAGCTCCTATTTAGGAGGAACTATCGACTAAGAAGAAGAAGAAGAAGACTGTCAGTCTGTCACAATGGTCTACCTCCGATAGCAGATCATTGTTGTTGTAGAATCTCATAGCTTTTACTGATAGTGTCGACATACATACTGCACATAGCAGGGTTACAGTCATGATTGTGTTTTCTTGAAGCCTGAAGGATCTCGTTGAATATCCACTTAGGAGTAGGAGATTTTCAGGGCCTTTTGGTTTCACTTTGATTACTATGTAATTATGACATCAGCAGGAGTGGTGATCTGCAGCCTGCTAGTAAACATATCACATTCTTGCATGCACCCCCTCCCCCCAATATATATATATATATATATATATATATATATATATATATATATATATATATATATATATATATATATATATATGTATATATATGTATATATATGTATATATATGTATATATATATATATATATATATATATATATATATATATATATATATATATATATATATATATATGTATATATATATATATATATATATATATATATATATATTATATATATATATATATATATAATATATATATATATATACATATATATACATATAATAATATACATATATTACATATATAATATATATATATATATATAATATATATATATATATATATATATATATATATATATATATATATATATATATATATATATATGTGTGTGTGTGTATAAACTGTATATATATATATCCATTTTACTATATTTGTAACCTCTTTGTTGCCAGAGCATTTAGGAAAGAGAAATATTAATCTGTAACCAAATCACAACTCTTCTTCAAGTATTTTTTATGAAATTTCGTCTCAATGTAAATTTATTCTCAAATGCATCAAAGATCCAGATGACACTTTTTATTATTAAAGAGTTCTTCAGGCATAATTTAGTAAGTTATGCACATCCTTGGCCTATGATGCATATTATTTAATCTCTGACTTTTTAATATCTGTATGCATGCACAATACTATGTCAGTTTAAACAAAGATGAAGATTGTTCATTGATAGGTTATCCTATGCCTTGATAAAATCTGAACGACGGAAAAGACTAAAAGTCCCTGAGTAGGAATTTAATGATGAATAATGCTAAAAATCAATTTCCCAAGTGACTTTGTCAATTTTCTATTTGTTTTTCAGGATGTTTTGATAACAATTTCGCAGAGGAAGCTTTTTTGATTGTTACACCGAAGCCTGCAAGATGAGTACTCCTCCCAGGTCCATAGGGGGGCTGGGAAAACTGCGATCAAAACCGGCGCACCCCACCCCAAGTATATCCATTCGTTTCAATGCTGCATCCATGATGGATGATGACGATGATGATGATCAATTATGGGACAATAAAAAAGTGGAGTTGACTTTTGGGAAGGCTGAAAATACGTCAGAAAGTATTGCTGTGAAACCACCTCTAACCAAATCCAGCAGTACCGTAACTGCCCCTGTCTCCATCTTGCCTCCACCTTTACTTAAACGCAGTAGCGTACCAGAAAAACTGCTCCAGCCAGACATCAAAGTTCCACCCGCCCAGGTACAAAAGGTAGAGGAAAAGTCCTTGTTGGATGAGATAAAGGATAAAATAAAGAGCTCAGAGAAGTTCACAGCAATAACGAAAAAGCTTGAAGAGTTATCGGCGGATTCCAGTCCCGAGGAGGACAGATTGAAGCTCTGGATCGGTGGCGACCCGCTGCAAGATGATCAGAGGAAAAAAAGCCTCGATAGAAACAGTGCTGGTTCTTATCAGGATTTATCAGAAAAATCTGAACCTTGCCCAAAACAGGCCACCCCACCATTATCTACAGGTCTTACAACACCTAGGTCGAGAACTAGTAGTGCGAGTGATACGCAGCAAGTTGACGCTTCGAGAAACTCGCCCAACACACTAGCGCGAGATGAGTCTTTCAACATTGTGGATGATTTCTTTGGTGCTGAACCCTTCGAGGATTTTACTGGGGATCCTGCACCAGGTTCCTTTAGTGCAGCATTGAGGCCTGGTGGTCAAGAATTGTCACACTCGCCGGGGAGCATGGGAACCACGCCACCCAAGTCAACACTCTCCATGCTCCGGAAACGCCCCAAACCCAGCCAGCCCGTCTCCATGTCGAGTTTACTTACAAATAAAGATGACGAGGATGACATCGATGTCTTTCAGGATGTGAATGAATCTTTTTACGAACAGGATGAAAGAAGGGTAGATAGGACACCTGCTGAGACAAATGAGAATCAAACAAAGGATGAGACTACTACCGATAATAAAGACAAATGCGGTCCCGATAGTCAAAAACCTGATCTCCCTAAACCAGTGCCTTGGCAAAGGATTGTAGTGCTAACGCTCTGTGTCTTCATCTACCTTATTCTGCCCCTGCCCGCCTACCTGGATGGGTTAATTATGGGCTGTCTGATTGCGTCGGGTGGGTGCTACTTCTACCTGTGGCTCCTGGCGCCCCCTAGACCCAAGGAACCCTTCGTCCTACCCGATCTGGACTCCCTTCCACCCCTCGCCGTGCCAGAAATGAGGGAATCCAAACATGAAGACGGAAAGTTTAAGGTAAGTCCAAATCATGTATAAAAACTTCAGAATTTAACTGTTGGTAACTTGTTATATTATGAGTATGACTTGAGTGTCTATCTTGTGGTGAAGTTGGTTTTATTTCAGCTTAAGATTTGAGGCTCAGTTTGTTTTTATTTCTGTAAAAAATATATTATTTTGCTGCTTGCAGTATATGATAAAGAATGTCACAAGTTGCCAAATCTGGCTACTTACCTAATACCTACTACTATGTATTATTTAACCATTATTTAGACTGTTGAGATATTGCACCATATCTCGGTATGAATGACCAGAGGTTGAGGTTGATATCAGTTTGAGGAGTTTGACCTTTCATTGCTGAGTATGGTTGTAGTGGTAGCCTCATTAGTATTTACCACACTCTAGAACTAAAGGATAGTGCACATAAAGAAAAATAAGGCAAAGTAAACAAATTGACTGGCTTCAATGAGCACACATTCACACGGGGATTCTCCAATCAGGGGTACATAGGCTGTTGCACTAGGGTCAAAATTTCAAATTGTTTATTAGTGCAAATACTATTAAATTTTCAAAAGTAGGGGATGTCCAAATATTCAGGCTAAAATATCTCTGAGCATTCTCATTCTGTTTGGAAGTTATGGTGTGTCGATGTTTGGGGTTCAGTTTTGGTTATTCATGGTATACGGACACTACACAATATTTCAATGAAAGCTAAAACTGTGATGAAGCAAACTTTATGGATAACAGCAAGCAAAAGTGATAGTGCAATACCAACAGCAAGAATGTGTATTCAATAAAAACAGACTCTAACACCTCAATAACCCCATTCTTTGGAATATGAACCATTTCATATTAAGGTACAAATGGACCCACCTAAACACTCAGAAAGATGTTTTGTTGCACATCAATGTAATTCATGTCAATTCAGTAATCTAATGCCAACAAATCTCAAAAGGCCAACAGAGAAAGGGAATGAATAGTAGACTTTTTGGAAATCTATATAGCTTCTGATCTTTTGGGTATAGACACTTTTCAACAGCCTTAGAAGTATATGGACACGAGAAGTATACGGACACTACAATGATAGAAATGAAATTCTGTTTGCTAAACAGGAATATTTCAGCATACCACTGACTATAAGTGTTGTCAGAAACTTACAATTCCTAAATGGCGTTTAGAAATTCTGCCTTGTTTGTGCATATATCTAAAAAGAATACTTAGTCTGTTAACTTTTGACTATCCTAAAAAAGGTTAATTTTATTCACTAAATCCTCTATAAATATCGTAGTAGATATCTATAGCCTGTCTGACCCAAGCTTGGTCGAATGTTTTGTCCTCTTTTGTTACAAAACATTCATGTTTGCCTTCCAAACTTCGTGAACCTCTTAGGAGCACTAATTCATGCATGTATAAACATATTTTTTGCCTCAATTCCGTAAAATGTAGATTTTGTCTATAAGGGGCCTAATTTAGTAAAATTACATGCGAGATCACACACATTTGTATTGTTGCCTAATGGGACCTGATGAGCAAAATCTACATTTTAATGAATTGAGACAAAAGTATGTTTACACATACACAACTGCTCATATCAACAAACTGATACTGAAATGTTTTATTTACTTTTGTAATCTCCATAACCTTAGCTTAGCCATTCACATAGCGGGCATGCAAGATTAATTTTGCCACTTTTTCTCAAAAAAAAAGTATAATTTTGCAGCTCGGTGAGGCTCATTTGGGTCAGTCCTGTAACAGACAAAACTGAAGTCCATGTAAACATCCACAGGTCATATTTTCGATAAGTCTGGGAGCTGGATTATCGCTACACAAGTGACATAAATTTTGAGAAAACAATAAAGTGGTCACCAAACAACAAAAAATAATACCTATTGGATATGATGCATCTTGTTTATATCTAACTTCTATGAATTTAATCAGTAATTTTGCTGCATTTTTGCATATTTTTACATATTTGCTGGATTTTAGAAAACAAATGGCTGTCATAGGAATGACAAAGGGGTTACAGAACTGACATGTTCAGCTTATGTCATTCCTGTAACACACTTTTCTTGGGAAAGTGGTATCATTTTTTGAAAAGGAAAAGGAAAATGTAACACTAGCATTGCTTTATTGGTAAACATCGACAAAATGCAATGAGCAGGACATCTTCATGATAATTTAAGAAGCCATTCAATCATTTTGATGATGACAAAATGCCCCAAAATGGTCAAAATAATAGATATAAGGGTAGGAAAGGCATCCTAAGACATTCATAACTCAGCTTAAACCAAACATACGGTTAAGTGATTGGTATCAAAATGTTGTTTTGAAAGAGATGTGTCTTCAAGGTCAAAATGGTTGCCAAATCAAGAATCTGGTATTTTCCCATTATTTATAGTTTCCATTTATTAACTTCTTAGAATTTTTGAAGGTATGTTTTGCTTTTCCGAAGTCAATTTTTCTGAAGGAACATCTTTTGGAGTTGTTGAACATTTTAGAAAGTTTGTTGACTAGAATCTTAAGTCCCATTTGGTGCTTCAAGGTACAAAGTTGAGTACCAAGCACACCCGGAGACCCCCAAAAAAGCCTTAAATGGTACATAGGACGATCTAAAGTTTTACAAGTTGGAAGGGACCAGATGATACACCAAAATATCAGTTTTAATTTTTTAATGATCAATACAAAATTTATAAAATCAAGTGGCCATTGAAGGTCAAATGAAGGTCAAAATGCCATTTTTTCTACAAAATTTCAAACTATGAGAAATATGACCACTATTGAGCACATAAAACTAAAAGTTGTGAGCACTAAACATTAGAGACATCGCTTGGTATCGAAATACTTGTTGTAAGACAATCTTTCTATTTCATGCAACACACCTTGGGTAGGATATTTTGTTGTGATATTAGAGGTCATTCAAAGTCAATCTACCCCTTTATGATTTAGGGCATTTTGTCTTTTAATTGTCTGTGTCATAGATCATCAATTTCTCCGGGAATACATATTTCACCCTGCAAATATCTTAAGTTGTAAAATATCTTTTAAAAAGGACACTCATGCCTTTTTGGTTATTTCAAGACAAAGCCTGTGTCAAATAAAGGTCTAAGTTTTCTATAAAGATTTCAAACTTAGATGAAGTAGTTGTGTATAGGCATTACATAATAAGATTTAAATATTATTCTAGTTAGGAAAATATGAATAAAGGAGGTGTCTCATCGAAGATATTTGGGTTGCCTAAGACATTATATAAGAACATTGTCTCCCAGTATACGGACACTACAGGAAACAAAAGGCACAGAACTCCTATTTTAAATGCAGGGATTGTAAATTCAAACATCCTAATTGGATTCAAATGTATTGTAGGAGAGGTGTTGGACACAGTGTAGCAAAATGACTTGATAAATAAGTCAAAATATTGTCCAAATGGTTAAACACAAACACAGAAACGCTGTTTCCCACATGTGTAGGACTTAATACGGTTAAATATACAAGTTAACTTGGCCAGGGACCTAATGCAGAATTATTAAAACATACACATTACTTATGGTGTCTATTTGGGAAGTGAAGTCAACAATAAATTTTATATCAGAATGCTTTACCAAGATGCAAACATATTTGGTATACAGACACTACAGGGTATACGGACACTACAGAATGGCTTTTTTGGCTAAAAACTCCAGCAGCCTCTGAACTTACAATAGCTATAATTGTTTTTTAGTGATTGCTAAGGAAGGTCTTACTGCTAATAATACAGTTTTTGAAAGATGTTATTCTAAGAGCTCAAAAGGGGTGGTATACGGACACTACAGGTTTTTTCGGACACATTCAGCAACAATATGAAAATTTCATATTTTCTTTGCCTTTGACTATACTGAGCCATTTCTTTTATATGGAAGAAAACCTTTACCTGGAGCTTAACATGGGTTATAAAAAGTGCAATTCCTTATCTTATTCCTCAACAGCTTGGTTGTTAAATATTACAACTTTTGAAATATTTGATTTGTGTTACAATGATGGTCATTTATCAAAATAACCATGAAAATAGTTTTATAGTTCCAATTTACGCAATGTTTACTGTGTTGGAGAGAGAATTCTATGCTGACGATTGATAACTCTTAAAATTCACTGCAGATATGTGCTTCTGCAGTTTTAAAATACTGCACTTATGGAATTTTTTTCAGTGCAACAGTGTTACATTGCATTTTGACCTATTTTTGGGCAGTTCTGAGCTATTTTGGGGATTATTTACAGTGAAAATATCACTTATAACATTCTTGCCAGGAAGATCCACACCCTGTATGGGTGAAAATCCAAAGAAACCAATTAGGAGAACTACCTTTCACCCATTCTTATGCATGTAACACCTCTTCATTAGAAAGTGTACCCCTGATTGGAGAATCCCCGACACTAAGTCAACACCCCATGATTATCTTTGAGAGTTCGTGTTATCAAAGAAAGAGAGAAAACAGACAACTGAGTGAGGATTTGACCTTCCCAGGGGCCCAGTGGTATATGCTCCTATATTTTGTTGTGGACCCCTAGATTATGGGCTAAAAAAGTATGTATGTCAAGTCAAAAAAAGTATTTTTTAGGGTAAGAAGCGTGCAAAATAACTGCTTGCCCCATTGCAAGTTGCAAGTGAATTCAGCAGAAAATGGCAATCGGGCAAGCAGAAGAAGAACCTAACTTGCCCCGCTTGGTGAGTGAAGTTTTGGGCAGAGACACAGAGTCCTCGCAATGTAACTCAACTTTGTTTAACTGTGGCGGGGTAAGTGGAAGTGCCGGAGGTGCATGTAAACTTTAGGGGCAGCCCTACTTGGCAAGTAATGTTTTGGAACCTATGTTGCACCCTGGTAAGTACTGTCTAAAAGACGGGCAGTACAGGTCCTAGCTAAGTCCCTGAATTGAAATTGCTAGGTCTGAGAGTGTTGTTCACCATTGATAGTGCTCAGTCGATAAGAGTTGGAGCGACACAAAGATGTTTAAAAACCATCTAAACCCTGTCATGTTGGTATTCATTGGATAGCTCTCGCTGAGTACTCTCAGATGAGTACCCATTTGCCAGGGTTTCAGTCATTTTTCAGGTTTTTTGTATCTTTTTGTATTGGCCAAATTAGCCACCAGAAGCATAAGGCCTAAAAAAATTAATTGTTTGTTTCCTGTAGCGGTCCGAAAAAAATAGGGTAGGTAGGTCGGTAAAAAATATTTTTTTTGCATTATTTTTTTGGTCAAAAATGTGTGTTTTATGCATGTTTTACGTTGATTGGGAGTTGGATGGGCGATAAAAACTTCAGGGTAGGGATTTTTTTGAATAAAAACTTGTTAGGGTAGGGTTACAGGAAACAAACAACTTTTTTTTTAGGCCTAAGCATTAATGGCAGTCAATAGGAGTGCACCAAGTCGTTGGAGGCAGGTTGGCTAACATGTATTCCTTATACGAGATAATCCATACACTCACAGACTTTCCTTCAGGGCATTTCCTGTTGTGTTTTTTTGAATTCCTTTATTGATTTTCTCTTTGCAAATTCCTTAGGATCTATTTTTAGATGTTTCTCTTGCAGTCATGACTATCTAACTGAATGTATCTGCGAGATCACTGCCGTTTGTTTACTTATCCGGAGGGACTCAATGCTATGAATATATGTTGTTTGATGAAATTCATTTGGTACTAGAGAAGTGTGTCACTGACCAAAAACACAAGGAGAATAGCAGCCATTAGGCCTAAAAAAAAGTTGTTTGATATTATTAAAAAAAATCCCTGCCCTAAAGTTTTTTCTGCCCTCCCAACTCCCTATCAACGTAAAACATGCATAAAACACACATTTTTGACCAAAAAAATTATGCAAAAAAATATTTTTACCGACCAACCTACCCTAATTTTTTTCCGACCATAACAGGAAAAAAAATATTGTTTGTTTCCTGTAATGGGTTAACAATAACAAATTAACCCTTATGCCAGTGTCTTAGCCAGAATTTGGTAACTGGGTGCCTAAAATTGGCAATCGTAAACCTTTAGGGCGTCCAAATTTTTAAGGGCAGGGACTTAGCCAGGACCCGTCCTGTCAGTCTTTTGGACAGGCAGTTTCCTAAAAACTCCTGTTTGGACAGGCAAAAATTTCTATGAAGATTTTTCAATTTTGATTTTTGGGGTGTAATAACCAAATATTTTTGTAACAAACCATCTTCTAGGGCATAGCTGAAGTGTAAATTGCCCTTTTTGACAGACTAGGCTATTAATTGTAGCTGGTATAAGGATTTGAAGTAGATAAATAGCTAAATCTGGACGGGCAGATATTTGAAATTGCTGTTTTGGACAGGCATTTTTGAAATCCTGGTTTAGACAAGGGGGATCACAATATACTCAGATTTTAACCATAAACATGTATGAATTCATCAAAATAAGGCATAATATGCGTATACAATGTCATTGGAATCATAGTCTTAGCCAGCAGGGCATCTGGGTGTCTTTTTGGACACCCAAACCCTTAAAAAGCACCCCTTAGAACACCCAAAAATTTTGTGAAGAATTCCTTAAAATTTCAATCTCAAGCATATAATTGAATATTCTCATCTCCATATAATTCCCATGACATTGTATAAGGATATCATGCCTTTTTTTGATAAATTTATACATGTTTATGGTTTAAATCTGAGTATATTGCGGTCCCCCTTAAAAATTTGGACACCCCAAAATTTTACAATTGCCAATTTTAGGCACCCAGTTTCCAAATCCTGGCTAAGACCCTGATTAGAATTATATGTAGATGAAGTAATTCAATTATATGCTTGAGATTGACATTTTAAGAAATTCCTCTCAAAAAGAATTGGGTGTCCTGAGGATTGGTTTTTAAAGGTTTGGGCGTCCAAAAAGACACCCAGACGCCCTTCTGGCTAAGACCGTGATGTGCATTCCACAAGTGATTGTAGACATTCCTAGCTTTGCCTGACATCGCAGTCTGGCGTGAATCTCCCGCAAGATTGAGATTGAGGTGACCCTATGACACCCAGATGCCCTGCTGGCTAGGACTATGGTTGGAACTACTGGACAGAAGGGTGATTTTTGAGAGTTTGAGTGTCCAAAATAACCTGTTCTCGTATGATACATACATTCCACAGGTGACCGTAGACATTCCCAGCTTTGTCTGAGAATGCTGGCTGACGTGTGTGAATCTCCCACAAGATTGAGATTGCGGTCCTGCTGCCTTCACTTCCAGTGAGATCAATACCCACTTACACAGACTGTCACCTGGTGCAAGCACTGTACTGGATCTCCCAGCACAGCCTGTAATACAGCACTTGTTTGTACTATGTACACCAAATTGGTTTGAAGTTAATATACCAGGGCTCAACATTAACCGTTATGCTGCAGTATACCGTATGCAGAGGATACTTTCGTTCAAGGCACAAGAACATAGATTGTTCAAAATCATCTAAACTCAGCTTTGTTGGTATTCATTGGATAGTGCTCGCTGCGTTCTCTCAGATGAGTACCCATTTGCCAGGGTTTCAGTCATTAGTTCTCGATGCGTTCTCTCAGATGAGTACCATTTGCCAGGGTTTCAGTCATTTTTGAGGTTTTTTGACTCATTTTTTATTGTCCAAATTAGCCACCTGCAGCATAAGGGTTAAGTAGAGCTGCACTCACGGAGGGAGATCAACTCATGAGCTCACCACCCGTTTGACACGTGAGCTCATGAGCTCAGGGACGTTCTGATTTTCCAAAAAGATATTTATTTTCCAGCCCAGCTATTAAGAAATAAATATTTATTGGCGGACATTTATTAACATTGCCAAGTTTATTTAATTTCAAAAGGTGCTGACGAGGTACAAAGGTCAGTTTAATACTCAACACCGCTTGAATGTATACATTGGGGATTGTAAAGAAGACATGACAGCGATATGTTACGTTTGTGTCCCCAACATCGACGAGCTCACGATTTAAACATTTCAGCTCGAGCTCGACGAGTTTGCTCCAGTGCTCGAGCCACTCGAGTTCGTGAGTGATGAGTGCAGCTCTAGGGTTAAGGGCTGCCCTACTGCCCTGGGCAGGTAAAAAAATTAAAAATGGCTGAAAGGCAGGGTGTGCCTGCCACACACGGCAGGTAAGATTTCATCATGTAACTTGAGAGATACTAAAACACTAGGAAAATCCAATATTATTCAACAGTACAGATAAAGCTATAGCAGGGAAACAGTTAATTGGTACAAGTATTATAGTACAAACAGAAAAGTCATTTTCATGTTCATTCTTTCACACCTTTTGCAGGGCAGGTCAAAATTGTGTCAGGCATCTAGAAATTTAAGTTTACCTTTCCTTCTTGGCAAGTGCCTTCAAAAGTTAATGTTGAGCCCTGTATACTGTATGCAGAGGCTACTTTCGTTCAAAGTACAAGGACATAGGATTTTCAAAATCATCTAAACTCTGCCTTGTTGGTATTCATTGGATAGTTCTCGCTGAGTTCTCTCAGATGAGTACCCATGTGTCAGGGTTTCAGGCATTTTTCATTATTTTTGCATCATTTTGTGTTGGCCAAATTAGCCACCACCAGCATAAGGGTTAGTTAACATGTGTCCTGAGGATTATTCATCAATCATGTGACTGATTGATTAGTCAATTTTGCCATAACCATAAGGGTAGGTGATCATGGCAAAAATAATCGACAAAAATAATTATTGCTCTAAAATCAAGTGTTTTACTTTTCAAATTAAGTGATCAATCTTGGATAATGTTAATCCAGTGCTGTTCCAGCCACATGTTTTAGTACATACTCCTTTACTGGGAGGAATTGATGTCTTAAGTTAAACCAGTAATCCATTGGGAAAAGTGGATGATTCCTATCACTTATCAGCACAGTCTTATATTTTTTAGATTCACATTTTATACAAAATACACAAAGACAAGGATGTTTTTGGGAACCATGAGAAAGAATCATGCTGTTAGCCAGGATTTAGAAATTGGGTGCCCTTTTGGGGCATCCAAATTTTTAAGAGGCTCAGGGACCACAATATACTCAGAAGTGCTCGGATTCGCCGCTAAAAAACGGCTCGATCAATCGCTGAAACTGCCGAGCGATTAATCGACATATTACGAGCCCTAACTACTCATTGCACATGCGGTGAAATCAACAGCTGAGCAAAATGAATTGCCGTCAATCACGCTAATTTAGAACCGCCCCATGCCTGCCTAAGCCAATGAGCAACGTAAATTGCTGTCAATCACGCTAATTAGAACAGGCCCATGCTTGCCTAAGCCAATCACGTCCTGCTATCGTGCGATCTCGATGGGATCCCACATGGGAAAGACGTAAGCAAGACAAAAAACATGGCGGATGATTGACGATGTGGCTTTATTTACATTTTCGCCGAACTCGGCGAGCTGTAATGGCGGCTCGAGTGCTCGCCAGCGGCGGCGATACGTGCAATAGTTCGAGCCGCCGATTGATCGTACTAGCACTAATACTCAGATTTCAACCATAAACATGTATGAATTGAATTTATCAAAATAAGGCATGATATCCTTTTACAATGTCATGGGAATTATATACAAATATGGTAACTTGAACCCCCTAGCCTCCTGCAATACAAACGGTTTGTATTGTGCTCTTGAGTGAGCTGCTGCAATACAAACGGTTTGTATTGTCGCTGTGAGTCAGCACTGCAATACAAACTTGGATGTATTGTGATGTGACTGACTGGATGAAATATCATGTGTGGTAAATAAATAGACAAAATTAATTCAAATTCGATAATTTATTCAGATCATAATTCAAAACAATGAACATGGTTATAATGCTTTGAAACTTGTTAAATACTTAGTGACTGGAGGATCATAATGGTTAATTTATTAACCGACACTTCCTGTATTTAAGTCATAGCATGTATAAGACTATCTAGAGACAACAAATAAAACACAAATAAATAGCTTGTAACAATAGTACAACAAGGTAGGTACTAGGTAGCTGGGACAATTACACCTTACATAATGGATTATAATGAATCTTCACTGTTGTGATGATTTCTTCTCACTGGATAAAGTCCACACTTTGTTTTTATATCATAGCATCAGGAAGTTTAGACTAAAGTTCCTGATAGCATGTATAAGACTATCTAAAGAAAGCATATACATAATAGCTTATACCAATAGCACAACTAGGTGGGTAGCTGAGACAATTACACCTTGCACAATGGATTATAATCAATAACTGATGGGCTAAGCACAGTGATAGTTTTAATATCATAATAAAGTACATATATAGTTTTAATCATAATAGATATATACCTGAAAAAGTATTTCCTAAGCCTTCTTAATAATTGACCAAGTTATATTTGTAAATATGCACTGTACCTTTCACCATCTTCCATTCAAGGTACTTATGCCATCAAAGTAATGAGTGCTACAAATGCCTACAATACAAACCGTTTGTATTGAACCACTCAATTTCAGCAATACATACGGTTTGTATTGCAGGGGGTTCAAGTTACCATAGACAATACAAACCGTTTGTATTGCAGGTGGTTCAAGTTACCACCCACAATACAAACGGTTTGTATTGTCATCAACAATACAAACCGTTTGTATTGTAGTTGGCTTGCAATACAAACTGTTTGTATTGTAGTTGGCTTGCAATACAAACTGTTTGTATTGTCAGCTCCACAATACAAACCGTTTGTATTGTCAAGTATGCAATACAAACTGTTTGTATTGCAGCCGAAGGCTACAATACAAACGGTTTGTATTGCAGGGGGTTCAAGTTACCATACTTGCGAATTATATGGTGATGAAGAAATTCAATTATTTGCTTGAGAATGACATTTCAAGAAATTCCCTACAAAAAAATGGGTATTCTGAGGGATGCTTTTTAAGGGTTTGGGTGTCCAAAAGATGACCAGATGCCCTGCTGGCTAAAGCTATGGCTTAAATGGGTTAACAGTTAACCCATTAACACTTAAGAGTTCCACTTGCAATTGTCGTCTTGATAGATAATACTTTTGACAATAGCTAAGAATAATTTTTATTGATATTGTTCTGAAAAATATTTTTCCTTCAAATATTTTCCTAAATATGCTTTTGCCTGGAAGATGTTATCAAATTTGTCAGGCTGCTTTTGGCAACTTTGAGCATTAATGGGTTAATTATTTTGGGCTAAGGCTAGAATGATGTACCTGTTTGTGATGCACAATTCCAACTCTTCATATGCACCTTGTGATCCCCTCTGATGAATTCATATTCTTTCCAAGCTTGAAAACAAAGTTAGCTTCTCACCCTGTGAAATGGTATTGATTTCCTAATCGTACCTGCTATATTTAGCACTGGAGATGTCTGATTGTTATCACACCTAATGCATCAATGGAAGGAAATGAGATCCGCAGAGATGAGAATACCATAGGAATCTAATCTATTTCTCTATCTGTTATGGTATTGTTCTGTGCTATGGATTGAGCTGTACTAGGGATTGTCCGATTAATCGGACATGCCGATTAATCGCTAATTCAACCTCTGATTTTGATGATCGCTTGCAATTTTATAAGATCGATTATTTTGATTATTTTGAAAAAATAAATTGTATCTAGAAATAGCATATTGATCTATTAAGAGACTCCACTAAAGCCTGCAAAATCTTGATTAATTCAAGCAGTGCTGTAACAAGTAAAACTAAGGGGTTCAAGGGGTATTTAAAGAGAGTTAGATTAGCTTCTTTACAAAAATGGAGCCAAGAACCATTGAACAAGCCAAGACTACCAAAGGAAAACTGCACATATACAACTTTGATTATTAATCGATCATCGGTCGTTAAGATGGACCGATGATTGATCTTGAAAATTGTGACCGATTCCGAACACTAAGCTGTACAGTGTTTGGTATCTTCCAAGGTTGAACCAATATGTAGTTTCCAACAATCATTTTCTGTTTATATTTTATTCAGGTCCAAACTAGATTATAGGACGTTTAAAGGAAATTAAAAGTCATTTGGAAAACCCCAATTACTTTTACAAATCCCAATATAAGTTGTCATTGTAATTGAATTGGTCATAAAAAAAAACTTTGAATAAAAAAGAAAAGATTAAGGTTTATCCTCTGAAACATCTTTTAAACATGACTTTTAAAGAAAAAATTGAAAACCCCAATTATTTTTTCATCTTTAGAACGCAACTTTATATGTAAGGCCACTCCAATTTATTTACTTGTCTTACGAGCTCAGGAGGTAGGAAATGAGCCATTTTGGAATAAAAAAAAAAGTTGAAAAATGTGACTTTTTTAATTTACTTTATTTTTTTTAGAGTCTGCCGACTAGGACTGGTAGCGTTATGTTTCTACCAGCCTATTCTCAACTAAATAAAATCAATCAATCTATTAATCCCTGTAACCTGAAGGGTGGGAGGTATACCTCCTCAAGTCTGAGGCTCTACTACAGCAGTGATAGCTTCCTGTAGTTGATTGAATCACCCTTACAAAGAATTAATAGTGTGCATCCTTAAGATAAGTTTTGAGGCATGTTTAGGACAGCATGCAGTCAGTGGCAATGCCTTGGACTGCTCGGCTATTGGGGTAGAGAGATAGAGATCTGTGCGATGACCTTGAATATTTTATGAGTATGAAATTGGGCTCGTTGGTAAGTAACCTCCCCACAGGGCTTGCTGGCTGGAACACGGTCTGGCTCTTAGCCAGCTAACCTTCACTGTGTCTAACCCCTCAACCCTTATGCTGCTGCTGGCTAATTTGGCCAATACGAAATGATGCAAAAACTTGAAAAATGACTGAAACCCTGGCAAATGGGTACTCATCTGAGAGTACTCATGGAGATCTATCCAATGAGTACCAACATGATAGGGGTTAGATGGTTTTCAAGGATTTTTGCTCCCTTGTGCCTTGGACTAAAGTAGTCTCAGCATTGAAAGGGTTAACCCCTGCGTCCATCAAACAGCGAGTTATTAGAGTTCTATTGTCTAGAGAAGACAGGTGCTGCAGTAATGTGCTTATGCTCCCAATTAGCGTGTGGTCATGCGTAATGACCTTGATTTGACCTTGAGGGTATGACCCTTAGGTGACCGATATGGTGTGGGGGGTGGGGATGGGGGCAGGTGTGATGGGTGTGGCAGGTGGAGTTCTAGACATCCATTTACATGTACTTATTAGTATATAAATACAATACTCACCTATCCTCTATGCTGTCTTCTAGGACGATTATTGTATATGGTATCTACATGCTCCGCCTCTGCTCGTTGCATCAAAAAATACAAAAATAAAAAGATATTCATGCATACCCAGAGGCATGCCATGAATAAAAAGATATTCATTCTCTCCAAACTGCAGGAGCCTACAGAACACCCACCCTTAGCCACGCTATGGTTAAGTCTGAGCATATTCTCATTCCCACTAGGAATGTAGGTATAATTTTACCCTAAACCCCCAGACATGTTTAGATCATAAAAAATAGGGTAGACAGACCGCAATACCTAAACCTAGCACATCTTTGTTTTTGTTTGGGCGTATGGTATGCGGTGATCAGCAAAATATGCCTATTTAGGAGCAATAAAGGGTTTTATGTAGAAAACGGAAGCCCTACAGAAATCCGCAGGAAAGACAGCTGAAATAGCAATAATTTAGACTAAGACGTGTGATTCAGGGTTGGAAAAGACAAATTACCCCCACAAGTGTGTACGAACCTATTGTCATGGAGTTTTTTCAACGTGTTAAGGTGTGGTGGGTTAACTTACTTTATCCATCTTTACCCTATCCCAATATTCCTGATCATTATTTAAGCATCATAGATTCACTAGAGTCCTACAGGTCCATGGTAATATACTTATTTGATGATGGCTATATCAATGCAGGCCGCATAGAAATTCTTGATCATTTCACCAAAAGGTTATGTCTCAGACTACCCCCAGATGTAGCCTCAGATATTCAAAGTCATTTTCAAAATGTCATTAGAATATGGGAATTGGCCAATATCATTACAGTTAATGAGTAGGATCAAACCATGTTTGCATTGATGGGGGGTTGAGGATAGAAAAAAAACCCATTCATAATATTCATTCATGTATAAATAATGACGTCCCCCCCTCAATTAGTACTTAAAGGGGGAGTCACTAAATGAAATGTATCAGATTCACCATAAACGTTCATACTATCAGCCAGAATGAGTCAAGGAATGAAAACGGTCACTTTAAATGACTTCTGCACTGTCATTGTGCGAAAAGGCAAAAATGACATGCCTTACATCTTCATGCAGCGTAAAAGATGGAACAAAGACAGTTTTATCTACCTAACAGCCGAAGAATGGGAGAAATTGGGAGAAAAATCTGGTGTTATTCGTGCGATGATTAGGCGTCTCCATCAAGACATTGACTCTGAGGAATTGAGTGTGTCAGGAGAAGAGTGGCGTCTCTGCGAACGACGAATGGTTCGTGTATCCAGGCTCAAAGACAAAATTTATGTGGGAATTTTCGAGCACCTTGGAAAGGTAAACTACAAAAGAGGAATGAATATGGAAGAAGAGGCCTGGCTGAAACTAGAGGAAAAGAGAAGTGAAATACTAACTTTTCTGCTGAATGCACGCCCCCGAACAAAAGTATGTTCTAAAAAGCTACCATCCTCAAACTCTGGATCGGTTAACCCTTTCCCGACTGTGCCTGATACAAGCCCCCATGTAGCTACACATAGCTCTGGGCACTATGACATTCCTGTCTACCGCTGGAAACACACTTCAGGGGACGAAACCCTGATTTACAACGAAGCAACCAAGCACTTTTTTACTATATCAGGTGCTGAAAATGATGCCAAGAACAATCCCTGTGATTTTCCTGACAGATGGGGCTACGAACTCAAAATGGATAAATCCAATATTCAAATGGAGTGTCATTTTACCCCCCAAGAACTATGCCATAGGGTATTCATTGTTTTCGTATGGCAATACATACGGAAGCAGATGAAGGCTAATTGTTATGGATGTAGCGTAGATCATCCATCCCAAATACAGCACATGGATGTTGGTGGCTGTTTGACAGACATGACAGACACTGATGTTAAGGCATACTTGAATTCTGCCATTGTGAGTATGGTTATGGGGTGCCACATTCACCGTGCAATGGAGCAGATGAAGGAGATAATCCCTATGACGGAAGACATGTCCTCTCACATACAGGATTGCTTTGCGATGCAGGAGTCGGATCTGGAGAATGAACTGTTAAAAAGTGACACTTATGCTGTTGATGACATTATATGCGAACTTTTCAAAAATCAATGTTAAGTAGTCAATTTTAGATATTGTATAATAGTATTACCACAAGTTGAAAGTAATATTAGAGAAAAAATATGTAGTATTTTCTATGTTGTATTGTGTGTGTGTATGTATGTTGAATTTCAAGTATAATAAAATTACCTTTTTCTCATCTAAATATGTGTTTGTTATTGTTTATATATATATTTAAAGTGTGTTCCCCCTATTATTCATAATATTGTAACACTTTGAATCCATATCATGTCCAAGTGGGAAGAGTACTTAAAGCAGCTTTACTATGATCCCAGCCAGCCAGCCAGTTACACAAATCCTGAAAAACTGTATCAAACTGCCCGGCATGAGGGTAAATTCAAGATTAGCAAAGGACAGATTAAAAAATGGCTCGAGGGACAGGAAGTTTACACCATGCATCGATATGTTCAACACAAGTTTCCGAGAAGTAAAATCATTCCTGCCGGAATAAATGATATCTGGGATGCCGACTTGATGATAATAGATGCTTTGTCGAAATATAATGATGGTTATAAGAAAGTCCTTCTTGTCATTGATATTTTCTCACGGTATGTTTGGGTACGGTCGCTCAAATCAAAAACTGGAAAGGAAGTACTTCAAGCACTCCAGTCAATTTTTGCAGAGGGAGGAAAACCTAAGTACTTCAGAACTGATCAAGGAGGTCGTGTGATACAGCCAAACTTTGACACACTACCCTATGGTTATTGAAATGGCACCCAAAAGTTCTGATAGGGACCCTGAGGGGACACTGTAAATAGTAAGAGGGGGAGCCCCCTGAGGGACATTGTAAATAGTAAGGGGGAATCATAAGGGGGACCCCATGAGGGACACTGTAAATAGTAAGAGGGACTTTTAAGGGGGGACCCCATGAGGGACACTGTAAATAGTAAGAGGGACTCTTAAGGGACCATGAGGGACACTTAAGGGACCATGAGGGACTATAAGGGACACTGTAAATATCAGGGGGTACATGTGAAGGGACACTTGATTAATATGAAAAATTAAATTTTCCATTTTGTTTTTGTAGATTATAAATAAAAATGCCACGCCAAGAAAAAGATTGCCCTATCCCTGGATGTTCGAGTCAAAAACTTAAGAAGCTATCCAATCATCTCAGCCAAATACATGGGCTTGACAGAAATGAAAGGCAAAAATGGTTGAATACAAGCATGCAAATGGCAAGACCAGAAACTACTGACATAACAATCAATAAACAGAATCCATGTAGTGCTGTTGTGTGGGCTCCTGATACTGATTCTACTGATAAAAAAAATTGGTGGATGACAGAAAGTCTGATACCTTTCAAATCTTGTTCAAGCATGATAGTTAGCGGTTCGAGCCGAAGTGGTAAGACTACTTATGTCTTTAAACTACTTAAGCATAGGGGTAAGATGTTTGTTCCAAATGCACCTACAGAAGTACTTTACTGTTATGGAGTGTACCAAACTCTTTTTGATGAAATGAAGCAGGTTCTTACTAACATTACTTTTCATGAAGGGTTGAAGGGTTGCCTTCACAAAATCTTATCGAAAACTTTGCCAGTGGAAGTCATAAACTCATAGTGTTAGATGACCTTATGAATGCTGTGGCGTGTGATACTAACATGGAGCGTTTGTTCACCCAGGGTTGTCACCATAGAAACCTGTCAGTTATCTACATTACACAAAATTTATATCAGCAAGGCAAAGCTTGCCGCACCATTTCTTTGAATACCCAATATTTGGTACTGTTTAGAAATCTACGTGATGCCTCTCAGGTGTCTTTTCTAGGTCGACAATTGTACCCGGGTCAAAGCTCCATGTTTGTTGATGTGTATAAGGATTGTACAAAAAGACCCTATGGCTATCTGATAGTTGACATGTCTCCCCATGCAAATGATCAATATAGACTGAGAACAAACATCTTTCCCTCAGAGCACCCCGTAGTATATATTCCCGAGTAACACTAAGAATTGAGCATTTCAAAGGTGTACTTACTGGAGGTAATAGTATGAGTAAACTATTGAGAAACAACTGGAACTACCTTAGACTGATAGTAACTGCCACAAAACCTCAGAAAACTGTGTTGTTAAAATCAATTTCCAAAGACCAGTTAAGGGCTGTTGGAGAACTTGCTGCTAATATTTATTATGGTGTATTGCCCATTTCTCGCCATTTCAAAGAAAGGCTAAGCAAATACAAATCTTCTATTGCTGCCTTATCAGAGAAGAATAATACAGTGAAGAATAAACAACATTTAGTTCAAAAGAACAGTAATTTGATTGTGTTGTTGATCAAAGCAGCACAGGCATCACTGGAGTCCCTGTTTGACAAAATATGACATTTCATAAAAGTGTACTCATCCCTCACGCACTTTACATCCAAGCATTTGGAGGATATACTGTGAATCAAGAGAACCAAGACAAGGATAGCTCTGTGCTTAAAGATGGTGCATCATGGGGACCAGATATAAAGAATTCTACGAGTGATGAACCTACTAGGACTGTGAAAAACCATAAGATGCCTGCAAAGCACAGAAAAAACAACAGTACCTCTAAAAGACCTGTTACCATGCAAACAATGAAACAAAAATGGATTCATTTTTGAAAATTGTAATTTACTGAAATAAACACAACTCAAACAATGTATTTTATTGGAATAAACACATCTTTAACAATGTATTTATCTTGTTATTGTTTTTCATTCTGTCCCTGCTATATGTAAAGGAAATGGCATGATGTAAAACAAGACGGTTTGATATTTTAATATTTTTATTTGCTAAAAAAAAAACTAATACAATCAATGTAATGTGTACAAAGTCATAAATGATTCTACAAGAGTATTGTTAAAGTGAGGGTCATCTGTAAAATTGTTCACTATTGCATCCATGCTATTTCCTAGACATCTATGATAAATGTAATAGATACAATGTAATCCACAACTGCTATCAGATCGACCTTGCAGCCTACGTCCATTGTGTACATAGTCCATACTATATTTAGAGATAAAATCGTGCAGGTGTTGATTGTAGTACTCGGGTCGGCGGCCCAGCGTATCAAAGAATTCAGCGTTTCTGGCCTGTGAGATATAAATAACAACCCAGTGTTTGCCGCTATGCCAGCTTGGGGCTGTATTGATTACCCAATATCTCGGTGTTGTCCATTGATGTAGGGGTAATTCATCGTACGCACAAACATTCCCAAATGACTCACGGGTGACCGCATTCTCATACAAGGCTGTGCAGATTTCTAGAGTATTCATAGCACTACGCTACGTGTTTCATCAACTTCAAACTGGGCTGGGAACTTTGCCATCAGAATGACAGTGACTGCTTCCTCAGTGGGCTTTTCAAAATGACCCTCAATTTTTAGATTACCATTTTTTATCAGGGGTAAGCGCTTTTGTAGATTTTCTTCAATATCAGCTTCAATATCAAATACAAATACAGAGTAACCTGACGGAAAGTCAGACCTTTGTATGTCGTTTCCTTCGTTCCTGTTCCACATGTGAGAGAAGAGGGATTGGTATGCTGATATATAATTCTGTCCACCCCCTGTGTTAAATCGTGGCTGTAATGGCTTTGCTGGAACACTTTGACCATCAATATTAACTGACAAGTAGTCTAGATTATTATGAATGAAATTGTATGGATTTAACCCAAAGCTGCCTGCATATGCCAGTGACTTAACCATAACCATTGATATTTTTGTGGGAATTTTTCCATTGAAAACATTGTCCAAATTAAAACTGTACTGGCCTGAACTGATGTTGTAGGTTTTCATTTCAGTTTTGTAAAAAGGGTACTTGGCTGGTATTTGTTTTAACATATTGGCATGAGCTACCATGACATCTGGAGAAACTGCTACTTTGCAGACTTTTATTTTTGCATCAGTAATCACTGACTTGTAGCTATTGTTATCTGCCATGAGACGGAAAGATTGTGCACTGGGGTGTAGTTTAATTCGTACATCAACCCCATTGAGAAGATATCGATCCAGCTGGAAGACACTTTCATACAAAGGACCTTCCATATCGACAAGCATACTTTCTTTTGAGTATTTATGTCGATAAAAGAGACCCACATTTTCAGTCGAACAAGGATCGGTTGAATCCATATAAGCTGGTGAATCCTTATAGTATAGCTGTGTTTCTAGCTGACTTTCCTTTGCATCTCTGCCATAATTTAGCATCACATCAAGCATGGCTTTGTAAGGGTAACTAACACCTGTTGAGCTAAGCAGCTGCTGCTGAATTTCCACATCCACTTGTCTCCATAGACTCTGTAGGTACAAATTGACTGGTCCGACTTTATCGTCCTTGGTGATATTACTCCCATCAGTTTTTACAATTTTTGCTTGGATGTATAAGCGGCATCTTTTCAAGTCGAGATACTGAGATCCTGTTCCAGGTATATTGAATTCAATGGGACTGTCCTCATTTAGCTGACTCAGCGGTCGATATTCAACCCATTGTGTATGTTCAATGCCTGCATTTGTGGGAAAATTGTCAAATAATCGGAGTTCATTACTCAACAAATCCTGGCTATCAGCAACTTTTAGCGCCATGGTTACTTTCTACTTTTTCTTTTTTCCAAAAAAGATAGTCTTTAATGGTAGTGAAGGCGTTACTGTAGTGTTCTGCACAGTAGCACGAGTTGGCTTGGCCTTCCTATTAGAAGTGATCGATGGTTGAGGGGTCACTCTTTTTATAGGTGAAGTAATACTGTTTGTATTTCGTTTTATCCTAGCCTTGGCCTGCTCAAGGACCTTCTGTGTAGGGCTTACCACTTGAACTACATCTACTTTTCCATGATTAATTTGACTACTTGGTACTGTGCGTCCCAAGAGAGTTACATCCCTTTTTTTGAGCACGCTTTCCCACTTTTCGGGGTGTCCATTATACTTTTCCAACTTCATGGTAGTGTGAGCCTGGGAATGAACCTTCTAAAATGTAGTGTACACCTGACAATTCCACTTTTCAGTGTGAAATTTTCCTGACCATCTTCCCTTATATAGATATTGATTTCATTCACTGTACCTGTCCTAACTTTAAAGTACTGTATAGCATCAAACATTTTTGTGACTATGTGATTTTGTTCCCCTTCTACAGCAACTCTTCTAAGCACAGACTGACATGTTCCATCAATAATTGAATCCTCGCAGAGGTCAGAGCAAATGTCAATGTTTAGGGGGGCCTTGGAGAATGTGTGTGGATATTGCAACTCAGAGAGACCAACTTCCCATAATCCAGTAAAATTCAGTGATTTTGGTAGTTTGACATGAAATCTATTGCGAGTATTCCAAGGAAAAATGTCCTTTGAGTCCTCACTGGACAGGTGAACATATATATGATGGTGCATTTTTGAAATGAATGTTACTGTGATTCACACCACTTCTTTTATAGGGACCACTTGGGAAGCATCTAACCACTCATCAAATTTAGATGGAAGATGCATCCACCTGACCAAGTATTCTGTTTTGCCTTTCCTTTTTCTTCTCTTCAAAATCTTTTCAATTTTGTAAAATTCATTTTCTTGTAATGTAACTTTCTGAAGTTCCTCTGTGTAAAAACTTCCTGTCACTACTTCGCCTGCCTTGTCAGCTATCTTATAAACAGGTATTCCTTCACGTAGATAGTGTTTAATAATAGTAAATGTTTCTCCAGTCCACTTTGGATGATATGATCTTGAAAATGTAGATCTTCTGTAGGTTATCCTTACTGTGTCACCAATTTTAAATTTGTACACTTGCTTTTTTCTTTTTTCTTTAAGTTTTCCTGTAACTAAAGTTTTATTTTTTGATTTGGGGGGAAAATATTGTTTTTGAAAAATTTGCCATTCATTTTCTTTGTTTACATCTTTTGGAGCCATCTTGATGGATTGGTGATATGTAGAATTGTAACTATTTACAATGTCTTGCATAACATCAATGTATCGATATGTTTGCTTTTGATCCATGTATCTAAATAGCCTATTTTTAATTGTCTGGATTGCTCTTTCAGCATATGCTGCTTTATTGGGATCATATGTGAGTAAATGAATGATTCCCTCTTGCTTAAAATATTTCTTTACTTTTGAATTAAGAAATTCACCTCCTTGATCAGTTCTGAAGTACTTAGGTTTTCCTCCCTCTGCAAAAATTGACTGGAGTGCTTGAAGTACTTCCTTTCCAGTTTTTGATTTGAGCGACCGTACCCAAACATACCGTGAGAAAATATCAATGACAAGAAGGACTTTCTTATAACCATCATTATATTTCGACAAAGCATCTATTATCATCAAGTCGGCATCCCAGATATCATTTATTCCGGCAGGAATGATTTTACTTCTCGGAAACTTTTTTAATTTTAAATCATTTTTATTTCCTCTTCTTCATAAATAATATACAGTGTACAAATAATAGTGCATGGGATATAACAGTGAGGTATTGGAGGCATTGTATAATACAAGAATCACGGCTCCGGGTTAACATAAATATTTGACAACAGGTGGTACTGTTTCTCAAAAGGTTGGTCCTTGCCTATTAAGCGGCATCTGTATTTTTCATCATAATAAAACTTTTTGACCTCATTTTTGACGTTTAATAAATGTGGACTTTGTTCTTTTTTCATGGCGTTATATATAACCTTCTTTGTCAGAAGTATAATAGTATTGATTGACATCGCGTTCTCCAAATCACCAAGAATTATTTTAGACTGTGAAAGGTTGTAATTGTTCATGCCTAGAGCCTGAATCCACTCCTGAACCTCATTCCAGAGTTGAATCACAATTTCACAATCCAAAAACATATGTTCTATGGAGTCGCTATGTGAGCGACAAAAACCACACAGATCAGAAATTTTTATACCCATCTTGAATAATTTCTCGTTAGTAAAGAATCTGTGATGTAAAGTACGAAATTGAATATACTTTAGGTAAGTATCTTTATAAATTAAATGGTGCTTTTGAAATGATCTGCTTAGATCAAAGTTGTTGAAATCAAGCTCAGAATTAGCACACCATTTATCTACAGCAGTATCCAATACCGAAGAAGAAGTATTTTTCATTCGACTATACATACAAGAAACTCCTTTTAGTGTTTGATTCAAAAAAATATTAAGGGAACCATTTTTTGGTTGGTCTTCATCATACAAAGGCATATCTTTCCATTCAATGAACTTCGATATTCTGTGGGTAATATAATGATATTCCAAGAAGTTTGTTTTCAACCCGTATGTTTCCATGAATAGATCAATTGGCATTATTACATTCATTACACCTAAAAAGTCAGACACCATTGTAATACCTTTAGAAAACCATTGCTTCTTAATAGGAAATGCAAAAATGGGATTAAGCCAAATAGGAGTATTTTTGATAAAAGGTTTTTCAGTCATGGCATCTGAGTTCCATAAGGTTGACAAGCTTTCCAAAACATCAAGCCAAAATTGATTTGCTGTTGTCTCTCTAAGTTTGTCTAAAATATCAGGACCATATGTGAAAACTTCCCATAAGTCAAAATTATTTGGAAAAATGGTCCACTTGCTTGTGGAACGTTGATACCTTTTCAACCAGCTTAGTTTAAGAGCTTTGTCAAATATATTGAGATCATGAAGTTTTAGGCCTCCATGAGGTATTTCACCCTCCAGGATTTCCTTTTTCCATTTTGGGGGCTTTCCACACCATAGAAACTTTGTAATAACATCATTAATCTCTTTGAAGCAAGAGGGGCTCGGGCTTGGTAGAGACAGCAACATATGAGTTATCTTGGGAATCAATAGTGACTTTATTATTGTAACTTTCCCATAAGGGGTTAAATTCCTAGAACTCCAGATACGGATTAATTGCTGGATTTCCCCCAATTTCCGTTGAATATTAAGGTCGGTAATTGCATTTAGCTTAGTCATATCGTAATGGATTCCCAGGATCTCAAATTTAGTTGACCAATTGAAACCGAATTTGCCCTGCCATTTTATGTTGCTGTCTCTTAAAGCTCCGAGCTTTACCACTTTGGTTTTTTCTTTATTGATATCCAGACCCGAGACATTTTTGAACCATTTTAAAACTCTAATGACACTTGTTATTGTTTGCACATCCTCTCTCAACAATAAGGTGGTGTCATCAGCGTACTGAGACACCTTTGCTTCTTCACCATGCACCTCTATTCCCCTAATAACATCCATCTCCCTGATGACATGAGACAAGACCTCTGCACAGATTACAAAAATATATGGGGACAAGGGGTCGCCTTGTCTGCATCCTCTCTCCAGGATGATAGGGCTTGAAAGAAATCCATTTTGCTCCACTTTTGAAGTGGAATTATATTGACAGAGTTTAATCATCTCAATAAAATTGTTGCCGAAATTAAAAAGTTCTAGAGATTCTTTGATAAATTTCCATTCAATGGTATCAAATGCTTTGGAGAAATCGAGCACTAATAACAAACCGGGAGTATCATGTGAATCACAATACTCTATGGTGTCGAACACCATTCTTGTGTTTTCTCCAATAAAGCGCCCCGATATGAACCCAGTCTGGTCCTCATTAATAATACTTGGTAAACAACATTTTAACCTATTGGCTACCATAGAAGAAAAAAATTTATAGATAGAATTTAATAGCGTTAGAGGTCGCCAATTTTTTAAGTCATTCCGTAGTTTCCCTTGTTTGGGAATGCAGGTGATGACACCGTCAAGAGCAAGTTTGGAGAAATGACTATGTGAAATAGCTTCAAGTATGTAGCGGTAGATCCAGAAATGTAATTCGTTAATAAAGAATTTAAAAAATTCATTAGAGTAACCGTCTGGACCTGGAGCCTTATTTAATTTGCTAGCCTTGATAGAACGTAAAAGTTCTTCTATGGTGTATGGAGCGTCCAGCTTGGTTTTGTTAATTTCTGAAAGGCTTGGCAAATTATGTAGATGCTGCGAGAACTTTGAGTTTCCCAGAACTACAGTTTCCTTTGAGGAGTATAAAGCAGCATAAAAATCTCTTTGTAATTCCAATATGGCTGCTGAGTCAGTTATTTCAGAGTCGTTATGTAAGAGAGAGGGGATATTTTTGTTGACATGATTTCTTTTCTCAAGATTTAAA
Source organism: Maea johnstoni (assembly GCA_963942565.1). Classification (NCBI taxonomy): domain Eukaryota; kingdom Metazoa; phylum Annelida; class Polychaeta; order Spionida; family Magelonidae; genus Maea; species Maea johnstoni. The sequence goes on from OZ012685.1 coordinate 52,395,883, forward strand.
AAATATTTGGAAGGCTTTTCCCATGTGTCTGTAAGTGAAGCTCTTGAGCGCACTATGCAACCTTTTATTTTCTTCTCTCGTAAATTCTCTAATTGCAGAGACAGTTCTCTTAGAGAATTTTTTTTGATTAAATTATCGTTATCACTATCTATTTCTTCTTGTAATTTTTTAATAGAAGAGACGAGAGTATCCTCAGCTTCTGTTTCTTGCTTTTTGAGTGTCTTTGAAAATTTGATAATTTTACCTCTCAGTTGGCACAAGAGGGTTTCTAGAAACAGAGTTGAGGAAATAGAAATGTCAATTGTTTCTCCGTTGTCTCTTGCGACAAAAGCTTCACTGTAAACTGGTAGGGCATAGGTCTGATTGATTAATAAAATTTCAGCCTTAATCATGTCAACAAACTCAAGATTTTCCAATAAAGCATTGTTGAATTTCCATAATCCCTTTCCTCTTTTTTGACCTGATTTTTGGATAGAGAGTTTTATAATGTTGTGATCACTTTTGTAAGCATTCAAAATAAAGGATTTTGGATTCAGTGAAAGAATGTCCTCGGAAATTAAAAAATAATCAAGTCTGGATGCACGACATGGTTTATCTGCCCTCCACGTGAACCGCTTACGGGTGGGGTTAAGTAACCTCCAGATGTCAGAAAGATTGTGTGTCGAAATGAATTTGTTGATTATTTGGCTCGCAAGAGGATTTCTTAACTTTGCATAATTGTATATGTCTGCTTCAGACAAGGCAGCATTCCAATCTCCAGTCCAGATTTCACAGTTGTTCGAGATTGACTTGACTTTTTCAAATAATGTAGAAAACCAGACCGGGTCGTCTCTATTTGGGGCATAAAGGTTAATAATAAAGACATTAATTAAATTTGTAATTGACAATTCTAATATAAGAAATCTGCCTTCAGGATCCTTGATACACTGCTTCAAAGTGTGTTCAAATGCATTATTTATCATTACCATTACACCTCTACTGTTAGTAGAACTGCCGGCAATGTAATAGTCCAAGTTCCACTCTTTAGATAGCATGGTCAGATCTTTTTGTATCAAGTGTGTTTCCTGAAGGCATATTATATCAGATTTAAGATTTTTGATATAATCAAAAATGTCTCTTCTTTTAAATTGTTGGCGCAAACCCCGAACATTGGCAGAGAAAATGTCTATGTCATCATTACCCATTGCAGGTTAGGGAGAAGTATGCATTAGGAGGCAGTACACTGTATTGAAGAAGAAAAGGCTTTAAAAAACAATCAAACATAATAAACATCAAAATTATGACTTAAGAAGTCACAATTAGCAATTATTCATACAATTTGGTCCAGAATACTGTACCGCTTTTCAGCTAAGTTTTTGAATTTAGAAAGGTTTAAGATAGAAAAAGAAAAAAAAAAGAGACCAGAATACAAAACAGATGCTAGTGTAAAGTTAATATGTAGACTTTTACTTTTAAAAGAAATGAAAAGAAAAAAAAAAAAAATTTAAACCGATACCAGAAATGTTATAAAAAAGTTTTGCTAGAAAGGAAGTGGAACATCAGAGCTCCGATAACTATTTCCTTTTTTGCAAAATTTATTGTAAAATTAGCAGTCTTAAAGAGAGAAAATAAAAAAAAAATAAAAAAGGACTAAAGAGTCACCTTTTTGATATTTAAGAATATAATTGAAGAGTAGTACAGTACAGTTTCCGGTAGGTGTCATTAACTTTCCTGATTTTATAAATATAAATATTAAGGAGAAACTTAGAAGCAGCCTGAGAGCCTTTCTCAGGACCTACTTCCAACACGTGTTAGACCCCCTTATCTTAAGGGGTATAAACCAAAAAGCAAAAAATCCTTCTCAAAAAATACAGACAAGTATTTAGACTGAGAAAAACAAGAAAACAACATATTATATGTCCATATTCCACTAAGTGCAGCGGGTCAACCTTTCACATTCTGGATACACATTAATGAAACTGTAGTGGCACAACACAAAAAAAAAAAAAAATGAACAGTTTGCAATGCTCAATCAGTAACACCCAACCATAGTAGTGAAAATTTTGCATAAAGTGCTTCATGTACACAAGGAAACGATAGTGGCACAGAAATGAACAGTTGCAATACTCAATATGCAACACCCAGCCATAGTAGTGAAACTTTTACATAAGGTGCACCATGTACACAACAAACAGACAAACTGCCATAACACACAATACCTCTCATAATAGTAATATTATTACCATAGAGTACACAATGTACCAGCATTATCCTTCTTCAATGACTGTGCCAGAGTATTAAAATAACCATTGAGTTATATATTCTTCATGAATGTCGAAGCACTAGCACAATTCAAAGATGGTATATGCTTTCCCCTGAATGGGTCAGTCTAGCATGAGTGTACCTCTAAGTGACTTTCACTGATTTGATCAGTCCACTGGAAAGACTATTAAAGTTTTAACTCAAAGCTAAATGATACACAATGAAAAACCAATATGTGCTTTCCCCTGACTGTGTCAGCATTCTTTTAATGAAGTTTTGAAAAGAAGTATTTGTGTCAAGTTAATTGAGAAACCTTGAGCTATTGGACTGACATGATCTATCCGTTTAAATAATCAGTAATCCCATGGAAAGATTATTCTGGCATAGAATAGAACTAAATGTCAACGCAGTGACACATTTGAAAAGCAATGTATGCATTCCCCTGGTTGGGTCAGCACTCTATCATCAAGTTTTGAATAAACAGGTTTGGATCAAGTTTTTTGAAGAACCTTGAGTTTTGGGCAGACATGATCCATCATCATTGTTAATCAGTAATAGCATGATATTTTCCGTATAGTGTACAGTAGAGACAATGTATGTTTTCCCCTGACTGTATTAGTCCATTATGAAAGTGACTCTAAGTCTCACTGTCTTGGGAAATAACATAAAAGGAGAAAAGTGCACATTAAAATTTAGGTCCTGCCTGAATGACAGAAGAGTTAACCGAAGTATGCTTTCCCCAGAATGGGTCTGCATTTTGTTATTAACACATTGAGTGAGAATATCCTTTAGGTAAAAACCTTCAGGTAAGGAATGGACATGGTCAGTATCAAAATGACACTATCAATACACTGTACACCACATGGGTAACTAGATATGCATGAGCCAAATATTGTCTCTCCCTGTACAGATATGTCATATCAAAACATGGAGATTAAAATTGAGTAGTGTAAAGACATATTGCTTTCCCCTAAATGGGTTAACACTGGAAGACCACAAAAATAGTACGTGTCAACAAGTTTGACCAGTATTTTGAAAGTGATTGCAGGTTTGTGCTCATACCTTTCATTACCTGATTTGCCCCATAGCCATAATTGGTAAAGAATAAGAAGAATATAGAGATTTTTATTACTTAAAGGTAACAACGCTTTTTAAGTGAAGAAAATAGAAAATTAAGAGTATTGCCTTTAACCAAGATTGACCAGGTAGTAATTATAAGTCCAATGAGGGCCAGCAGCAAATCAGGGAGATGAGAATATTTCAAAGTGAAATTAACCCATATTGTCTAGCTATACCTGACCTGCATAAATACCCTTATGAATAGTTCCAGAGCAAGTGAATAAAGTGCATAGTAGCAAAGTGAAAAAGAAGTTCAAAATTCATATTTTGTTATTGACTTTTTTTTTTTTTGAAGAGATTATTTGAGAGTGCAAAAATTGGATTTGTAATAAAAATTGACTTATGAAAGAACTGAAATGAGATTAGTTTTGGATGATTCGAGTTTGTGTCATAATCTGAATAAGGAGTGAGTCGGAAGATTCTGTATTAGTGAATTTCCAAAATTGTATTTGGGATTATAGCAGTATATTCTTATTGAATATGGGTCAGATTAGCTTTTTGGGTATTGTCATGTTATTAATGACTATGAGTCATATGTTAATTCACATGTGGTACAGCTTGGTGATGTTAGAGCGGATTATCCTGCTTACCAGAATAGGGCTAAGACACTTGATTCTCGCTACAATGTTCAATACTGTCGAGACATCTGTAGGCCTGGGTGTTGCATGGTATGTAACCACCTGATGGGGGCAGTTGGACTCTACCACCAGCCTGGTGATAGGGGTCTTCTGTATAGTGCGCAGGAGTCGTGGGGATGGGTCAGCCACCTTACAGGAGATTCCGATAAACCCATTATCGAAATGATTAAGGAAATCTTGTATCTCCTCAGGGCCACCATTATAATTCAAAACATGGACTGGATGTTTCTTGAGGAGGGTCTCCTTTGCCAGGTTAATGGTGCGGTGGAAGTCGCCAGTGCTGAGTAACCTTACTGCTTTGTTACTTTCTTTTGCCAGTTGCATGAACTCTGACATGACCTGCTTTTGTTTTCCTAAACTGGAGGACATCAGCCTGCTATCTAGCCCTAACCCTCCTATAGCGACTAAATTGTTCCTTTTGATCTGCAGTTTACAAAACACATAGTACCCTGCCTTGACCTGATGTGCATTTTGAGGGCTAACTCCCACTGCCAGACGGATCATTGGATCCTTCATGATCAACATCATGTCTTCTATGGGTGTCGCTGGATCGTGTACTTCTGCAATCACCATGTTCACCTTTGTATCTCTTAGATCTTTCTGTATAAGCTCTAGTGAGCTTAATGAACCCTTGTGGTTCTCTTGAGAGTAGAGAGTAATAATGTCACATCTGGTATCTACCACAGATGCACTTTGAGTGCATGACCTGCTCCCAATGATTCTACCAGCCTCCTTGAGGTAGCAGAGGATCTCAGAAATAGTTTTCCAATGTAGGAGCTCTACTACTCTATTTGGATGTCTAGCTGAATATCGTGATTTGGGTGCTGAGCCATAGTGCTGGTCGATTGTCTCTAGAAATATAGTCTCTCTCTCTGTGAAGTCGGAACCACACTTGGTGTGTAGTCCCAGTTCTTTCACTTTATGCAGGACTGCACGGGGAGTTTGTACTCCAAATTCCTCCATGAGGTAGTTAATGAAATCTTTGTGCCTCTCTATAAGTGTGTCTTTATGGAACAGTGGGACATATGAGCCCTCGCACCTCGTGATTTCAGAGGGTGTATGGTACCGTTGGCAGTTCCAGCATGTCAGATCCCCTATGACTCCCCACCAGATGCTCCCTAAATGTTCTAAGCCAACATGGCTCCTGAGGTTTTTCTCTCTACTCCCACAGATCCTGCATATCCTATAAGCCGAGCCTTTGCGAGATGCTGTCAAAATAGGTCTGTCAGGGGGGCATTCTACTTCATTCTTCACTGGAGCTGTGTTAGGGGGGGATTTCCTATTTGCTATCTTGATCACCCTTCTAGGAGGGGCCATGGCAGAGCTGTCTACAGGAGGGGTTGTATTGTGAGTCCAACCTAATCTGCTCTTCACATGTGATTTGACCTCCGGGGATTGGTCTGTGTGGGGGATATCTCTCCAACCCAGTCTTCTCTTTACTGGGGACTGATCTTCAGAGGATTGGTCACTCAAAACTCGTAGTCTCTTGATCTTTCTACTAAGGATGTCACAAGAATCCTCTTTCTCTTCACTCGCTGTCTCCCTCTGAGTGTCCCACATTATCTTTTCTATTTTAACTTTCTTGATTGGAGGTTCTGCTATGGCCATGTTACCCAAACCAACCCTGACGGCTTCTCTGAAGGAGGATAACCTATCTGTATCCATGGGCTTTCTTTTGAGAATGGTTAGATTATGCTTCATGGTTGCCGCCCATGCGTCACTGCCTGTGGGGGGTTGGGTGGCTAGTGCAGGCTTTGCAGCTTCTGAGCTGTATGTGTTAGCATTCAGAGAAGGGTCTGGGGGGGGTTTGATGTCTTGAACCGGCTTCTCAGCATCTGAGCTGTCAGTGGTAGAATTGCGGAAAGAGTCACTATCTGTGCTGACTGGCCACATCTTATCTCTTATGTCCTTAGGAAGACATTGCCCCATACTTCTAGGTGATTTGCTCGAGGATTGGGCCGAAAGTTCAGAAAGAGTTCTCTCCTTGTCTGCAGACGAAAGGTTAAGCGTCGAAATGTCTACATCAGGATTTCTCAGGTATCCAGTGAAGTCGGGGACCAGTGGTAGTATGGCGCTACCCATAGCCACTGGTGGATCAGCCTGTTTACTTTCACTAATAAACTCTACATCTGATGAGTCTTCATGGCTTTCACAATGTGTGGCATGAGTGGCTAAGAGTTCTTGAATGGTACTGTCCTTTTTGGGAAATTCTGAAGTAACCTGGCTTTTGGCGGCAGACTTTCTATTAGAGGGTGGGGGTATTTTTACTTTAGGCCTGGCCCCAGTGTCCTGTAATCTGCCTCTCTTTCGAGTTTGAGATGATTTCTTCTTTGTGGCCTTAATGTCAAGGGATTTTTCTCTCTTCCGACGCCGAAGGGATTTAACATCTGTGGGAGTATCTCGAAGCCTTTGCAGAGATACACTGCACCTGGGAAGACCAGGTGGTGTTGTGAGACTGGAAGCCTGTAGAAGCTTGTCTCGTGACATTTCCTGACCCAGATTCAATCCTGGTAGAGAAGGGGCAGGTTCTGGTGGTGTGTCTGTCCCCTGGTCCAATTTAATTCTCCTGCTCAGGATCTTCTTAGCCATTCTGTTATATGGTGCAGTGCCGGGGATGGGAGTAGTAGGGAGATGTAGATGAAAAGGAATGAAGAAAAGAATTTGGTTAGTGAGTGACATGTAAGGGAAACATTAATAGCAAGTGGGATTCATACATCTAAGTATGAGCTTAAAATATTATTCAAATGGTGGCATATGTTAAGAGTATCATGATTAAAGTTTTGATCTAATGTGGTGAACAGGCATAACCTCAAGGACATATAGATGAAGGCTCTTACAACAGAAAAGAAAATAAGCAGTGCCACCCATTACATGTCAAGAAGTACATAGTGAAACTGCATCACAGTAGATGTTTTGAGGGAATTAATTTCTCAAATTCTGCAAACTTTGCAGGCCCTCACTACTTGCATGTTTTGCAAGACCAGGTGGTAGATAAGCAGGGTCTATCTCATAGACAGTATTCCAGTACCTATCCTCTTTTTTTTCTTTGCGTTCCAACCAGACCTGCCCCTTAGGGTTGTCTCTGACCCTACCCTCACAATGCTCTTTCTGCTTCATTTTTTGATTAACATAATTTAGGTCCTTTCTTCTTTGCCTTGCCCTTGGGGCTAGGTCTGTCTTAACAGCAAAATTGGTGTCATTGTCCTTATTGTACTGAAACAGGTCTTTATTTGCTCTGAGCATTGCCTGCCTGTCATCCCAAATCAGAAAGGCTACTATGATAGGCCTCTGAGGCATTTTGTTTTGACCCACTCTATGAACGTTTTTGATTGCCCATCTATCCACCACCTCATTTTTGACTCCCAGTACTGTGATACAGAACTCTCTCAGAGTCACTTTGACGTTTTCCTTGTCCGGTTCGTCAACCCCATATATCCATAAATTCATTTTGCGTCCGTGCTGTTCACGAATCTCCTCTCTATCCTTAGCTGCCCTGTTTTCTTCTTCAAGATTTTCTATACGCCTATTCATGTGCTCAATCATCAAATCCTTCTCTCTCAATGACTTTGCCAATTTGATTATCTCATCATGCTTTTGATTAAAATCGTTTTGTTGTTTTATCACATCATCTATATCCGACCTATTTCTAGTAACCGCTTCGGTTATTGTGTTATTCTCTGTTGCAACAGTGTCTACCCTTTGTGTGATATCGGTCACTGTAACTTTCAACTTGTCAATTGATTCAGTATTAGTATTGAACTTATCATTCAAAATCTTGACCTCCATTCTGACCTTCGATATCTCGGTTGTGAGCATTTTTGCTAATTCGTTATTGCTCATTTGTTCTTCTTGCTGAACTGAATCGTTATCAATAACTTCTGACTCTGAGTCAGTTACAACCTTTTCAACATTTACATCAACATCAGTAATAACACTAGCACCCTCTGATTCCGCTTCGGAACGAAGCCCTGTTCTTAGCCAATGGTTCCTAATGTCCGGTAGCACAGCCGGCGGAGCTTCTTTAGCCTTGGTTTTCTTGGGTGGCATGACAAATTTACCTGAAGTTCCTAGGCTTGAGTAGAATGTAATTGGAAGATCCTTCCTGGTCGAGAAGAACAAGATGGCGGCCGCCGTCACGATAAGAAGAAAAAGTGGTAGAACAGCCCGGGTTGGAATTCCTTCTGTGACCTGGTCCGTCCGATCACTCCAGATTGAGTGATAGCAGCTTGGCTTTCGTATAATCCCCAGGATTAGGATGTGAGTCAATCTTGTAGAAAGATATCCAGCAGTTTCTCGAGAGACATGAACTATGTCATGTACCATGTGCTCCGGGTGGCACTGGAAGTGCCCGTATGTTGTACTCCGAATGTATTGAAAGAAAACTCTAAGTTCGATTTTCTCTCCTTAGGGGAGAGAAAAAATTGTCAGAAGTCTTAGGAATTCACCTAAGAGCAGATTTGAGCGGAGTATCTCTTTGCAATTTGAAAATTGAAATTTTCCGAGGGTATCCGAATGCTCTCGATTTCACTATGCCGGCTCGCTTTGACTATAGTCCGTTTGATAGGAGTCAGGGTTTAACCGTTTGTTTTCGCGATAAAGTCCGTTTTTGCTGGATTATTCCAAATTTCAGCTATTGAAAGCTTTCAGCAGATGAATGACATTCCGATGGAATGAAGATTGGATACGGATGGTTATTTTGTAACGCAAAATTTGATGAAGTTAACGGAGCTCGTTGTGGAGAAGACCTTCTCGGAAACTTGTGTTGAACATATCGATGCATGGTGTAAACTTCCTGTCCCTCGAGCCATTTTTTAATCTGTCCTTTGCTAATCTTGAATTTACCCTCATGCCGGGCAGTTTGATACAGTTTTTCAGGATTTGTGTAACTGGCTGGCTGGCTGGGATCATAGTAAAGCTGCTTTAAGTACTCTTCCCACTTGGACATGATATGGATTCAAAGTGTTACAATATTATGAATAATAGGGGGAACACACTTTAAATATATATATAAACAATAACAAACACATATTTAGATGAGAAAAAGGTAATTTTATTATACTTGAAATTCAACATACATACACACACACAATACAACATAGAAAATACTACATATTTTTTCTCTAATATTACTTTCAACTTGTGGTAATACTATTATACAATATCTAAAATTGACTACTTAACATTGATTTTTGAAAAGTTCGCATATAATGTCATCAACAGCATAAGTGTCACTTTTTAACAGTTCATTCTCCAGATCCGACTCCTGCATCGCAAAGCAATCCTGTATGTGAGAGGACATGTCTTCCGTCATAGGGATTATCTCCTTCATCTGCTCCATTGCACGGTGAATGTGGCACCCCATAACCATACTCACAATGGCAGAATTCAAGTATGCCTTAACATCAGTGTCTGTCATGTCTGTCAAACAGCCACCAACATCCATGTGCTGTATTTGGGATGGATGATCTACGCTACATCCATAACAATTAGCCTTCATCTGCTTCCGTATGTATTGCCATACGAAAACAATGAATACCCTATGGCATAGTTCTTGGGGGGTAAAATGACACTCCATTTGAATATTGGATTTATCCATTTTGAGTTCGTAGCCCCATCTGTCAGGAAAATCACAGGGATTGTTCTTGGCATCATTTTCAGCACCTGATATAGTAAAAAAGTGCTTGGTTGCTTCGTTGTAAATCAGGGTTTCGTCCCCTGAAGTGTGTTTCCAGCGGTAGACAGGAATGTCATAGTGCCCAGAGCTATGTGTAGCTACATGGGGGCTTGTATCAGGCACAGTCGGGAAAGGGTTAACCGATCCAGAGTTTGAGGATGGTAGCTTTTTAGAACATACTTTTGTTCGGGGGCGTGCATTCAGCAGAAAAGTTAGTATTTCACTTCTCTTTTCCTCTAGTTTCAGCCAGGCCTCTTCTTCCATATTCATTCCTCTTTTGTAGTTTACCTTTCCAAGGTGCTCGAAAATTCCCACATAAATTTTGTCTTTGAGCCTGGATACACGAACCATTCGTCGTTCGCAGAGACGCCACTCTTCTCCTGACACACTCAATTCCTCAGAGTCAATGTCTTGATGGAGACGCCTAATCATCGCACGAATAACACCAGATTTTTCTCCCAATTTCTCCCATTCTTCGGCTGTTAGGTAGATAAAACTGTCTTTGTTCCATCTTTTACGCTGCATGAAGATGTAAGGCATGTCATTTTTGCCTTTTCGCACAATGACAGTGCAGAAGTCATTTAAAGTGACCGTTTTCATTCCTTGACTCATTCTGGCTGATAGTATGAACGTTTATGGTGAATCTGATACATTTCATTTAGTGACTCCCCCTTTAAGTACTAATTGAGGGGGGGACGTCATTATTTATACATGAATGAATATTATGAATGGGTTTTTTTTCTATCCTCAACCCCCCATCAATGCAAACATGGTTTGATCCTACTCATTAACTGTAATGATATTGGCCAATTCCCATATTCTAATGACATTTTGAAAATGACTTTGAATATCTGAGGCTACATCTGGGGGTAGTCTGAGACATAACCTTTTGGTGAAATGATCAAGAATTTCTATGCGGCCTGCATTGATATAGCCATCATCAAATAAGTATATTACCATGGACCTGTAGGACTCTAGTGAATCTATGATGCTTAAATAATGATCAGGAATATTGGGATAGGGTAAAGATGGATAAAGTAAGTTAACCCACCACACCTTAACACGTTGAAAAAACTCCATGACAATAGGTTCGTACACACTTGTGGGGGTAATTTGTCTTTTCCAACCCTGAATCACACGTCTTAGTCTAAATTATTGCTATTTCAGCTGTCTTTCCTGCGGATTTCTGTAGGGCTTCCGTTTTCTACATAAAACCCTTTATTGCTCCTAAATAGGCATATTTTTGCTGATCACCGCATACCATACGCCCAAACAAAAACAAAGATGTGCTAGGTTTAGGTATTGCGGTCTGTCTACCCTATTTTTTATGATCTAAACATGTCTGGGGGTTTAGGGTAAAATTATACCTACATTCCTAGTGGGAATGAGAATATGCTCAGACTTAACCATAGCGTGGCTAAGGGTGGGTGTTCTGTAGGCTCCTGCAGTTTGGAGAGAATGAATATCTTTTTATTCATGGCATGCCTCTGGGTATGCATGAATATCTTTTTATTTTTGTATTTTTTGATGCAACGAGCAGAGGCGGAGCATGTAGATACCATATACAATAATCGTCCTAGAAGACAGCATAGAGGATAGGTGAGTATTGTATTTATATACTAATAAGTACATGTAAATGGATGTCTAGAACTCCACCTGCCACACCCATCACACCTGCCCCCATCCCCACCCCCCACACCATATCGGTCACCTAAGGGTCATACCCTCAAGGTCAAATCAAGGTCATTACGCATGACCACACGCTAATTGGGAGCATAAGCACATTACTGCAGCAGACAGGAGCAGCTCATTATATTGATTAACGTTGTAAACAACTAGCATCAATGTGCTCGATCGCTGATTATACTTCTGACAGCTCCCAGATGAGCAGCGTCTTTAACCACAGTGCTCCTCCGCTAATTCAATTTTCCGGATGGAGGGCCTGTCAGACATTGTCTCCAGCAATATTAATCCTTATGGTGCTGGTGGCTAATTTTGGCAGTGTAAAATGACGCAAAAAGCTGAAAAATGACAGAAACCCTGGCATATGGGTACTTATCTTAGAGTACTCAGTGAGAGCAATCTAATGAATACCAGCATGATAGGGTTTAGATGTTTTTCAAAAATCTTTGCATCTTTTTGCATTGTATGAAAGTAGCCTTAGCATTGGAAGGGTTAATATAGGCAACTCTGCATAAACCGGATAGAATGGAACCTGGTCATTCTGTCCGGCTTAGGCGAATATATTGTCATTTGATTGAAAAGTTGTAAATATTGAAGTGAACAGAATATGGGTTGACTAAGGGCGGTTGGCTATTACATTCTCTACCTGATGACACTCAAGAACCTGGAGGTACACCTTGTTATATGATCATGCTGCTGTGAGGTGTGTTTTGGGATGGGGCTTTTAACTAGCTTGCAATGGTACTCATCACCTTGAGAGAGCATCTACTGCAAATTGCAAATCCTAATTCCAAATGTATCTACAAATTGCGGACACGACTACACTTCAATTGGAAAAGGTCCTCTATATAATAAACCCAATACAAGACATCATGCAACCAAAATTTGAGTTTTAACCCTCTTTAATGCTCACAGGGGCCAAAAGCAGCCTGATAATTTTAATGATATTTATGCAGGCAAAAGCAAAAATCAGGAAAATGTTTGATGAAGACATGTCAATCCGAACATTTCTATTCTCAATTCAAAAGTTATTGTCAAAAGTATCATATTATCCCATTTCATAGCCCATTTCACTACCAACATCCTTTCAAGCCCTGCAACTACCATCGGCTCTCTCGCTCTGATTGGGTTGCAGATTTCAGGAGCTGTGGTGAGTTTTCTTGCTGGCGTGTATCCAATGCAGACTGCCATGTACACGCTGCTTTGGCATAACTCACAGTGACCTTTTCGTTGGTACCAGGTCTAGTTCTCTTGCCTAGGGGTATATCCCATTGATCGGATCAAAGCTCTTTGGAAGAAGTCAATGAAAGCATGCTACTTTCAAGTACAGTAACTGTTTATTTCACTATCAGCTTTTTTAGATCCCATCTTTCTTTGTATATCACTTTTATTGATTCCATTCTGTTTGGCTGAGTTATAAGAATTCACAAGTTTAAGGCTGTACAGATATGCACCACAATATTTTATTTCTAACGTTAGAAATTATGTGCATTCTTCTCTGTCTATCTGTCTGTCTGTTTGTCTCTCTCTCTCTCTCGGTCTCTCTCTCTCTCTCTCTCTCTCTCTCTCTCTCTCTCTTCTCTCTCTCTCTCTCTCTCTCTCTCTCTCTCTCTCTCTTCTCTCTCCCTCTCTCCCTCTCTCTCTCTCTCTCTCTCTCTCTCTCTCTCTCTCTCTTCTCTCTCTCTCTCTCTCTCTCTCTCTCTCTCTCTCTCTCTCTCATCTCTCTCTCTCTCTCTCTCTCTCTCTCTTTGTCGCTCTCTCTCTCTCTCTCTCTCTCTCTCTTCTCTCTCTCTCTCTCTCTCTCTCTCTCTCTTCTCTCGTGTGCACGCCCCTCTCTCTCACTTTCCCTCACAATCACACACACACACAAATGAGCACACAGAATCAGACATACATACTCACTCATACACAGCCTTGAAGAGCATGCACAGTGCAGAGGTGTTTTGTTATGCAGCTTCAATGGA
>OZ012685.1:52414201-52416701 GCA_963942565.1 Maea johnstoni
TATGAATTGTATGTTTTAAAATGGTATATCTAGGAATTTCTGACTTAAATGGTCTATAACTGCTGGGCCATGATCAGGTTCTTAGCCAGGGTTCAGAAATTTGGTGCCCAAAATTAGCTAAATTTTTGGGTTGGGCATCCTATTTTTTCAAGAGAGACCGCAATATACTCAGATTACAACCATAAACATATATTTACTGAATAAAATAATAAATCATGTCCATATACACTGCCATGGGAATTATATTGAGGTGAAAAAAATCAATTACATGCTTGAAATTGACATTTTTAAAAGAAAATTTGGCTGTCCAGAAAGGTGATTTTTGGGGGTTCGCATGTCCAAATGACGCCCAGACGCCCTGCTGGCTAAGACTGGCTATGATTTTTCTCGAACTCCTGGCTAAGGTTCTTATGACACAGGTGGCACGTAGGCACCTGATCACAATCGTTTGTTGTCTGTCTGTGTGTCTGTTTTTCTGATTTGATGCGTTTGATGAGGCCCTCTGATCATCTTTGATAAATACCTGAGCTGACGTGCATGCTGTCACGGCATGCTATCTATCTCACAGCCCTAAATACTCTAATAACATCAATGATCTACACTGCCTCATTTCTAATATTTAACCCTTATGCTGCAGGTGGCTAATTTGGCCATTACAAAATGATGCAAAAAAACCTGATAGATGACTGAAACTCTGGAACATGGGTACTCATCTGAGAGTACTCAGTGAGAGCTATCTAATGGATACCTACATGACAGGGTTTAGATAGTTATTGAAAATCTTTGCAACTTTGTGCTTTGGATGAAAGTAACTTTAGCATTGGAATTGTTAAATGTGGATTTAAGATAACGAATTGCATTCAAGAGGTTGGGAGAATAGTCCACGAAAATTGTATGGAAGTGGTCTTAGCATTGGAAGGGTTAAACGACCTGTCGTCACTCTGAGCATGAATGGTTTGGTTACCATGGCGATTCCCAGAGAGAGGCTGGCTGTCACAAGGCGTGTATCGTAGGAATAACAGCAGTTAATAACCATATTGCACTACTACATTCATATATTCTGGTCAGCTGAATACGGTCATATTGACTTGCATCAACTCAAGTCCATATGCTTCCAAGAATTATACGAAAAAGGGTTGGTCCTTTGCCCATTGGTATGAATGGTATCTTAACCCTTATACTGCTGCTTGCTAATTCTACGATACAGAATGGTGCAAAACGACCTTTCCAATGAATACCAACATGGAAGGGTTTAGATGGTTTTCAAAAGTGTTTGCATCCTTGTGCTTTGGATGAATTATAAAGTAGCCCAGCATTAGATGGGTTAACAGAGGTATGCATGTATATGCTACTTTTTTGTTGTGCAACTTTTTTATTGTGAAAAATGAATGAATTTCAGTTCAGTACCTCCACTTTAGAGAAATGGGCAGCACTTTACTTGCTTTTTTTAATGCATTTATCTCGAAGGTATACTTCTTTTAATGTTAACCCTTAAGCTGCTGGTGGCTAATTTGGCCAATACAAAATGATGAATACCATTATGACAGGGTTAAGATGATTTTCAAAAATCTTTGCGTCCTTGTGCTTTGGACAGAAATAGTCTCAGCATTTGAAAAGGTTTAGGTCTTGACCAGGATTTTGCAACTTCAAAATCAAAATTGAGTGTCTTGTTAAATCCAAATGGGATATATTCAAATAGATATTAATGAGATACATTTTTATCAGAGGAATTCATTGCCTACATAAACGATATAGCATCCACATGGAGTGAAAATGATATCAGTGCTTTATCCAAGGAAGAATCATTCAGTTCTCATGCCTAAGGCAGCTTAATTGCACTATAGGAAATGGCTGGTTTTCTTGTAGCAACTGATCTTAACCCTTCCAATGCTAAGGCTACTTTTGTCCAAAGCACAAGAACGCAAAGAATTTTGAAAAACATTTAAACCCAGTGTCATGTTGGTATTCATTGGATAGCTCTTGCTGAGTATTCTCAGATTAGTACCCATATGCCAGGGGTTCAATCATTTTTCAGGGTTTTTTTGCATCATTTTGTATTGGTTAAATTAGCCACCATTAGCATATAAGGGTTAATTTGTAATTGTTAACCCATAAACATTTCGACACTCCTAAGTAATAAAAAAGCAGTTTTTGAGGAATACTTGACAAAAAGTTGTCATTTAACATTGCTTTAACCATCGCTATTAACTGTCTTTTAGATTAGCACTCTATTTTATCTATGCTTAACCGTTCCAATGCTGAGGCTACTTTTGTCCAAAGCATAAGAATGCAAAGATTTTTGAAATTCATCTAAACCCTGTCATGTTGGTATTCATTAGACAGCTATCACTGAGTACTCTCAGATGAGTACCCATGTGCCAGGTTTTCAGTCATTATTCAGCTTTTTTGCATAATTTTGTATGGACAAATAGCCACTAGCAGCATAAGTGGGGTTAACCTGCTGCTGGTGGCTAATATTTGGTCAAAAGAAAATTATGCG
>OZ012685.1:52421701-52439146 GCA_963942565.1 Maea johnstoni
GGAATCGTTGGACTAATGCTGGTTGGCTGCAACTGCTACCATCAAAGAGGAGATTCATCATTGTGTTGGATTGCTGCATCTCTGATGCAGTTGGGGGAGCAGTCTTAACCTGTATGCTGGTGGTGGCTAATTTTGCCAATGCAAATCAATGCAAAAAAAATGAGTGAAACCCTGGCAAATGGGTACTCATCTAAGAGTACTCAGCGAGAGCTTTCTAATGAATACCAACAAGACAGGGTTTCGATGGTTCTGAAAAATCTTTGTGTCCTTGGGATTTGGATGGAAGTAGCCTCAGCATTGAAAGGGTTAATATTAGTGGAACTGAGGGGGCCTAGTAATGGGTAGGCTGTTATAGATAGGGAATATGGGAATATATATAGTCATACACACAGGCAAGGATTCGGTTGCTGTTATAGCATGAATGTGCTAATGAGTGGTTGAAGGAATTGATCACAGGGTTGAGGGTTAGCCAACATTGCAGACTAAACCAACTGGACATATACTGTAGAACACACAATGTTAGCGTCTGTTTATATATAGCGTACATAGCGTGTTGTTCCGCTTCGCTATATATAAAAACGCTGTACTTTTTTCTTACTGTACTGGCGCTGTCAGCGGCAGCTACCGTCGCTAACATAAAGATACACTATGGTGCGAAAATTCCCCAATTCGCTATATTTGGAACACGCGTCATATATGTGTTCTACAGTGTATATATATATATATATATATATATATATATATATATATATATATATATATATATATATATATATATATATATATATATAATACCTGCTCATGACCATGTGACTGAGTTTGTCTATAGGAACCTCCAACTACATATGATAGCCTATTGTGTCAGAAAGGGCATTTTACAATTCAATTGTCCTAGAAAATGATTTGTTAGGAAAATATTTGGTTCTTACCCCCAAAGAGTCAAAATTGAAAATTATTCCTCGAAAATTTTGCCTGTCCAAAAAGGAGGTTTTCAGGAAACTGACATCCAAAAGGCAGGCTGGACGGGTCCTAGCTAAGTCCCTGCACTCATGGTCTAACACATTCAGAAATAATTCAATGAAAAAAATAAACCACTAATGGAACTGTCATTTTAGGATGCTATCATCAGCCTGAAATAGATTTGTGTGGGTGGGTATGAGTTGGAATTGAATGAGAGAATGGAATAAGGAAGGAGGTCTTAAACTGTCATTTTAACACAATGGTGGTCCGTCTAAAATCTATCCCTATAGAAAGTATGAGCTGTAGTTGGAATTGATTGAAAAAACAGGAATCCCTAATTGAACTGTCATTTTAGCATGATATCACCGGTCTGAAATAGATTTGTGTGGGTTGGCATCAGTTGGAATTGAAGCTGAGTTGATGGAATGAGTGATAAGGTTCACAAGGCCCTCCTATACACATGTATACAGACTAGAGCTGCACTCACGGAGGGAGATCAACTCATGAGCTCACCACCCGTTTTACTCATGAGCTCATGAACGTTCCGATTTTCCAAAAGAATAACTATTTTCCACCCCAGCTATTAAGAAATAAATATTTATTGGCGGAGATTTATTAACATTGCCATGTTTATTTTATTTTAAAACGTGCTGACGAGGTACAAAGGTCAGAATAACACTCAACACCGCTTGAAATGTATACATTGGAGATTGTAAAGAAGACATGACCTCGATAAGCAGTTATGTATGTTTATAACGTGTGTTAGGTGCTCTGTGTTACGTTTGTGTTCCCAACATAGACGAGCTCACGATTTGAACACTCCAGCTCAAGTTCGGCGAGTTTGGCCCAGGGCTCGAGGCACTCGAGTTTGTGAGTGGTGAGTGCAGCTCTAATACAGACCTCATCCCAAGGGCCTGCCCTGATGGCCGAGTGATATAGTCTTAGCCAGCAGGGCGTCTGGGTGTCATTTGGACACCCAAACCCTCAAAAATCACCCTTCAGGACACCCAAAATATTTTGTGAGGAATTTCTAAAAATTGTCAATTTCAAGCATATAGTTGAATTTTTTTTCACCTCAATATAATTCCCATGGCATTATATATATACATTATGCTTTATATCATTGAGTAAATAGATGTTTATGGTAATCTGAGTATATTATGGTCTCCCTTGAAAAATTGGATGCCCCCAAAAAATTAAATTTTCAATATTGAACATCTAGTTTCTAAATCCTGGCTAAGGCACTGCCAAGTAATGTGGTATTGCAGCTGTCTATTTGCTGTTTCTCACCACTGCTTGTGTTAGAATCCAGGCCAGGGCATGTGAGTAAGTAACCAGTGACTTGGGGTTAGGTGGTGGTTTTCGTGGGTACTATGGTTTCCTCCACTACTTACAACTGGCGTGTCACAAATTAGCCACAATTGGCATAAATGTGACGAAAAATGAAATTCTTAATTCCAAATTCCTGATCCCAAGGGCCTTCCCTGATGGCCGAGTGATCTATGGTATTGCAGCTGACTGCTTGCGATTTGTCACCACTGCTTATGCTCGAATCCTGTGCAGGGCATGTGAGTAAGTAACCAGTGACTTGGGGTGAGGTTGTGGTTTTCACGGGTACTCACAATTATCCACTGGGTGGTCATGATTTAGCATAAATATTTAAGAAAAAGTGAGGATAAATGAAATCTGTACCTATCCCTAAAAGAATGGTAATGAGTAGAGGTCGGATTTGCCGCCAAAAAACGGCTCGAGCAATCGCTGAAACCGCCGAGCGATTAATCGACATATTACAAGCCCTAACTACCCATCGCATGTGTGGTGAAATCAACAGTTGAGCAAAATTAATTGCTGTCAGTCACGCCTATCTAGAACCGCCCCATGCCTGCCTTAGCCTATGAGCAACGTAAATTGCTGTCAATCACACTAATTAGGACAGGCCCATGCCTGCCTAAGCCAATCACGTCCTGCTATCGTGTGATCTCGGTGGATATCCCACGTGGGAAAGACGTAAGCAAGACAAAAAACATGGCGGATGATTGACAACAAAGCGTGCGATATGGCTTTATTTACATTTTCGTCGAACTCGGCGAGCTGTAATGGCAGCTCAAGTGCTCGGAGTAGGCTGCGATACGAGTAAAAGCTCGAGCTTTAGATTAATCGTAAGAGCACTAGTAATGAGCCAAGTGGTAAAGGTTCTACCATGGCCCTGAATGATAGAATGAGGAGGGATGTCCACTATGCCCCTGCCACCCACATGTACAGTCTTAACCCTTATGATGCTGGTGGCTTATTTGGCCAATACAATAGGATGCAAAAAAATCTGAAAAATCACTGAAACCCTGGCACATGGGTACTCATCTGAGAGAACTCAGCAAGAGCTATACAATGAAGACTGCTATGACAGGGTTTAGATGGTTTACGAAAATCTTTGTTTCCTTGTGCTTTGGACGAAAGTAGCCTTAGCCCTTCCAATGCTGAGGCTACTTTCGTCCGAAGCACATTTTTGAAAAACATCTAAACACTGTTATGTTGGTTTTCATTAAATAGCTCTCAGTGAGTACTCTCAGACAAGTACCCACTTGCCAGGGTTTCAGTCATTTTTCAGGTTTTTTGCATCATTTTGTATTGGCAAAATTAGCCACCAGCAGCATAAGGGTTAGCATTGGAAGGGTTAACCCATTAATGCTCACATCAGCCAAAACCAGCCTGACAATTTTGATGAAATCTTTCAGGCGAAAGCAGATTTGGCAAAGTTTTTGGGGAAGAGATGTTCATTGGAACATTATCAACAACTCTCCTTCAAATATTCTGTAAAATTATTCTCAATTCAAAATTTATTGTCAAAAGTATCGTCAATCCAGACGACAATGTCTGGAGGAACTTTTAAGTATTAATGGGTTAATCCCCTGAGAGAATGGTAATGAGCCTTGGTGGGGAGTCAGTGTGTTATATGGCCTGATTCCACCAGCGAGCTGATGAAAGCAGTAGCAGAGATATTGGTTCTGGGGAAACCTGATAATGCCAGTGGTGTTGTGTATCGAGATAAAGACTGTGGTGTCCACACACTTGACAGAATCAGGTGACTTATAAACTAGAACGCTAGGTACCTGACTGGTTTCTTAACCTATTAATGCCAGTAGGGCCTTTACAAAGCCCACCTACTTTAGGAATGAATTCCTATTGTAAGCATATTGTGGAAAATATCAAAAGGGCAAGTGTAAATCGGAACCTAACAAACACATCTCCTTCAAATATTTGGTGAAATAATTCTTTTTATTGCCAAAATTAATTTAGAGCCTGATGACATCTGTCAAGGAGAACCTAAGGCATGAAAATGTTAACCCTCATGCTGGTGGTGACTAATTTGGCCAATACAAAATGATGCAAGAACCTAAAAAATTAATGAAACCCTGGCACATGGGTACTCATCTGAAAGTACTCATTTAGAGCTATCAAATGAATACCAGCATGACAGGGTTTAGATAGTTTTCATCAAAAATCTTTGAGACCTTGTGCTTTGGACGAAAGTAGCCTTAGCATTGGATCGTTAAGTATAAGTGATATTTCACACCATAGTTGTGGTATTTAGTATTTACCATGATTAATGGTGATGTATCGCAATAAATCAATCTTCCCACCTCTCAGTTTCAGGTACTTATTTCTTATAAGAGAATATCAGGTTTGTCATTAATTGCCTTTTACCAGGTGTCATGGGAATTACTCAAATATTTTTAACTCCTATTTTTTGCAACAATCTATCATCTCAGAAAAAATGTACCGTTAACTCTCAGTAAATTGGGACACTTTTCAGTAATTACAATTTTTATGGGTTCAGGATGGCCCATGTTTTCTGAAAATACCTTGATGTTGTATGAGCAAGTTTTAAAGCTAGGTGACCATATTTTGTGAAATGGCAACTGGCGATATTGAGGGTTACCCAGATTTCCCTTTAGTTATTTTGCATAATCACCAGTGGGCCAAATTCTAAGGGTGGTCTAAATTTCCCAGAATTTATGGTAGCTTTCATAATCCCACTCCACTACAAACTAAAGGTGACCTGTAAAGTATGTGTTGGATAATGGTCTATTTCATGATATTGAGAGAGAAATATTTCAGTTTTAGTCATACACTTAAGCTCTGTGGTAGCTTAAATTATATATGCATTCATTGAATCATTTATAGGCATTATAGCAGATAATATGTGCACTGAGCATGCTGTGATGGCTTTGACACCTGAACATGCATAAATAATCAAAGGTATCATAATAAAAATCATAATATAAATCCAGGCAACATATTTCCAGGGACCAGGGTCTTAGCCAATATTTGGAAACAGGGTGTCCAAATAGAGGTTTCATAGACTTTTGCGTGTCCAAAGTGTGGTACAAAGTACATACTACTAATAAAATAAACCCTATGTATTTACAGATTTTGCTTTTTTAGGCCAGTAATTGCTTTGTGTGTCTTATGAAAGTGACAATACAGCTTCTACATCTTCTATCTTCTGAGAAAGGTCATCAGCAGCAAATTCTGACATAAATTTTTGGCTGTCCAAACTGTCAAAAAACAGTGTTTTGGTGTCCAAATGACACGCTGGATGCATAGGCGGCTAAGCCCCTGCCAGGGACAGTAAAAGCATGAATGGGGTTAACCCTTGTGCTACTGGTGGCTACTTTTGCCAAGCACATATAAGTCTCTGTCAAATATCTAACAAATGCTTCATTCACAAGTTTTTGAATGTTCTTTTCTGGGTATTCCAACTGGAAATTGACATAGCTATGATATTATAGGTGAAAGTAATTCTCTTTTTCAATGAGAGAGGAGTAACCTCAATAAGGTAAACTACTATGACATACCCTGCAGTGTGTAGATAAGGCCTAAAAAAAGAGTTGTTTATTTCCTGTAACCCTACAAGTTTTTATTCAAAAAAATCCCTACCCTTAAGTTTTGTCTGCCCTCCCAACTCCCAATCATCGTAAAACATGCATAAAACACACATTTTTGACCCAAAAAATAATGCAAAAAAATTTTTTTTTACTGACCTACCTACCCGATTTTTTCCCGGACCGTTACAAGAAACAAACAATTTCTTTTTTTAGGCCTAAAGAGGGAATACCCCTGTGTATAGACTTGCTGGGATTGACCTCTTCATGTCTGGAGCCTACATTTAACCCTTCCAGCGTTGAGGCTACTTTTGGCCAAAGGACGAGGATGCAAGATTTAAAGGCATCTAAACCCTGTCATGTTGGTATTCATTAGATAGCTCTCACGGACCGCACTCAATTGAGAACCCATGTGCCACGGCTTTCTGTCATTTTTCAGGTCTTTTGCATCATTTTGTATTGGCCAAATTAAGCTGAAAAATTGCTGAAACCCTGGCGCCTGGGTACTCATCTGAGAGCACTCAGCCAGACCTTTCCAATTAATACCAACATGACAGGGTTAAGATGGTTTTCAAGAATATTTGTGTTATTGTGCTTAGGATGAAAGTAGCCTCAGCATTTAATTGGAAGAGTCAAACATGATGTCAGTAGGAAGGACAAACATCCCGTTGTGTGGAATTTAATTAATTGCAACAAGGTCCTTTATTTCATTGCTAATCTAATTGGCTTTTTGTAGGCCTCCCAATACATCACGCTTGATTAGATTTCTTTTCCTATGGATCAGAATTCCACCTCTCTCTTCTCTGAATGCCTCCATTGTTGTCTACCAGTAGGCTGTCTCTTGGGCAACCTCTAGGGTTAGCGCAAAACCAATATTTGTGTCTGCTTAGCGCAAATCAATGCAACAGATGAGCTGGCAGCATTATATAAGTAAACACATGTTTATGGTTGTACTCTGAGCATATTTTAAGGTCTCCCTTTAAAAATAGGACAGCCTACAAATTTGGCAATTGCCGATTTTGGGTACCCTGCAGTTTCAAAATCCTGGCTAAGACCCAGGTAGGACTCACAATGATATCTTTCCTAGCCTAGAAGGGCTACTTTATACACACATTTTTACATGTCCCAAATCCTCTTTGCTAGCTCTATAAACATTTTGGATGTATAGAACATTTTCTTGTTTATTTTCATAACTTTGTTTTACTTACAAATTAACATGCAAATTAGCTTACTTTATCTACTCATATCTTTTTGTGAATTTGGCTACGGTTGAAAAGGCTATCTGATTCAAAGCCTCCCTGAATATTCCTCTATACCCTATGTTGCGATTTGATTATATTATTGTAGGCATCACATGTCATACAAACTAATTGCCCATAATGGCTCTGTGTTTCCACTGGGGACATCTATATGACAGCAATGAAATATATGATGCTACAATTATGTGCTATTTATCCCATCCATGCCTTTAGTACCCAAAAAACATATAAGAAATTTGTAATATCTTTCAAACAAGCATCTTTTTGAAAGCATTTAAATGGCAAAAAAGTAACCAGACCATTACAATATATACCTTAACCCTTGTGATGCTGAGTCTACTTTTTTGTGCAAGGTATGGTACCACAAACCTATCTTACAATTGCCTTAATCCTGTCATGTTGGTACTCATTTGAAAGCTCTTGCTAAGCCCTCTCCAATGAGTACCAACGTGCCAGGGTTTTAGTATTTTTTCCTGTTTTTTTTTTTTGCATCATTTTGTATGGGCCGAATTAGACACTTGCAGCATAAGGGTTAAAAGATTTATCTTACAAGTTTTATTCAAGCTTAAATATTTCAGAAATATTTCAGAAATAACCAGTGACACTTTTATGAGACACTTTTCCAGAAAGCAACTTAATCCATAAGACAAGAAATCAAACTTGTCTGGTTTCGTAAATGAATTCAGAGTAGTTCTTGGCACAGATTGCCATATTTTTGTATCAGTGCATTAATATTACATGCAGTTATCATTCCCAGAAATGAGTGTAATGTGTTATGCATGTAGTTGCCCAATTAAGGCCAAGGGCGTATCATGTCAGGCTTATTAATCTCATTAATTAGGACAATGTGAAGAATTAGGTCAATAATAGAATACCATTAACATTGTTATATTTTAACCCACTCATGCTCAGAATTCTCCTTGACGAATTTCATCTCTGTCCTTGATATTTTTGTAAACTAATGTAGATAATAACTCACAAATTTGATACATATTCATATGATATCTGAGGCAGTGTTGTTGGTTGGTAGTTCTAGTTGACATTAGGACTGTCATTGACATCCATTTTTTTTCGATTCGATAATTGACATATTATTTTTTCGATTCCGATTATTTCGATTCGATTTTGAAGAACTGCACTAATAGAATATTTTCACATGTTCCACACTATTTTTGTGGCTAGGATCCTAAGATTCTCACAATGCAAACACAATGAAGGTTTTCTCAACACTTTTTGATTGAAAACTTGAGTTTCTCTTTAAAATTCTCATTAGCGTTGGCTAAAAATGGCAAAAAATGGTGTAAAAGGCCGAAAAAATGTGTTTCGATTAATTGACATAATAATTGACATAATACTTTTTTCGATTAATTGGAAAAATGATTTCGATCGATCGATACTTGTCATATCAATGACTGTCCTAGTTGACATTGCTGTTTCAAATAGATTCAAGCCAAAGGATGCTTTTACAGGGTGACATCATTAACCCATTAATGCTCACAGCTGCCAAAAGCAGCCTTACAGTTTTAGTGATAATTTGCAGGCAAAAGCAAAGACAGGAAAATATTTGATTGAGAAATATCAATCAGAACATTACCAACAACTCTCCTTCAAATATATTGTTTTTGTCAAAAGTATCATTGATCCAGACGACAATTACTAGAGAAGCTCTTAAGCATTAATGGGTCAGGGATCCAGTTAGACACTAGCCCGATAGCCTGAGGCTACAGAAAATTGTTTCGGGCTATAAGAATATTGGCCTTTGTAGCCCGGCTGGCTATATAGAAAAGATTGACATTGTTAGGTCATATTCAGAGGAATCACAATACTATAAGCAGTGTGTGTGTGATAACCGAGGCAGCTCGTTTTTTTCTTGTTTTTTTTTTTTAATGGGGCTATAAAAAATTTTATCGGGCTATAAAGTTTACGGAACCTATAGCCTGGCGGTCTTCCTCAGTTTTTTGCCGTAGCCTGACCCCTGGTGGGTTAATATTATCAGGCAGCTAGAGCCATGATAGGGTGAACATGTAAAAGCCTGGTAATTGACAGGATTTCCCACTGCCTACCTGCTCCATGAGAAACCATAGGCTTCTCGTGGATTCCAGGAAAACTTGATGTGCTATGATTATAATCCCTCAAGAAAAGGTCACCAATAGTAGCATAGCATATTGAAATGATTTAAAAAGCAGTTCCCTAGGTATGGTAAGTGATCATTTTAATCTGCTTCCTCGACTGCAATTTTCTGGTGAAAAAATCTTAGATGAATAAAAGAATGCATGTTAGCAAGAGACCATGCAATTACTCTATGCGCTATAGTGAAGGCCTGGCAAATCTGGCCTAAGTGTGACATCACTAGGGGACAAAGACCAATGGGGGCTCTTGCATCGTTTGCATTATATGGAAACTTGCATGCCAACATGCGCAGAATGCGACTTTCGGGCTATTTGCCGCAGCCAGCATGTTCAGGTTGACCGGCTGGTTTCATGTCCACTTGTTTTTCTTCATCTAAGGAAAAAATGGAAGTCAGGTAGTGTTGTGCTCTGGTCCAGTTCATATTTGTGATTGTCTCTAGGAGTCTCATGTTTGGACATTGAAGGAAAATACGACTTCTCAGGACACAAGAAGTGCTCTGCTTATATATGTTTATATTAAACCTTGATATTTATTTGAAGGATGTTCTTTTGGCGCTATCATGGGGGGCGCGAAAGAATAACAAAAATTAAATATTGTAAAGAATACCTTTTATTACGGTACTTGTTTATATACATGGATTTGCTTCACTTATATTGATACTCAACCTATCGTTGTCTTTTTCACTTCAGGGTTGGATGAATGAGCTGAGCCAGTATGATCCGGACGACTACCACATCAACCAGACCCACTCCATCTACGTCCAGCTGGAGGGGACGTCCCTTCGCATCCAGCGACCGCGCGTCAACGTGGCGAAACGCGCAATGTGGAACGAAACGCATCAGCAGCCTCAATTCATTCACCAGAGACACTTTGACGTGACCGGCAGTAAAATCATGTTGCTTCCAGCGGGTTTGGTGAAAAAACGGGTTTGGAGCAAGAAGTACCCGATTTGTATCGCCCTCGCGAAACCGGGCAGTAAGATGCAAAAGCGGTATTCTGTGGATACGGACGATATGATGGATTTAGGTTTCGAGGTCGTTTCGAAAGATGTGTGCGATGACAGTCTGTTATTTCTATTCACACGGACCGGCCGGGAAAAGGAGGAATGGTACCGCCGATTCGAGGCTGCCTCGAAAGGCACCCCGTTGGACACAGGTTTACGCATATCGGATATAAATAAATACCTTGAATTCAAATCCTCACTTAAACATAGCTCCTCAGATCAACAGTTACGACATCGTAGACAAGAATCCACAGACTCGCTTTCCTCGATCACCTCCAACTCGTCGGAGCCAAGCGGCAAGGAGGAGAAGGAGACCGGCAGTGGGGGAGGCCCCTCAAGGGATGAGATCATGGTGGAGTACTTCCAGGTAGGGACGTCATTGATATCGCTTATTTTTTTGATTCAATTAATTTTTTTGTCATATATCGATTCGATTCGAAACGCAGTGTCTCCGCCATATGTCTGAGTAATGTATACCATTCTAGGGCTCGAAATTAAGTTTTTTTTCTAGGAGGCCAAATTGCATCTTCAAAAGCTACCTAATTGTGTATCTTTGGGCTCCATGCAGAAATTTGAGGGAGCACCAGGAGAATTCAAGGGAGCCCTAGGCTCCCGGCGGCCCCTAATTTCGAGCTCTGCATTCCTTCCAATTTATCTTACAAAAGCCATAAAGACTACTTCAATATTTAGTCAGAGTTCTACATTGCATTATTAGTTTAACAGGAAAATGTCCGGAAAAAGTATTTTTTTTTGTATTAATGAATATACAGCAGAATTACTTGGGGTAGAGAATACTGATTATTTAGATTCGATACCCAAATTTTTGATTTGATTTAATCAATAATTATAATAATTGATATTTGATATAGCACCATTTCCACCTATAATGTTCAAAAGCACTTTAAAGAGTAGTCAGTGGACAGAGTTTATGGTCTATATAGTCAAATTAACTCCTTTCGAAATAGCAATGTTTTCAGCTGTTTCTTGAAGTTTTGCACACTATCAGCAGCCTTGATGTTGTCAGGAGCTCATTCCAAATTGATATCATTGATATCCTTTTTTTTTCGATTCAATTAATTGCTACAATCTTACTGATACAGTATAACTTGTTTATTTAGTGGGCATATTAATTTAGCTATAAAAGCGCACAGCAAATGTCCACTAAATTTATGTTTCAGCTATGTATGACATAAAGCGAAATTAAGATATGGCTAGGGTTGAGTGCACATCTTAATTTTGCACAATCATGTTATACTGTCGCTACCGCGCTAAATATTTGACACTCCATATTAAAGTGTTATACGGTATATCGATTTGATTCAATTCAATTCGAAACGCCGTGTCTCTGCCATATGCCTGAGTAAAGTACACCATTCCTTCCAATTCATCTTACAAGAGTCATAAAGAATACTTCAATATTTACGCAGTTCTACTTTGCATTAATTTAACAGGAAAATGTCTGAAAAAAGTATATTATTAATATACATACAGCAGAATTGGGGTAGAGAATATTGATTATTTCGATTCAATACCCAAACTTTCAATTCGATTTAATTAATAGTATAAATAAATGATATTTGATATAGCGCCCTTTCCACCTATAATGTTCAAAAGCGCTTCAAAGAATAGTCAGTAGACAGATTTTATGGTCCATATAGTCAAATAAACTCCTTTCGAAATAGCAATGTTTTCAATTGTTTCTTGTTAATTGACAAAGAGAAAATGGCGATTTATCGACTATCGATGACATTCCTTCTTCCAGGCGATGGGTAAGATCATGCCGGGCTCGGTGACGCCCAGCACGGGCAAAACGTCGCTCCCGAACAGTCCCGTCAGGAAGGAGTTCAACATTCCGAAGCCGGTGGCGTGCGAGCAGCAGTTCCTGTGGCTGAACGCCCTCGTGTGGCGATGCTTCATGGACTTCCTGCGGCAGAAATCCTGGGAGGAGAAGATGATGGAGCGCATACAGAGGAAGCTCAGCAAACTCCATGTAAGTACCACTCCTACATTCGTCTAAGGCACAAGAACTAAAAAAAACTTTGGAAATCAACTAAATCCTGTAATGTTGGTATTCATTGGAAAGCTCGTTTTGAGTACTTTCATATGAATACCCATTTGCCAGGGTTTCAGTCATTTTTAAGCTTTTTTCACGTTGTTTTTTATTGGCCAAATTAGCCACCAGGGTTGAGTGTTATTAGGACTGCTTTTGACTTGATAGTTTTACCTTGGATACCGAGGAAGCTTGAAGCAAGCTGCATGTGAGTACCACTCCTACCCGCTGCTGTGCTAGCAGTAACCCTTATGCTGTTGGTGGTTAATTTCGCCAATACAAAATAATGCAATATATCTGAAAAATGACTGAAACCCTGGCATGTGGGTACTCGTTTGAGAGTACTCTGCGAGAGTTAACCAATGAATACCAACATGGCAGGGTTCAGATGGTTTTCAAATCTTTTTGCATTCTTTTGCCTTGGACAAAAATAGCCTCAGCGTCAGAAGGGATTGTACCTCAGATCTCCCTAAGTCTTTGACTATAACAGCAGAGGTGATAACTGTGTCAGTGGCTCTCTCTCTCCTGATGTTATTGCATGCTAGGTAAACAAATGCTGGTGACTAATTTGGCCAACACAAAACGATGCAAGAAACCTGAAAAATTACCGAAATAATGGCAAATGGGTACTCATTTGAGAGTACTCAGCGAGAGCTAACCAATGAATACCAACGTGACAGGGTTTAGATAATTTTCAAAAATCTTTGCATTCTTGTGCCTTGGAAGGAAGTAGCGTCAACATTGGAAGGGTTGAAGTTCCTCAAATCTCCATAAGTCTTTGACTATAACAGCGGAGGTGATAACTGTGTCGGTGTCTCTCTCTCTCCTGTTGTTATTGCATGCTAGATAAACAATACCGTATGATTGGAAGAAAGCAGCATCAGGATTGAAAGGGTAAAAGTTCCTCAAATCTCCATAAGTCTTTGACTATAACAGTGGAGGTGATAACTGTGTCAGTGGCTCTCTCTCTCCTGTTGTTATTGCATGCTAAAACAATACCGCATGATTGGAAGAAAGTAGCATCTGGATTGAAAGGGTTAAAGTTCCTCAAATCTCCTTAAGTCTTTGACTATAACAGCGGAGGTGATAACTGTGTCAGTGGCTCTCTCTCTCCTGTTGTTATTGCATGCTAAAACAATACCGCATGATTGGAAGAAAGTAGCATCTGGATTGAAAGGGTTAAAGTTCCTCAAATCTCCTTAAGTCTTTGACTATAACAGCGGAGGTGATAACTGTGTCAGTGGCTCTCTCTCTGCTGATGTTATGGCATGCTAGGTAAACAATACTGGGTGATTGGAAGAAAGTCAGGATTGAAAGGGTTAAAGTTCCTCAAATCTCCATAAGTCTTTGACTATAACAGCGGAGGTGATAACTGTGTCAGTGGCTCTCTCTTTCTCTACTGATGTTATTGCATACTAGGTAAACAAATGCTGGTGACTAATTTGGCCAACACAAAACGATGCAAAAAACCTGAAAAATTACCGAAACAATGGCAAATGGGTACTCATTTGAGAGTACTCAGCGAGAGCTAACCAACGAATACCAACGTGACAGGGTTTAGATAATTTTCAAAAATCTTTGCATTCTTGTGCCTTGGAAGGAAGTAGCGTCAACATTGGAAGAGTTGAAGGACCACAAATCTCCTTAACCCTTGCAATGCTAATGCTAATTTTGTCCAAAGCAGAAAGACACAAAGATTTTTGAAAACCGTCTAAACCCTGTCATGTTGGTACTCATTGGAAAGCTCTCGCTGAGTACTCTCAGATGAGTACCCATTTGCTTGGGTTTCGGTCATTTTTCAGATGTTTTGCATCATTTTGTATTTGCCAAACTAGCCACCAGCAGCATAAGGGTTAAGTCTTTGACTATAACAGCAGAGGTGATCACTGTGTCAGTGGCTCTCTCTCTCTCTCTCTTGATGTCATTGCATGCTTGGTAAACAATGCTGGGTGATTGGAAGAAAGCAGCGTCAGGATTGAAAGGGTTTAAAATCCCCAACCTTAAGTCTTTGACTATAACAGCGGAGGTGATAACTGTGTCAGTGGCTCTTTCTCTCCTGTTGTTATTGCATGCTAGGTAAACAATGCTGGGTGATTGATGCCCAGACTGGATTAGGCCCACAACTCACCGGCCTGTGTTCTCGAGGAGGAAATTGCTTTTCTGAGCTCTCACATCTTCCTGTTATGTCAGGGATGTAGTGCTATGACACACTATAGCTGCCATGTCATGTCGCCAGCAGCCGCATGCATCATGTGACCAGTACTGTATACGGCGTTAATTTGGAGTGCTAAAGATTTCTTATGATTCTAGCATATTTTGGAAAGAGAAGTGTTAATCAGAAAACCACCACCTTTAAATGTTTTGCCAAACTTTACTTAACCCTTCCAATGCCTTGGCTACATTTGTCCAAAGCACAAGAACGCAAAGATTTTTTAAAATCTTCTAAACCCTGTCATGTTGATATTCATTGGATAGCCTTTGACACTGAGTACTTTCAGATGAGCACCCATGTTCCAGGGTTTCAGTCATTTTCCAGTTTTTTTGCATCATTTTTTAATAGGAGTGTAATCGATACCAAGGAATCGGATGGTATTGACGATCCCATTGAAAAGATCGCTATGAAATCTCATAGTGATCATTCCAATTCAGGAATCGGCAAAATGTTGATACTAATTGATGCTTACTTTGTCAAATTATTGCAATGCAATAAGATGACAAAGTAACGAGACAATGCCAGTCAGTAGCTCAGAGTGCCAGGTAATCTAATCTACTACCTAAAAACGAAATTATTAGCATGGGAATGTTGAAACAGTGTAGCATACACTTTTAAACCTAAATGCTATGATTCTTCCCCCTATAAAGGGCGGTAGGAATCGGAATCGGAATCGGAATTGGAAATAATCAGAATTTTTTTTTACCAATTCCGATTCCAAACCTTGGATACCGATCACACTCCTATTTTTTAATGGAAAAAACTAGCCACCAGCTGCATAAGGGTTAATAATCAAGTTGTTTTTGAATGTATCTTAACATCAAGGGGAACCAGTCATTGAAACTCTTAAGCAGGCAAATGGCCTCTCCTCTTGACCCTACAGGGCGGACTCAGACCCATATTTTCCATATGTTCACTTACATAGAGCTAAGATCACTAAGACCACCTGTGCCCAAATAGGTGCAGGTGCTCTCCATATATTCAAAATTCACAATCGCTGAGAGGACTGCTATACAAGATGCGGATAATTCAACTACATCCTTACAATGGTCTGTCTATAGTCTTACTATGGTCTTGATATGCTGGTTGGAAAATGGTGTGGGAACTGGGAACATGGCAGTTCAATAACACCTGCACTCATTTCACCATTGAAATGTTGTACAATCATCAGTGACCACACATATAATAACCTGCAATTTGCAAGTCTCATGTTATCATGTTATTATACAAATATGACATCCCTGTGTGGTGTACAACTGGAATAACTCCTCCGAGAGAGGATTACGCCCTCGGGCGACAATCCTCTCGAGGGGGAGTTATTCCTGTTGTACACCACACAGGGGTGTCATATTTGTTTTATTATACCGAACAACATACAAAACACAAAAGGGGAAAAATGACAAACACAAGAAATTTTGGATAAATACCCTTTTGTGTCCAACTGTTGCATTGACGCATCAGAGTGCAACAGAAGCCCCAAAACGTACAACAGGAGAAAATTTTCAGTTTGACTCAGAAATTTTTCTGAAAACTTGAACAAATGAGTCTAATCGATGTTTCGCTTCCTTTTTCAAATAGAATTTGTATCAGAAAACGTTTAAACTCCATTTATTGATACCACCTCTTAATCAATCTAGGTGCTTATTTATTAGCCAGACACTGAACCTTATTTGTTTGTTTGTACTTTTACTGTCTTTATTAGTTCGAGCAACTCTAACTGTGGTACCGGCCGTTGTTTAGTAAATGCTGTCTATTGGCCTCATCACAGTTAGACTCTAACTTAGAGATCCGAGCATTTATAAAATAGCATCTGCGCCAAGAAAACTGGGCGCTCATATCT
Organism: Maea johnstoni; assembly: GCA_963942565.1. NCBI lineage: Eukaryota > Metazoa > Annelida > Polychaeta > Spionida > Magelonidae > Maea > Maea johnstoni. The sequence goes on from OZ012685.1 coordinate 52,438,039, forward strand.
ATTACTTGAAACACCCCCCGAAAACAGTCACGTTCGTACCATACCTTATTTGTTTGTATAATTCTATCTTTATTTGATAAAAATCCGTTGCCTGGTGCCTGTTAGGCACAATTTTAAAGTTGAGGCGGTCGGCCTAGTGGATTTCACGTAGGCGATGGCTGACGTTTAATATGCACGCATGCGCATCGAGCTCATTGACCGGTAGCGGTGATTAACATGTTAATCACGGCTGCATGTTGCCGTGATTAACATGTTAATTCACGAGCTGTGCAGGACAACAGCCTGTTACTAAATAGTGAGGAAATCATGACGATTAATCCATGGCCCTTGACCAATCAGAATCAAGAATCTTCACGTGAGGTATAATAACGAAGGATGTCTTCTCCATGTTACTGTGGGGATTAGTTGATATTCTGGCTGAAACATGATGTTGTATCTTATCACATGGCAGTTCAATACCACATGCAGTCGTTCACTATTGTTTGTTGCGGCATCATTTGTAACCACACATATGATAACCTGCAATTTTCAAGTCTTGTGTTATTGGTGTTACTGGGAAATTAGTTACTAAACCTTATGCTGCGTGTGGCTAAGTTAGCCATTAGAAAATGGTGCAAAAAACCTGAAAACCCTGGCACATGAGTACTCATCTGAGAGTACTCTGTAAAAGCTATCCAATTAATACCAACATGGCAGGGTTTAGATGATTATCTAAAATATGTGCATCCTTGTGCTTTGGACGAAAGTAGCCTCAGCATTGAAGGGTTTAATGTGAAATATGATTGGCTATTCCTGAAAAGGCAATGCATCCCTTATATCACCTATTCTCAAGTTATTTCGCCGAATTCGATGGATAACTTCCTGATTAATGGAAGTTACCCAACATGGCGGCGGCCTGCGATTGCGGTGGATTTATTTGCGGACCTGTTCTTCATTCGTTTCGCGCACAAGGTATAAAATTGCGGACCTGTCCCGTCCACCGCGTGTTAAGGGTTAAGACGTAAGTAGCCTAAGCATTGGAAGGTTTAAGAGCAGCAACACTGAGCATTCAGCTCCCCAGGAAACAGCGAAGTCAGCTGACTGTATGGCAATTCCAGGGTGCTGGACT
>OZ012685.1:52439346-52494346 GCA_963942565.1 Maea johnstoni
CAATAAGGAGCGCCAAAATAGCTGAAAAATTGTATTTGATCTTTTAATCTTATGCCTTTTCAAATAGATAAAAAATAATGATTATATCAATACGCCTTTACATGTCGTTAACTTTATGGCATCGCCAGTTTCGCAATCCAATTTTCCTAGTGTTATGAACTTGCTATTCTGAGGTTCAATTAGTTACATCTGCTGCCGTTTCACTTTTGGGGGCGCTACACGCTGCATGAACATTTGCGTCTAGCTCTGTGATCAGCTTGACCGTAACCTATTAATTCCAGACAACAACCCTTCAAGTAATTATCAATGAATAATCCTGTGACAACAGACACAGTCAGTATAAGCTAAGGGAATCATTAAATGCTAATTATGCCAACTTGCGTACACAGGGGCTTTTTAAAATAGTGGATGTAGATGATAAGGGTACTTTTCTCACATTACTCTCAGAGTTTGCTATATATATATATATAATTATATACATATATATATATATATATATATATATATATATATATATATATATATATATATATATATATATATATATATATATGTATATATATATATATAAATATATATACTGTAGAACATATATATATATAATTATATATATATATATATATATATATATATATATATATATATATATATATATGTATATATATATATATATATATATATATATATATATATATATATATAAATATATATACTGTAGAACACACAATGTTCGCGTCTGTTTATATATAGCGTACATAGCGTGTGGTTCCGCTTCGCTATGTATAAAAACGCTGTACTTTTTTCTTACTACTGGCGCTGTCAGCGGCGGCTACCGACGCTAACATAAAGATACGCTATGATGCGAACACTCCCTAATTCGCTATATTTGGGACACGCGTCATATGTGTGTTCTACAGTATATATATATATATATATATATATATATATATATATATATATATATATATATGTATATATATATATATATATATATATATACATGTGTATAAATGTATGTTAATTGTATGTATAATTGTATGTATAACTGTATGTATGTATTTACATATATATATATACATATATACACATATATATATATGTTCATATATATATATATATATACATATATATATATATATATATACATATATACATATATATATATATATATATATATATACATGTATATATATATATATATATATATATATATAAATATACATACATACATACATACACACATACATATACATATATATATATATATATATATATATATATATATATATATATATATATATATATATATATACAATATGTTGGTATTCATTCGATACCTCTCACAGAGTACTCTCAGATGAGTACCCATGTGCTAGGATTTTAGTCATTTTTTAGGTTTTTTGAATTGAGAGGTATATCCAATGAATACCAACATATTGTATGTATATATATATATATATATATATATATATATATATATATATATATATATATATATATATATGTATGTATGTATATATTTATATATATATATATATATATATATATATATATATATATATATATATATATATATATATATATATATATATATATGAAATGTTCAAAGCGCTGAACAGTCATAGGATAAAAAAGGACCTGTTGCAAGGGAAGTTAAATATATATATATATTATATATTATATATATATATATATATATATATATATATATATATATATATATATATATATATATATCTATCTATCTTTTAAAAGTGATAAAAGTTCTCAGTGAAAAGCCTTCCGGAATGATTATAATAGGTTTTAAGGTTCCTTTTAAAAGTCTGGACTGATGGAGAAGCTTTGATGTGCGATGGCAGCTGATTCCAGATGCGTGGTGCATAGTTTGAAAAGGCTCGATCTCCCTTCTTGGCCAATCTGGTTTTGGGCTCAACTAGTAGGCACTGACTTCCCGATCTGAGGGTGCGGGTTGGTTTGTATATGGCCAAGAGTTCAGATAAGTATTCAGGAGCCAATTCATTCAAAGCCTTGAATGCCATAAGTAAGTTATTAAAATCAATCCTGAATTTCACAGGAAACCAGTGCAGATGTTCCAGTACTGGAGTAATGTGTTCGTGCCACTTGGTTCTTGTGACTATCCTGGCAGCTTGATTTTGGAGCCTTTGCAGTTTAGCCAATGCGTCTTGCTGTATGCCTGATAGAAGGGCATTACAGTAATCGATTCGGGATATAACCAGGTTTTGCATTACTTTCTTTGTAGCATCCTCAGTAAGTAATTTCCTGACTTTGCCAATGTTTCTCAAATGAAAACTAGCTTTTTCGCAACACTATTTACGTGGGAAACAGTGGTAAAATTTGAGTCAAACATGGCACCAAGGTTTCGTACTGGTTCTTCTGATACTTTGACACGAGTGCCAGCAACATCAAGAGACTGAATGTTGACTTCGGCTAGTTGTTTCTTGGAGCCAAATAAGATAAGTTCAGTCTTGCCGTTGGATGACCAAACACAAGTGGATTCGGAAACAGCCGGCCAACCTTAACATGCTAGCCTCAACCAGCGTCAACTAATAGCCCCCTAATCTCACTATAGTGCATATAGCAATTGATCTCTCGCTACATATCCATTCTTTTCTTTATCCAAGGTGTCGGGTAATTCTCAATAAACTCACACATCGCGCATTCCGCGTTTTGACAGCAAAATACGCATTTACGTCATAAAAAATGAGATTTATAGGTGGTGGTCAAATTTTGATATTTCAAGTAATCTAATAAATGAATAACTTCAACCTTTTTACCTTCGAATTTTTAACTTATGATTTTTTTTGGGAAAGTTTTCATGAAATACAGGGTACTTTGCAAGCTATACAGTGAAATGCATTGTTATACCATATTGATTATACTTCACTCCCATTGTAATAAAGTTCTGTTTAGGTTAACTTTCCGTAAATTGCCCACCTTTCCTTTGAAGGAGATATTGCATATTTCAGAGCCAGCGGGCATTGTGGCGGAAATGATGTATCCTTAAGGGTTGCTTGGCTGCGTCTCGCCCCACCTCGGGTGTATCTCATACACCACTGATTTCTAAGTGGTACCAATCGATATGTCCAGGAAGTATAGAATTAAAAATTTTAATATATAGTTCCTGATATGTCTTATTTATTACGTAACGTACCGACACCAGTGACTTATAAATAGATTCTCCCTGCTGACACTATGCCCAGTGTTAAAACATTTTAAAGAGCTACCTTAAAGGGCAAATGCACCATCATGATGATTTAGGTTCAAAATGTGCCTATACGTCTCACCTTTCAAATAAGACCACCCGCAAGTCTGTCCTCCTCAGCACTCCTCAGATATGGCTTATGAAAGTTAGTAAAAAACTAGCCTGAGTCTGGGCATGGAGGCTGACATTGCAGGCCAATTAAGCACAATTAAGCACAATCAGTGGTATGGAGTGACTGCCAGTCTTGCTTCTGATTGGTTGAGAGATATCAGTGGCAGTCACTGATATCTCTCAACCAATCAGAAGCAGGGCTGGCAGTCACTTCATAAGCACCACTTCTGATAATGTCAGCCTCTATACCCAGACTCAGGCCAGCTTTTTACTAACTTTCATAAGCCATATCTGAGGAGTGCTGAGGAGGACAGACTTGCGGGTGGTCTTATTTGAAAGGTGACACGTATAGGCACATTTTGAACCTAAATCATCATGATGGTGCATTTGCCCTTTAACTGTATGTAAAGAACCAGGTTACACTGAGGACTACTTGTAAGTTTAAACAGAAAACAGACTGACACCTAGTATTTTTCAAGCAAACAGCTACCTGAGAAAATATTTCATGAGAAGCATGCAAAACACTCCTCTTCAAATATTTTTGCGGGATGATTTTTTACTCTCAAGTAATTTTTAAAATTATCATAAATCCAGACTGAGATTTCCAGAGGATCTCTCAAACATGAGTAGGGTTAAGGGTATTTAAACTTTTTTTCTACAAGAGGGTAGGGGGTTGTCCAAACAGGCATTGGATTTAGGGAGGGCCACTATGGAATAATAAATATGGCCATGATGGTGGCCAAAGAATTATCCCGCAAGTATCACATCCTATTGGCTTGCTCAATGGTGTGCAATAGGAGTTGGCACCTCCTGGGGAACCCTCAGCTATCGTGGCATCCTGCCCGCCTTATAAAAGAAGGGGATGTGTGGATCTGTCTATGGATACCATGCATCTAAAAGGTAGCAGGGCCACTTTTTTGGCACTAAATGGCCGTTATGTGACGAAGTCTCTTTAAACCCTCATTCATTGGCCAACAGAGTGTGTTATGATAAACAGGCACGATATCTACCCTGGGAATAAGAAAATTGTCCTTCAATATAAAAGCCTTTTTAAGGATGCCCGCACCAGTTTTTTTTTTGGCCTTCGAATTTAGTAATTTTTGGATGTGTTATACCTTGTGGGAGGAAACTAAAGGAAATGTAAAAAGAAATTTGCTGTTTGGGCGATTTTTTTGCTAGCGACAAATTTGGAGATGTATCTTGTAGTCGTTGGACGTCACATGTGACGTCCACTGTGACACTGCGGCGGGAGCTCGGGTGTCACTGTGACTACTTATCTATGTCACTGTGACAACGTAGTGTGTACCGGATGCGTCCCATGTCACACAAGCCGGGTTCCACTTGAATCCGCTAGGTGCCGCACTGTCATTCGTCGAATTATACACGATCTTGGCGTGTATAAACAATGTCATAGCATTCGATCATGCAAATTTTACATTTTATCTTTGGACAAATACTTATAGACTTTCGTTTTTCTTCTTAGTACATTTATACACTAGCTTTGTGTTCCTTCAAAGTCGGCCCTGGCTGCCACTGTGACAACGCCGACTTGGCCACCGGAAGCGTACGATGTCACACAAGCCGGGTCCCACTTGAATCCGCTTGGTGCAGCACTGTCATTCGTCGAATTATACACGATCTTGGCGTGTATAAACAATGTCATGGCATTCGATTATGCACATTTTACATTTTATCTTTGGACAAATACTTCTAGATTTTCGTTTTTCTTCTTAGTACATTTTATACACTAGCTTTGTGTTCCTTCAAAGTCGGCCCTGGCTGCCACTGTGACAACGCCGACTTGGCCACCGGAAGCGTACGATGTCACACAAGCCGGGTTCCACTTGAATCCGCTTGGTGCAGCACTGTCATTCGTCGAATTATACACGATCTTGGCGTGTATAAACAATGTCATAGCATTCGATCATGCAAATTTTACACTTTATCTTTGGACAAATACTTATAGACTTTCGTTTTTCTTCTTAGTACATTTTATACACTAGCTTTGTGTTCCTTCAAAGTCGGCCCCGGCTGCCACTGTGACAACGCCGACTTGGCCACCGGATGCGTCCTAGGTCACACAAGCCGGGTTCCACTTAAATCCGCTAGGTGCCGCACTGTTATTCGTCGAATTATACACAATCTTGGCGTGTATAGACAAAGTGTATTGTTCAGTCAGTTTGTCAAGGGATTACGATACTCTAAACTGATACCTATTGGGTATTGGACAAAAACAAAATATATTGAAAATTCCCTGACACCACTAGAAAAATGGAAAAGAAATTGAATCTTTATTGAATATGTACCAATTATTATTTCACCTGCCGATTTTTCTTATTTTTTGGCTAAAGTGATGTTGAAATTTAATGAATTTGAGGTTTTTACACGTTTTCCGAAATAAAGTGTGATAATTCATGTGTATAAAACGTGGTTCCTTTGCTCAACAATATCTTATATGAGGATGGGCATATATGGTTACAATTGAATAACTCTCTTCTTACATTTTCATGAAAATTTACCCCCCAAAAGCCATAATTCAAAAACTTTGACCATCTGTGGTTCGGGCCAACACGATGTCCTGTCATTTTCTTTATGGCATCTGATAAAGAGCATTGTGTAGATATAGTGAACAAAAGAAGGTGAAAATAAAATCACGCAATTCTGACTTATACCAATCAGACCTATTCTTTCTTTTCCCAGGTGAACTTATATATTTATACGATCACTAATTTGCTTTTACTCATTACCCATATTCCTCATATTTCCTAACTATTACATCTCTATCCATTCCCCTTGAGACATGGATCCGTGTGCCGCCCTCCCTATTTTGGCGCACGGATCCATTCCTCTTCCATACTTGTCTATTCTTTGCGCTGTGTTGCGCGAAGCGCCACTAGCTTCATACTACTTTCCACTACTTTCATCTCCACTCCTGTGACCTTGTATCGTTCCTTGTCTCAATATCTCAATTTACTTTTGTTGGATTCGTTTACAAAAATTCAAGTTGAGAATTTAACACATGCACTTGACTGCCCTGAGTCTGAAGTTTGCAAGAAATTGTGTGTGGCGTATTCATTCTTAGATAATTAGATGTTTAGATAGATAGGTAGAAATGAGGACAGGCAGGTAGATGAATACTATTATTTATTGCCTGCATGATCTACCTATCTATCGATCTACCTATCTATGTGTATTTATGTATGTTTGTATGTATGTATGTATGTATGAAATACTGTTCTGCCTTGTCGAATTCATTTTTCTCCTGTTATATAGGAGTTATATGGCGAAATGAAGGAATTCGAGATTTTGTTTTAACCAAAATTTGGTAATAGTCAGACTTGCGTAGTTGAATTTTCACCTTCTTTTGTCTACAATATCTACATAATGCTCTTTATCAGATGACATAAAGAAAATGACGGGTCTTTTGTTGGTTTTAAAACCACAGATGGTCAAAGTTTTTGAATTATGGCTTTTGGGGGGTAAATTTTCATGAAAAGGTAAGAAGAGAGTTATTCAATTGTAACCATATATGCCCATCCTCATATAAGATATTGTTGAGCAAAGGAACCACGTTTTATACACATGAATTATCACACTTTATTTCGGAAAACGTGTAAAAACCTCAAATTCAATAAAATTTCAACATCACTTTAGCCAAAAACTAAGAAAAATCGGCAGGTGAAATAATAGCGAGCGCGCCAGCGCTGCTGCACGAAGTGCAGCTAGCGCAAGCGAGCATTCATGTAACGTGTGTGTGTACGTATATAGATACAATGTATATATCCAATCTGTATATGTACCAGAAAAGTTTTGAGGTGCCAACAATGTGGTCCCGCGCGCGTAGACGGAAGTACCTTTTTGGTACATCCGGTGACGCATGCGTGATTTTTAGGGAAGTCTGGGAAATGGGCATTACCTTTTGCTTTAAGAGCACATTTTGCCGCCAGATCTTTTCATAATTTGAACATTGCTTTGTCTGACACGTACTATGGACTGTCTCCGTTAAATTGTATCAACATAGCGTTTGTTTGATGATCATTCACCACGCGCAACTGTGAAACAAAGTAACAAATACGCGACGTCATGATTATATCAGCGGGGAAAGCCACGGGGGAAAGCTATATGTTCACTGTAACAATAATTTGTCTTTCCATGCGTCAATTTTAATGTGGTTTGTATCGTTAGAACTGCCACAATTTATTCTACTTGTCCCGAGATTCTATTTTATATCTATTGAGAAATGAACATTTTGGGACAGATTGAAATCGTTGTAATTTTTAATGCAATCTTTTTCGTTCGATCTATGCTATCTTTTGCTCAGTATGAAATTAAATCATCCAAAATAACGACTTTCCGTTGGTAAATTTCAATGCGGTTTGTATCGTTAGAATCGCCACAAGTTCTTCTACATGCTTCTCCATTTGCTTTCACATCTGTAGAGAAATGAAGATTTTGCGAAAGGTTGAAAACGTTGTAATTTTTACGCCAATTCTTTTCGCTGAATCTATGCTATCTTTTGCTTAAAGTGTGTTAAATGAAATCATCCGAAGCTACGCCTTTCCGTTGGTCAATTTTAATGCGGTTTGAATCGTTAGAACCGCCATAAGTTCCTCTACATGATTCTCAATTTGCTTTCTAAATCTGTTAAGAAATGAAGATTTTGCGACAGATTGAAATTGTTGTAATTTTTATGCCAATTCTTTTCGCTGAATCTATGCTATGTTTTGGTTAGTATGAAATGAAATCATTTCAAAACCTCACAATTCGTTCTACTAGCCTTTTACTGCTCTCTTAAACCTGTTAACAAAATGATGATTTTGCGACAGGTTGAAATCGAAGTAATTTTATACAATTAATCTTATTGCCAGAACAAAAAAAAGTGAAATCATCCGAAGCTTCGCGCTCGCTTCCTGGCCATGCCAGCATCATATTAGCGAGCGCGCCAGCGCTGCTGCACGAAGTGCAGCTAGCGCAAGCGAGCATTCATGTAACGTGCGTGTGTGTACGTATGTAGATACAATGTATACATTCAATCTGTATATGTACCAGAAAAGTTTTGAGGTGCCAACAATGTGGTCTCACGCGCGTAAGCGGAAGTATTATTAAGTACATCCGGTCACGCAGGCGCAAGTTTCTGAAGTCTGAAGGGAAGTCTGGGAAATGGACATCACCTTTTGCTTTAAGGGCACATTTTGCCGCCAGATATGTTTATGCTTTGAACATTGCTTTGTCACGTAATAAGTATGGACTGTTCCCTTTAAATTGTATCAAAAGAGCGTTTTGATTAGGCATCACGCGAAACTACGCAACAAAGTAACAATGCTCACGCGACGTCGGGGAAAGCCGACACGGTGACGGTGGTCAGGACGATATGTTGAACAGTAAAAATAATTCATGAATACTCGCTTTTCTGTGGCTCGATTTTAATGCAGTTTAGAGCATTAAGACCGCCGTATCTCATTCCACCTGCCGTTGAATTCTCTCTCAAATCTGTTGCGAAATAAGGATTTTGCGACAGGTTGAAATCGTTGTGGTTTTAATGCCAATTCTTTTTGCTAATTCTATGCTATCTTTTAGTCAGTATGAACTTGAATCATCCGAGATTACGCGTTTCCGTGGCTCAATTTCAATGTGGTTTGAATCGTTTGAACCGCCACAATTCCTTCTACATGCTTCTCAATTTGCTTTCAAATCTGTTGAGAAATAATGATTTTGCGACAGGTTGAAATTGTTGTAGTGTGAAGGCCAATTTTTTTCGCTCAATCTATGTTAGCTTTTGATCAGTATGAAATGAAATAATCCAAAGCTACGCCTTTCCATTAGTCAATTTCAATGCAGTTTGAATCGTTAGAATCGTCACTATTTCCTCTACATGCTCCTCAATTTGCTTTTAGATCTGTTGAGTAAGGAAGATTTAGGGACAGGTTGAAATTGTGGTAAATTTTCTGCCATTTTTTTCGCTCAATCAATGCTATCTTTTGGTCAGTATGAAATGAAACCATCCGAAGCTACGCCTTTCCGTGGGCCAATTTTAATGCGGTGAAGACCATTAGAATAGCCACAATTTCCTCTACATGCTTCTCAATTTGCTTTCAAATTTGTAGCGAAATGAAGATTCTGGGAAAGGTTGAAATCTTAGTAAGTTTTATGACATTTTTTGTAGCGGGAAAAGTTGCCACAGCGATGGACCCAATGTTTACGCAAAAATGAATTACTCGCCAGGTTTCAAATTTCAAAATCTCACAATTCGTTCTACTATCCTTATACTGCTCTCTTAAACCTGTTACAAACTGATGATTTTGTGACAGGTGGAAATGGTAGTGATTTTATACAATTAATCTTATGGTCAGAACAAAAAATCAAAAAAAATCATCCGAAGCTTCGCGCTCGCTTCCTGGCCATGCCAGCATCATATTAGCGAGCGCGCCAGCGCTGCTGCACGAAGTGCAGCTAGCGCAAGCGAGCATTCATGTAACGTACGTGTGTGTACGTATGTAGATACAATGTATACATTCAATCTGTATATGTACCAGAAAAGTTTTGAGGTGCCAACAATGTGGTCTCACGCGCGTAAACGGAAGTATTATTTAGTACATCCGGTCACGCAGGCGCAAGTTTCTGAAGTCTGAAGGGAAGTCTGGGAAATGTACATCACCTTTTGCTTTAAGGGCACATTTTGCCGCCAGATATGTTTTGCTTTGAACATTGCTTTCTCACGTAATAAGTATGGACTGTTCCCTTTAAATTGTATCAAAAGAGCGTTTTGACTAGGCATCACGCGAAACTACGCAACAAAGTAACAATGCTCATCACGCGACGTCGGGGAAAGCCGACACGCTGACGGTGGTCAGTACGATATGTTGAACAGTAAAAATTGATATATGATTACTCGCTTTTCCGTGGCTCAATTTTAATGCGGTTTGAAGCATTAAACCGCCACAACTCATTCTACCTGCCGTTTAATTTTCTCTCAAATCTGTTGCGAAATGAGGATTTTGCGACAGGTTGATATCGTTGTGGTTTTAATGAAAATTCTTTTTGCTAATTCTATGCTATCTTTTAGTCAGTATGAACTGAAATCATCCGAGGCTACGCGTTTCCGTGGCTCAATTTCAATGCGGTTTAAATCGTTAGAACCGCCACAAATTCTTCTACATGCTTCTCAATTTGCTTTAAATTCTGTTGAGAAATAAAGATTTTGCGACAGGTTGAAATCGTTGTAGTGTTAATGCCAATTTTTTTCGCTCAATCTATGTTAGCTTTTGGTCAGTATGAAATGAAATCATCCGAAGCTAGTCGCCTTACCGTTAGTCAATATAAATGCGGTTTGAATCGATATAATAAAAGTCACTATTTCATCTTCGTACTCCTCAATTTGCTTTTAAATCTATTGCGTAAGGAAGATATTGCGACAGGTTAAAAGAGTTGCAATTTTGATGCCAATTTTTTCGTTCAATCTATGCTATCTTTTGGCCAGTATAAAATGAAATAATCCGATGCTACGCCTTTTCATTAGTCAATTTCAATGCGGTTTGAATCAATAGAATAATAGTCTCTATTTCCTCTTCGTGCTCCTCAATTTGCTTTTAAATCTGTTGAGTAAGGAAGATTAACTGACAGGTTGAAATTGTTGTAATTTATTTTTACCAATTTTTTTTCGCTCAATCTATGCTCCTTTGGTCAGTTTGAAATGAAATTATCCGAGGCTACGCCTTTCCGTGAGTCAATTTTAATGCTTTTTTAAATTGATAGAACCGCCACAAGTTCCTCTACATGCTTCTCAATTGGCTTTCGAATCTGTTGAGAAATAAAGATTTTACGACAGGTTGAAATCGTGGTAATTTTAATGCCAATTATTTTTCGCTTAATCTAAGCTATCTTTTGGTCAGTATGAAATGAAATCATCCGATGCTACGCCTTTCCGTTGCGGTTTAAATCATTAGAAGCGCCACAATTTCCTCTACGTACTCCTCAATTTGCTTATAAATCTGTTGGGAAATGAAGATCGAGGGACAGGTTGAATTGTTGTAATTTTTTTGCTCAATCAGTGCTATCTTTTGGTCAGAATGAAATGAAATCATCCGAAGCTACGCCTTTCCGTGGGTCAATTTTAATGCCGTGTAGATCATTTGAATAGCCACAATTTCCTGTAAATGCTTCTCAATTTGCTTTCAAATCTGTAGCGAAATCAAGATTCCGGGAAAGGTTGAAATCTTAGTAAGTTTTATGACATCTTTAGTAGCGGGAAGAGTTGCCACTGTGATGGACCCGATGTTTACGGCAAAAATGAATTACTCGCCAAGTTTCAAATTTCAAAATCTCACAATTCGTTCTACTATCATTTTACTGCACTCTTAAACCTGTTACAAACTGATGATTTTGCGACAGGTGGAAATGGTAGTGATTTCATACAATTAATCTTATGGTCAGAAAAAAAATAAAGTCCTCCGAAGCTTCGCGCTCGCTTCCTGGCCATGCCAGCATCATATTAGCGAGCGCGCCAGCGCCGCTGCACGAAGTGCAGCTAGCGCAAGCGAGCATTCATGTAACGTAGGTGTACGTACACATATGTAGATACAATGTATATATAATGTATATACCATGTATAAATCTAATCTGTATGTGTACCAGAAAAGTTTTGAAGGACCGCTGAACGACCGGATGTGACGTACCATTGTGGTACATCCGGTCACGCAGGCGCAAGCTTCTGAAGTCTGAAGGGAAGTCTGGGAAATGGACATCACCCTTTGCTTTAAGGGTATGTTTTACCGCCAGATCTTTTCATATTTCGAGCAATGCTTTGTCACGTAATAAGTATGGGCTGTTCCCTTCGAATTGAATCAAAATAGCGTTTCGATCAGGCATCACGCGCAACTACACAACAAAGTAACACCTCACTGCTCACGCGACGTCGAGGATTATGCTGACATGGTGACGGTGGTGGACTATATGTTCACTGTAAATATAAATTTATAAATACTCGCCTTGCCGTTGGTCAATTTCCTTGCGGTTTGAATCATCAGAACCACCACAACTAATTCTACCTGCCGTTCAAGTTTCTCCTAAATATGTTGCGAAATGAAGATTTTGCGACAGGTTGAAATCGTTGTAATTTTAATGCCAATTTTTTTCGCTCAATCTCAATGCTATCTTTTGGTCAGAATGAAATTTAATCATCCGAAGCTACGCCTTCACGTGGCTCAATTTTAATGCGGTGTAGATCGTTCGAATCACCGCAATATCCTCTACTGTCTACATGCTTCTCTTTTGAATATTTTATTTGCTTTTAAATCTGTAGCAAAATGAAGATTATGGGAAAAGTTGAAATCTTAAAGCAAGTTTTGTCATCTTTAGTAGCCGGAAAAGTTGCAACTGTGATGGACTCAATGTTTACGGCAAAAATAAATTACTCGCCAGGTTTTAAATTTCAAAACCTCACAATTCATTCTACTAGCTTTTAATTGCTCTCTTAAATCTGTTACAAAATGATGATTTTACGACGGGTTGAAATCGTAGTAATTGTATGCAATTGATCTTATGGTCATAACAAAAACGAAATCATCCGAAGCATCGCGCTCACTTCCTGGCAATGCCAGCATCATATTAATAGGATGTTCTTGCCGCGCTCACCGCTAATAGATGGCGCCACTCGCATGCGGACCACTCGCTGAAGAGTGCGGGTTTCTATAGAGTGTGTTTGTGACATACTAAGGCAAGCGAATGCCTTCAAACACTGTTCGCGTATAACAACATATGTTTTATACAATATCTACAAAACTACAGATGCGCGTTTAATTATTTTTCCAATCGGAATAGCTGTAGGCAATGATGGTCTCTTTACTTTCCATATATCTTCGCATTTACGCGCGTATATTGATGCATTTTACGTGCAAACGACATTCCCATCATGCCTGGATCGCGTGTAAACTATTATAGGGGTAAAGTACCAGCCAGGCTGTCGTGTTGGAAAACCCAAGACTAAGGGTGGTCTGATGTATCTCAGAGCCGAGGGGCTCAGGCCAGAGTCTGTAAGATGCACTCGACCTCCCGAGGCCTTAGGGTTTCCTACTCAGCTGCCTGGCGAGGTCTTATTGGCTACTATTAGAGCATGGAAAATATTGTTTTCTGCTCAAAAAGCCTGTAATTTGTGAAAACAAGGCCTCTTTAAAATGTTGTTTACATGTGGTTGCCTTGACAGCGCATGCGGGCAAAAAATGAGGCCAGAAAACACTTTAATCCTGTCATAGTTGCACTGTGTGGCAGAAAATAATGTCTATACATTGCTGTGGCAATATACTATACATATTTTTTTTTAATTCGTGGGAAAAGTGCATTTAATTGACGAACCAAGGCCATTTTAAAAGTTGTCTACATATAGTTGCCATGACACCGTGCGAGGACAATGAACGAGGGTAGGAAAAATGTCTAAATAATACTATGGCAACATGCTGTAATATTTAAAAAGCAATAAGAAGTGGCGAAACATTGCTGGTGGCGGGTAGTGGGGATCAATGGGTTTCTTCACTCAGTCAGTGCCGACAGCTTCGGTAAATACAATGACCCGTTCCAGAGCTGTCATAAAAAAATATATAAGTGAGCTCCACTGTCTTAATGGCGATTGCAAACCACTTAGACCGTAGACACATCACACCGACCTAACCCTAAAACTTAGCATAGCCTATGCGTCACAAGGTGTATATATATATATATATATATATATATATATATATATATATATATATATATATATATATATATATATATATATATATATAAATATATATATATATATATATATATATATATGTATATATATATATATATATATATGTATATATATATATATATGTATATATATATATATATATATATATATATATATATATATATATATATATATATATATATATATATATTACAAGACGACCAGTATATAAGAACATTTGCGTGGCAGTATGCTCATTGCAAAAATCCTTTCGAGTAAATATCAGTCAGGCGCAAATTCCAGAAAAAGTTACCTATTGAAGCATTTTTTGTTTAAAGTCGGTATCCGGTAATTCTACCCAATTTTAGGGCACTAATTCTGAAAATGACAGATACCAAGCTAATTTTTCAGTGTTACTACCTCTTAATCAGCATTCTTGGATGACTCTGGCACGTTAATTTGCATAATTATCAGTGTGACATCATTCCAAATTTGGGTATCAGAATCAAGCTCTCAACCGTAGGAGCCATGAATTAATCAAAAACTGAGGAAAATGGTTATTTTCTTGATTTGTGTGATACGTAAGTGCGATTTACCCCTAATCAACAACTCTAAGGGCATCGGTACATTTAATAAGAACTTCATACTCTTTTATTGATCAATTTTGTATGATTAAGATTTTTTGAGTATGGAGTACAGTCCTTTGAAAATGGCAATACCGCAAAAGCGGCATGTCTATCCACAATCAGGCTTAAAATGAGTCAATTTATCAGATCAGGGGCAGATCATGCCAAATTTGGTATCAAATTCAAGCTCTCAATTTTTGCAGTTTATTCATGTGTCGTTGTTTTTAGTAGTTTTAGTGGTGGCCATGGCAACGAGAGCCAGAAATTAATCAAAACTGAGGAAAATGCTTATGTTCTTGATTTGTGTGATACTTAAGCGCTCTACCCACATTTAACACATCTAAGGACATCAGTATGTTTATTTCAAAAACTTTGTAAACTTAACTATATCAGACTCTCGGACTATATCAGACTCTTTTCAACTCCAGCTGGCTATCAATCGGGACAAGTTGTAAATGTCCAGCATAAAGTTTTTGTGAAAGCCGGAATTATTTACAGAACGGATTTAATTAGAAATGTGGAGTAGCGCGAATGCAACAAGTATATTATTAACCTAAATAGTACGTATTGTTTCTATTTCAAAATGTCCACCATATTTGCTGGAACTAGACATACACTATGATAGTTAAGGACACGTTAAGGACCAAGAAGCATAGCATTGGTTCCGTTTATGTGTTTTATGCCAATTTGGCAAACCGTCCCTGCTAACATCAAGTTAGATGATGGCATTGAACCTTACATGTGCAACACAGAACATCCACAGTCGTTGCATATGGTAAGGTTCACTATTATTGAAATAACCCTTGTTCAGTACCGAAACCGGGCTAGCACCCTTGTATTGATTTCTGGTGTTATATAGCGGGACTAGGGTTTAGTGTCGTATTAGCGCAAATACAACAAATATATTGTTAACCTAAATAGTATATATTTTTCTATTACGAATCATCCAGAATATTTGCTGGGAGAAGGCATATCATATTGGTATTGATTAATGACACTTTCAAGACAACGCTGCCTGACATTGGGCTCTGTCTATTGTTTTTTTGCAAAACCATCCCTGCTACAGTTAAATGATGGCATTGAACCTTACATGTGCAACACAGAACATCCACAATAAGATATCGTTGCATATAGTAAGGTTCAATATCATTAAACTAATCACACCCATGCATCCATAAAACTAAACTATAGCCTATGCGACACAAGCTTGTTGATGTATTATTCGTGTATATATGCATGATATATATATATATATATATATATATATATATATATATATATATATATATATATATATATATATACATACATATATATATATATATATATATATATATATATATATATATATATATATATATATATATATACATACATACATACATACATGTGTGTCTCTGTGTGCCTCTCTCTATGTCCGTACTGACTCTTTCAAAAGTGACAGTTTAATAATCGATCATACGATTTCATTAATAGAGTCAGTAGTTGTGGCACCACTATATATTTATGTATATCAAAAATGTTAGAATATCCTTACTTGGTTATACATTAGTTCTCATCCCTTAATGAAATTTTTTGCCACTTTGGCGCCACCTATATGGACGGCATGACTGGTGACCCCCCCCCCCCTTTTATTCTAGATATTGGACCTGACAATGAAAGCTTTCACAAGGTATGAGAAAATCCTAATGGTGATGTAGTTTAACCCTTTCTATGCTGAGAATTCTTTCGTCCATTCTCAGAAAAATGCAGAGTTTTGAAAACCATCTGAACCCTGCCATGTTGGTATTCATTGGATAGCTCTCGTGTGTACTCTCAGATGAGTACCAATGTGCCAGGGTTTCAGTAATTTTTCACATCACCTTGTATTGGATAAATTATCCACCAGCAGCATAACGGTATAATGAACTTTCAATTTTAGACATGAACTATGCAAATGTATAAGGTGGCACTTCTGATGCCACCTATACGGCCCCACTTTTTGAGATTTTCAAAGGAGATCTGACAATGAACCTTAAATGGACTTTAAGTTTAGATGTCACTGTCACCTTGTCGAATACCCAAATACAGTATGCCTAAGGAGTTTCTATTGATTTCTCAGAACCAGCAGTCAAATGTGCCGTCCAGTAGTCTTAGATGAATAAAAGCAATTCATGTATATTATTCCAAGATAGAGGGGAAAGTGAATCGCGTGTAAAACGTTTTTGTAAGCGACTTTTAAACGCGTGGTTTGAAGGCTTCCTTTTGCCATGTATGTATGTGACTGCCAGGCAGAGCGCACGCTTTACCGGCTGACCCACTTTGGTCCGCATCCGGCGTGAAGCGCCGCTCAGCGGAATAGTTCCTAGAACATCCTATTGGTACATATTCAATAAAAATCAATCTCTTTTCCATTTTTCTAGTGGTGTCAGGGAATTTTCAATATATTTTGTTTTTGTCCAATACCCAATAGGTATCAGTTTAGAGTATCGTAATCCCTTGACAAACTGACTGAACAATACACTTTGTCTATACACGCCAAGATTGTGTATAATTCGACGAATAACAGTGCGGCACCTAGCGGATTTAAGTGGAACCCGGCTTGTGTGACATCGTACGCTTCCGGTGGCCAAGTCGGCGTTGTCACAGTGGCAGCCAGGGCCGACTTTGAAGGAACACAAAGCTAGTGTATAAAATGTACTAAGAAGAAAAAGGAAAGTCTATAAGTATTTGTCCAAAGATAAAATGTAAAATTTGCATGATCGAATGCTATGACATTGTTTATACACGCCAAGATCGTGTATAATTCGACGAATAACAGTGCTGCACCTAGCGGATTCAAGTGGAACCCGGCTTGTGTGACCTAGGACGCATCCGGTACACACTACGTTGTCACAGTGACATAGATAAGTAGTCACAGTGACACCCGAGCTCTCGCCACAGTGTCACAGTGGACGTCACATGTGACGTCCAACGACTACTAGCCCTTGTAGCAAATTTGTGATTTTTGAAAAGTAGCTATGTGAGAGAAAAAAGGCCGTCATGTCACGCATTTTTTAATTTTCCGCTCATTCTGGGTTGTTCGAGTGCAGAAAAGTAAATTGTCAATCTTTGTAAACGTAAGTTTGCTTGTGATTAATGGAGAAGGTCGCCTTTCTGATACAGGGCAATTTATCGCACATAATGAATTGTAAAAAAAAATTAGTCCAGAGAATTTTTTCATTTTTTGATATGTTCTTGCCCTTTAAATTTGCTTTCTATATGCAAAAAGAAATTGGGGGTGTTTCGAGTTACATTTTTTGCTACAGAGCTATGAATGAAAGAGTACGTTTTTTGCCTTTTCATGACATGAAAAGACAATGACGCTGCCTTTGTTTCCCTATTGTTCTGGCAACAATTGGGAGGAAACCCAAGTGCCATATTTGTTTTATTATATGCCTACTGCTCATTCAAATAGAATAATCTACTTATTTAACGAATTATGAAAATGTAAATATTATTGATATGCTTTTCCATTTCCAGGTTTTACCACAAACCATTGAGTTATTGTAAACTTCTAAGCTGTAATATATTCTTGTGTTAATTCAGTAATATCGCAATCAAAATACTATAAATACCTGAAAAAGTCACATGCATTAGTTTTAGAAATGTAATAATTTATCTATTTAATTTAAAAATGCGTTTTACTAATTCCCTTCCTAATCATGATTTTACAAGAAGCCCAAACGCTTTTGAGTTCCTTGTCTCAATTCATTTCTGTTGGCTTCCTCTTCAAATGTTGAAGTTGAGAATTATAGATGTTACAAACTGCCCCCCGTATTCCCACAGCTGTCACTGAAAAGTTTGTTCACTTGTTCCTTAGATGAAGAAAAGAATGGATATGTAGCAAGAGACCAATTACTATATGTGCTATAGTGAAGGGCTGGACTCATGCCAAGGTTCACTGATCTGGCCTCAGCGTGAGGTCACATAGGAAGGACCAATCAGGGCGCTCGTATCATTTACACTTAACTTGTTGAGCTATGGCATATAGCTGCTGGTCCATAGTCAGAATGCTAGATAGCTGACTAAGCTGCTTTCACATGTTCCTACTATGTAACAAAGTAGTGTAAACTCTTGCCATATCTGATGGTTTGGCATTGGTGATGGGAGCATGAACTGCAGTTGATGGTGTTTGTGAAGTTTCTGAGAAAAGTGCATTGTAACCAGACCAAAATGCCACAATCTGATGTGAAATTTTAGCATCCAGACGTTCAAGTGGAAGAGGAATGACCCCTCGAGATAATAGCCTTAGAAGTACCCGACAGAGATCTTTCACAGCGGTTAATCTAATGTACATGAATTCATGAGTCCAATAGGGTCTTCTCTTCATGGTGGTTCAGAGCACTGTTTAGGCTTAAGTTACTTCAGGTTTTTCAAGCTATGCTTAGTCTGCAAACGACTGGACTGTATCCGCTGGACTAAGGAATCAAGTGATCTAGAAGTTTGAGAATCAACGAACCCCCCCCCCCCCCTCCCTCACCTAACAAACTTCAGGTAATCCAAGCTATTTTTAGTCTGCAAACGACTGGAGTGTAATACTGTATCCGCCGATAACGGCAGATAATCCCGTCAGGCAGGATGTTCATCCACTCGCGCCCATCCCAGGCTGACACCAATCAGCCTATTGTCTATAGCTACTCAAGGTCGAACCCCTCGAACCCCCCCTGGATCCGCAACTGTTAACCATTCTTAACAACCAGTTAGATTTGATGAATCTTGATCTGCAAGGCACAGAGCCTTCTCTGTTGATGTTTTCACTCTGGTGGTATTACCGTTTATATTTACTGTTTTCTGGAGTTCATCTGCGGCAAGACTAGTAAGAAATCACCTCACTTTATCATAATTGATGGTTAATCCATGAGCTGATAGCTTGTCAATTATTCCACTTTTTCCATTATCATGATGCATCTGCACAGCAAGTTCAAAGGTGAGAGGTGTTAAGACCTTAATTAAGAGAATCACTTATGATGCATTCAGAGATGTAAAGGTACTAGTTCAGACATAAACTCTACCTATTTTCCCATTTCTGATATCATATGGACGGTAGAGTTTAGTCCCAACTCATAAAAATTATGTTAGCACACTTCCGCCGAGATTTTGAGTGGAAGCATTTTGCTATAATCTGGGCACATACAAACAGCTGAGAAAGGTATTTTTCCTCTTTTCAATCACTGACGGCTAGCCCTATGTATTGCCGTCGTAAATAAAAGTCAGCGCCGTTTAATTGGACTATATCAGACTCTTTTCACCTCCAGCCGGAGATCAAGTTAGAAAAGTTGTAAATGTCCGCCATATTGGTTTTGTAAAAGCCATAATTATTTACAGAACGGATTTAACTTGAAATTTGGATTAGCGCAAATGCAACAAGTACATTATTAACCTAAATAGTATGTATTGTTCTATTACAAATTATCCAGAATATTTGCTGGAAGAAGGCATATAATATGGTAGTTAATGACACCAAGAAGCCTAGCATTGGTTCCATTTATGGGTTTTATGCTAAACCATCGCTGCTAACATAGATTTAGAGGATGTCATTGAACGTTACATGTGCAACACAGAACATCCACAATAAGATATCGTTGCATTTAGTAAGGTTCACTATTATTAAACTACAAAGGTACTTGCTCTTTTGCTCATCTGATGGCAAGTGCTCTTTATAAGCATTTTCGAATGCTTTGTCATTTATCAGTCACATTATTGTAAGGGCAAGTAATGGAGGAACAACCTCTCAGTTGGGCTACCACCTTGTCGTGGTGGAGAGGCTTGTGTGCCTTTAGAATCCTGAGAGCTATGCTGCTTTAGATTTCCAATCCCTGGTAGGTTCAACCATACCAGATAGATTGATGGGGAGAGGTCAGACTAAGATGTAGTCACCGTACCTCCCTGTTGGAGGCAGCTTGTTTGCCGTGGGCTGCGGCCTGTGAAATTGGAAGACGGGATCCAGGTGGTTGAGGGGTGATGGCTCTACGGATCTTTTATCTCCAACATGCCACTTTGGCCCTTATTTCATCTAGACAGGCGGTCTGATTTGGCTCGGTCTAGATCAATTGGCTGGTAATGCCATGCCCTAGGGAGAGGTTGACGTGGTCGTTCAACATAGCCGTTGTGATTGACTATCTTGATCTCTTCCTAGAAGGCGATTGCTCATGGGCCAATGATCAATCAGGGTTTGTACATGTCTTTTTATTTGGATAAATTGCGAGTACATCCAGTGTGTATCCCTGTTTACATGTGCGCTGATGGCACTGCCCCGCACCTCTGTATACCCCTTGTTGAAGTCGAAGTAAGGCTGGGGACCACAGCGAACGAAAAATACATCTCTCATATGGCTTCTTCCAAAACCCCAAAAAGAACATACGAAGATTTTCTATCCGATGATGAAAATACCCCAACAAAGAACTTCTGACCACACTTTTTAGTTATCCAATCCACATCTCCAGAAAAACCACTCACTTCTTTATCTCCCTTTGCCATTGCCAAAAGCATTCAAGGCTTAGCAGGTACACCAAAACAAGTGAAACATCTCAGATCAGGCGATATCTTGGAGGTTGAAAAGGTATCACATTACAAAAACCTTATAATGACGTCAATGCTAGTCAATGTTCCAGTTAAAATATCCCCCCATAGAACACTGAATACCATCAAGGGTGTCATCCGGTGCAGCGAACTTAAGTTTACTCCCGTGGAAGACATAGTTGACAATCTGAAAGAGCAAGGAGTAAGTGAGGCACAGCAAATTATAATCATAAAAGATGGAAACAAAATTACAACTGCAACCATTATCCTCCCTTTCCATGGGAGTACAGTTCCTACCGAAATCAATGTAGGCTTTCTGAAAGTTAAAGTTTCCCCATTCATCCCCAACCCTCTGAGATGTTTTGGTTGCCAACAGTTTGGACATCACAAAAGCAATTGCAAAAATACTTCCTAATGCCCAAAAGATACTCCTTGTGATCATTACATAAAATGTGTCAACTGCATTGGTGACCATCCTGCCTACAGTAGAACCTGCCCAAAATGGATTTTTTAAAAGGAAGTTCATGAATCTGTGAAATGTAAACAGCAAGTGACTTTTCCAGAGGCTAGAAGAATGGTTCAGGACCAATCTAGCACTGGAAAGAAATCATATGCTCAAGCAACAACAGTCAACAAACCAAAATACTCTTCCATTCAGACCCAAACTGACATCACCTGGCCAATCAATACAACATACTTCACACTTCTTCCTACACCTGAAAAACACATCACTCCAACTCCATCTCATGCAACAATGTCTACAGTAAATGAACCATCAAAACAGCCTACAAATATCATTGAACCTACCACTGCAAAAGCAAAAATCCCTCCAAAGCCATCACAAAATACTAAATCTTATACACGAAAACCCATCACTGCCCCTCAGGGTGGCAGTCAGGAGCCTAGAAGAAATTCCTTAGGCTCCAGACCATCCAAAGGTTCATCTGATCCTCTCGCTCAAATCCGCAGAGAGAGGTCATTTGAAACAATGGACTGTGAGGATGTACCAAAGCCACACCAACCACAGGCGAGAGTACACCTCATACCATCAAAATGACACTTTTATTGATTTTAGCCCACGTCTCTTTCTTTTCTCCTTTTTCTCACGATGGCTAGTGGCTTTATTATTCAGTTGAACTGTCGAGGGCTTTCAGCAAATCGGCAGGAACTTAAACTTTTAGCTCAAAAATATAATGCTCCTGTCATTTGTCTCCAAGCAACAAATCTCAGGGATGATCAAATGACTTTAAGGTGATGGGTACCATTGCAAGCCAGTTAAAAGCCCTGTCCCAAAACACACCTCAAAGCAGCATAATCCTATATCTAGGCGTAGCTCCACAGGTTCCTGGGTGTTATCAGGTAGAGAATATCATCGCCAACTGTCATTATTCAATCCATATTCTGTTTTATTTCAAAATTTACAGCTTTTTTTTCAAATGACGTATTCTCATAACCTACGCAGGTGATGGTTACTGCAGGTTCAGAGTTACTTCAGGGATATCATTGACTATGCCCAATAAGAAGTATTCTTTTGATTTTTTACTCCTGAAGATTTTTACAGGCCATAACAGTGAAAATTCTAGTAAGATATCTTGACCCCAAGTGAATTAGGCCCGTAAAGCTAGCAAAATTATCAACTATTTATAGCAAACCGGACCTTCGCCTTTGTTTTGAGTGTGACGCGCGACCACTGATGTGTGTCTTTGTACGGCTGTCTTTTGTCCCAAGCACACAAGGGACCAACGGGCCTGTCCTTGCTGAACCACGACTGGTTTATAGGCTCCACACACACGGTATCTCACTAAA
Source organism: Maea johnstoni (assembly GCA_963942565.1). NCBI lineage: Eukaryota > Metazoa > Annelida > Polychaeta > Spionida > Magelonidae > Maea > Maea johnstoni. The sequence goes on from OZ012685.1 coordinate 52,462,358, forward strand.
ATTTTCAAATGTTATGGCCCGTAAAAGTCTTCAGCAGTAAAAAATCAAAAAAAATACTTTTCATTGGGCATAGTCAATGACATCCCTAAGGTATCTGTGAACCTACAGTAACCATCACATGCGCAATTAATGAGAATGTCATTCGAAAAAAAAGTTGTAAATTTTGAAATAAAACAATATGGATTGAATAATGACAGGTGGCGATGATATTCTCTACCTGATAAGACTCAGGAACCTGGAGATACACCTAGTTATAGGATTATGCTGCTTTGAGGTGTGTTTTGGGACAGGGCTTTTAACTGGCTTGCAATGGTACCCATCACCTTAAAAGGTCATGTTGCTTATCACAAAGCTGGAACAATATATGATATGGATAGGGCACATGGTGGTGTCTCTACATTTGCTAAAAGCAATTTACCTCAGAGTCTTGTAGATGTGAACTCACCTTTGCAAACAATTGTTGTTAAGGTGACTCTTCACACAACAGTTACCTTCTGTAATCTATATATCCCTCCTAGCACTACACTTCATCTCCGTGACCTTGCACACATAGAAACCCAATTACCTAAGCCATTTGGGATTGTTGGGGATTTTAATTCTCACAATTACTTGTGGGGAGGGAATAAAAATGACGCCAAGGGTAAGGTCATGGAGAAATTCATGACCATAAATAATATCTGCCTCTTAATTGACGATACCCCAACTTATCTGCATCCAGCAACTGGTTCTTTTACATCTATAGATCTCACCATGTGCTCTCCTTCACTGTTCATGGATTTTACATGGAGGGTGGAGGAAGATCTTCATGGAAGTGACCATTTCCCTATCATCTTAGAAAGCCATTATCATCCTGCAGACGGCAGACCACCAAAGTGGCAGTTTCACAAAGCTGATTGGAATCTTTTTAAAGACCTGTGTTTGGAGGCCTTTCATCAAGACGATCTTGATGGAGGTCTCCACCTGGAAACTGTTATCGACAAGCTTTGTGAAATTGCTAACCAAACAATACCAAAATCAAATCCCAACCCCAAGAAGCCACAGAAGCCATGGTTCTCTGATGAGTGTGAGGAAGCTATTTTAGAACGAAAGAGATCACTTACAGTTTTTAAGAGATCTAGAACAAATGCAAATTTACAACTATATCGTATAAAGAGTGCTAAAGCAAGACAGGTCATTCGTGCCAACGAAACGAATAGTTGGCACGAATACGTGTCCAAACTAAATGCCAGAACGTCTATGAAGAAATGCTGGGACATGGTCCGTAAAATCAAGGGTAAGGGGGGCAGTCCATCCATAAAACATATGGAGAAGAATGGCAAAAAAATAACACAACCAAGGGATATTGCCAACACCATTGGGGAGGCAATATCCTTCAATTCTTCCTCTGCACATTATTCTCCTAAATTCCAACGCATCAAAAATAGATCTTGTTCACTCATTACGGAAGCCCAAAGTGGCTTCCGGAAAACACGAAGCACAATGGATCATCTTGTGCGATTTGAGACTTATGCAATAGAGGGATTTTTAAATAGGGAACATGTGGTGTCTATCTTTTTCGACATTGAAAAGGCATATGACACCACTTGGAAATACGGAATTATGAAAAATTTATATGATATGGACCTCAGGGGATGTTTACCCCTTTTTATCCAAAACTTTTTATCAGAAAGGAAATTTCGCGTCAGAGTAGGGACATCACTCTCTGACTTTTATGACCAAGACATGGGAGTTCCCCAGGGGAGCATTTTATTTGTCACCCTTTTTATTGTCAAAATCAACAGCATCACCAGTTGTATTAGAAATGGTGTTGACAAGTCCCTATTTGTTGATGACTTTGGTGTCTCATATTGATCAAAACATATGCACGCTATAGAAAGGCAGCTCCAACTTCATCCAAATAGAATAAAAGATTGGGCTGATAATAATGGTTTTAAATTCTCCCAATCAAAGACTGTCTGTGTCCATTTTTGTTGAAGGCGGGGTCTTCATCCGGATCCTACTTGGCGCTGTATGATAACCCCATTCCTGTAAAAAAGGAAACAAAGTTCCTTGGCATTTTACTAGATTCAAAATTGACATTTGTCCCTCATATCAAGGGCCTGAAGAAAAAATGTGTCAAGGCTTTGAATTTGTTGAGAGTAGTTTCCAACACTGACTGGGGTGGGGATCGTACAGTTCTCTTACGACTGTATAGAGCTCTTGTTCGTTCGAAGCTAGACTATGGATGTTTATTTACGGAGCAGCATGTGAATCTCATATCTCTTTGCTGGATCCTATTCAAAACCAGGGTTTGAGGCTTTCTCTTGGAGCCTTTAGAACCTCTCCTGCACATAGTCTTTGTGTTGAGGCAAATGAGCTCCCTCTTCGCTTCAGAAGAGAAAAGCTTGCTCTCCAATTTGCAACTAAAATAGCTGCCAACCCAAATAACCCTGTTTATGAAACTATTTATAACCCTCGATATGTGAACCTTTTTGCTAGAAAACCAAGAGTCATTCCAACTTTTGGTATTCGTATTAAGGAATCATTAGAAGAATTGGATTTTGATCCTGACATCATCGCAAAGTTTGAATTTCCTGAAACTCGTCTATGGACATATCCAACTGCTATGGTCAACCTCACTCTTTCATATGCCAAGAAGGATCAAACGGATCCTTCGAAGTACATAAGTTTGCATAATGAGGTGAATGAGGTCTTTAGAGACTATGGTTTCATCTACACTGATGGCTCTGTTTCAGATGACAAGGCTGCAGCAGCAGCAGTCATTGATAATCATTCTTCCATTGAGTGTCTTCCAGACAAGTCTTCTATATTCTCTGCGGAGTTGCACGCTCTGTACCTTGCTCTTGATCGGGTTGAGACGGCAGATGATGATGAAAGGAATTTTATTATTTTCTCCGATTCAAAGTCTGCTCTTCATGCCATTTCGGGCCAAGACTGGACACATCCTCTTGTTCTCTACATACTGGAACGCCTCAACTGGCTAGTACAGTACCAAGAGAAAAAATATTATGTTACTTGATTCCCAGTCATGTTGGCATCATGGGTAATGAAAAGGCAGACACTGCTGCCAAGGCTCGTCTTTCGAGAAGAGTTGCAGATGTTCCAATTCCTTATGGTGATTTAAAAAAACACTTCAATGTCCTTTTAAAACGCAAATGGCAGTCTCAGTGGGATGAGGCTGTAAAGAATATAGCTACATGAAATTCATCCACAGTTGGGTCTTTGGCCTGGAGGTTCTCGAATCATTAGGCGTGAGGAGAGTGTTTTAACAAGAATTCGAATCAGTCACACTCATTTGACTCACTGCTTCCTTTTGAAAGGGGGAGATCCTCCACAATGTATAGCGTGTGACTGTCAATTAACTGTCAAACATATTTTATTTGATTGTGTCGATTTTATTGAGTCCAGAAATAGACATTTTAATGAAAATAGCTTTAAGGAAATCTTGGAAAAGGTTCCTCCAGACAGCATTATATCTTATTTGCATAAGATTGGTCTGTTTTACAGATTATAAAATATTTTAAGAATTTAGTTTCTTTTGAATCACCTTTGTATACACCACTTTTAGTCTAAAACTGTTCATTGTTTTGTGAATATTTTTACTTATTTATTGCTTTGTTATTGTTTTTAACAATAACAAAGGACCATTGTTTTACAGTTTTTATGGCACTAAATGGCCTTTGTGTGCCGATGTGCCTTAAAGCAATCATTCATTCATTGGAGGAACAAACTTGCAACTTGTCTCTAAGATTAGTTCTTAAGGAGCTGGGTAGTATTCTATCAATTCTTCATTTTTCTTCAGAATTTCCATTTCTTGTCACAGAATTGACACTGCTTGGTGAAGAATGGCATTCAGATTTGGAAACTCAGATGACTTGCTTTCTGTTACATTAATTAGGTCTCACATAAAATCCTGATTGAATCGACCTCTATGTGGTTTTAAAATGTGATGCTGCTCTGACTGCATCTGCCAACTTAATTCACTAAACTATTCATGACCATGTTTGATTTACCATAACTTAGCTGAGTTAGTACTTAGTATGGTATTACCTTCTCCAAAATGCTTCTTAAACTTTCTTTCTAATTTCCAATTCTGATAGGACAAATTTCCTCCATGGGGATGATGTTTTTGGGTACATTTTTATTAGATTTGACATCAAAAAGGCACTGCCATTGTCTAAAACCTCTTGGATTTTAAAACTATTCAAAGTATCATCTTTACAGTCATATTTTGATAGTGTTGCTCAACTTAGATGGGAGGCCTGACAGGCAGTATGGTATTTTGCAGAGTGAATAAACTGATCCTCTTCACTTGTCCAGCAAGATATCATGAACTGCTCACGAAGTTAAATGGCAGCTCGCATACAAGTCTCAGCACAGGTTTCACTTCCAGCTCTATGTAAATGCTTGTTCTTTTTATGTGAGAGTTTGTGACAAACCACACAAACTGACCGGTCTATTCCCGATGATGACCTTGTTCTAGTTGACACCCCAATTATTATAGATCTTTGCCCTTGTCATCCTGGTTAGCATCTTTCACTTTATCTACACTCAAGTTCCGATCATGAAGTAAATTGGACTTGCTTGTATAAGTTTGAAATTTTTTGATGGTACTTAACTTCCATACATGTATTTTGATTGTCTAGCAAGTAATTCCAGAGGAAATCCTTGTGTTCTTTAGCAGGGGCCTTCTCAATGCTAGACTTTCCAATATAAGATGCTTCACTCAACTTATCGCCTGTTGTCTTCTGGAAAATGATGCATTTCAAATGATCAATACATATCCATCATTTTTTGGCAGGAGCTCATAGCCTTACTGGACTCCCAAACTTCTAAGCACTGATACTGCTCTGTATCATCCTTGAGGTCCAGTCTGGGTACCTCCAGAAATTGTTGTCTGGATCTTCGACAATTTGGACAATAACTTTGCAAGAGAGAATGATTACACAAACTATTGGAAGGAGAGTTGTCGGTTACGTTCTGATTGACATTTCTCCATCAAATGTTTTCCCATTTACGTTTTCCCTGTAAGATTTTATCTGAATTGTCAGGCTGCTTTCGGCCGCTATGAGTATTAATGGGTTAAACATTTGCTGTCTTCTTTGAGGTCAGTTTCCACATCACTACAACATAAAAATGTCTTCAAGGAGGAATTTTCTTAACAATGTTTAGGAATATCAAGGGTTGTGAAAGTATTTGAAATATTTTGGGATAATGATTTGCCATATATTTTGGGGAGAATAGACCCCACCCGGAAGTAAGTAAGGAAGATTTAGGGACTTAGATCTTACAAACATTGTGGTTCAGGGGCCATAATTATAAAGGTTCACATTGTGGTTGTGATATGCTTGTGGTAAGAAGGTCCATTGTTCTCCCATTGTATTCTTAACCTCAAGCACCTCGCAAGCACTATGTGAAGTTTTTATAAACTTAACCCTTCCAATGCTGAGGCTACTTTTGTCCAAAGCAAACGAAGGCAAAAATCTTTGAAAACAATATAAACCCTGTTATGTTGGTATTCATTAGAAAGCTCTCGCAGAGCATTCTCAGATGAGTACCCATGTGCCAGGGTTTCATTCATTTTTCGTTTTTTTTAATCATCATGTATTTTTCAAATTATCCACCTGCAGCATGAAGGTGAACACAGTGCTGTAACAGTAAGGGTTGCAGTGGAAGAGATAAGAAGTAACTGATCCATCATATACTCTGGTCATAACGAAGGGTTTTACACACAAAAACACCAAGAAAATCATAAGATAAAATTACCTTTTATTCAGTACTTCCACATGCATGATCAATACAGATTTTCGCAAATACCTTGAGTGCCCTAACACAGGTAAAAGCCAACAGGCCTGTACATGCCCTCTTAAAGATAAGATAACACACAGGTCCGTTATACCATTTTTGAAAGGTAAAAATATGCGCCCATAAGAGGGGCCATACCATGGTCCCATTACGTACCTGTACAGGGCCCATCTCAACAGGCCTGTTACACACCTGTTTTGAAGAGATATTATACTAATAATAATTTATGGCACCCATACAGGCATGTAACAGGCTTGTTACAGACACGTAACAAACACATTACAGACACGGAACAGGCCTGTTTCAGGCACGTGACAGGCTTGTTACAGGCACAAAACAGGCCTGTAACAAGCACGTAACAGGCCTGTTACAGGCACGTGACAGGCTTGTTACAGGCACGTAACAGGCCTGTAACAAGCACGTAACAGGCCTGTTACAAGCCCTTAACAGGCCTGTTACAGGCACTTAACAGACCTATTACATGCACGTAACGGGCCTGTTACAGGCACGTAACAGGCACATTACAGACACATACAGGCACGTAACAGGCTTGTTACAGACACGTAACAGACACATACTGGCACCTAACAGACACAAACAGGCACATAGCAGGCCTGTTACAGGCACGTAACAGACCTGTTGCAAACACCAGTAGAGAACATGCCCATACTATTATCCCTATTATACTATTGATAGTATGGTCCCAATATGGGAGCATATGTATCTTTTAACAATGTATAAATGTTACAAGCCTGTGCATTATCTGGTCCGTTACATGCCAGTTGAAAATAAGCCCGTACAGACCTGCTAACTTTTACGTGTATATATCAGGAACTCTACTTATCTTCCTTTACCAAAACAGGGGTACAAATGAGAAGTATCATTATTTCCATCCTTCACACATAGGCATTCTTAATCGTAAGATGTTTTATGCTACTGGTCCCTGGTCACTTTTCTAGAACTCAAAATTTCACAAATTATAAATCTAAAACTTGCATTCATATTCAGGTCAGTCAATATAACTACTAAGATATCACCTATTTTGAATACTGTGAGACTGCGATATCTTTTTTCCAAAGACGCCAGTTCCTGCATCTTTTAATGTGACAATCTAAGCACTTGGTTAAATCAACACAAAATTATCAGAGGGAAGATCGTCTCTTAGACAAGAAATAGCTTTCATTCAATATTTTTTTAAACTCTATAAACGTTTCAAGAGAGGCTTTTATAAACGACAAATAATTATCATTTAAATATTTCCATTGACACGCAAATATATATGGAGGAAGATTGTTTCTTAGAGAAGAAATAGTTTTTATTTAAATGATACCTGAAATATACAAACTGTTGTCAAACTAGTGCAAACGACCACTTCTCTTAAACAACTACTTGCTGTGAACGACCACTTTCAGATCGCCATGTATACTTTACATTGATTAAACGACCACTTGCTTGATGCAATCAACGACCATGAAATCTTATCCCTAACAGTAAATGGCCCTTCATTCAACAGTCACTTGAATGCTTAGACGCCTTGTCTATTAGAAAGGGCACAATAAAATTATGAAATAACCGGTAAAATTGAAAGAAAATATAATTTCTGAGGGTCCACAATTAATGTTGGACTTCAACTTTTATCGTTCTGAATTGTTTAATTCTAAAATATCAATGAAGAAATTTCAACAACCGCAGCTAAACAACAACCTTAATAATACCTGTTCATTGTAAGAATCTTTTTGTTTTTTCATAACCTCACTCAGACCCCCAAACCCTTCTTAAGAGACCACTTCTTTAAGAGACCACTTTTGACATTCCCCTTGAGCGGTCGCTTAATAGAGGTTTGACTGTATATGAAGGAAGAGATTCTTAGACTAAAAGAAACATTGGTGGTTCAAACACTTTTTTTGATACACCACACGTTTTCATAATTGTATTTCACGACCTTCATGCTCTGCAAGAACGAATGAGAAAACACTGAAATAATATTTGAACCTTAATGAGGCTAAGAAGATTCGCTACCATCATGCCGACTTTAACTTTTCCATTCTGTGATTCCCCCCTAGGCCAATGTGTCATTTATGCAAACAGGGTAAAATTTGGTTACAAACATCTTCAACTATGTTCACCTATGTTTACATGCTCTCTACTACAAAGATATGCTAATTAGAACAGTATCTGTATCTAGCCGTTACAGGTAGTAAAAAACCTGCACTCGATGAGTACAAAGTGAAGTCTATGTCAATGGTATATAAGTATTTCTGCCACATAACCTAGGGACTGATGTGATGAGTGGTTACTATGTGGCACATATGTGGCACATATGTGTCAGCCTAATGGTGTAAGTCTGCCAACGCAGGCCATAACATTAACTTTGAAACATGTATCATGTCAGCCTTGGGTCATAAATAAAATTGAAACATGTACCCATTTTTGCCATGGGGTTAGGATGTTCAATAGTTTGATGCCATTTACAGCCTGCAATTACAACAAAATTAGATTGATTTCAGTATAAACTAAATAGGCTATTGTGTCAATAAGGCAAGTTGATATATATTAGCATGACTGATAAATATAAATACAAAACTTTTAATATGTGCTTTTTTTTATAAATAACAAAGAAATACAAAGTATTCACAAATATATACAACAACATTTATATTTTCCCACCAACTTATTGGTTGAACCAGTTTGATTATAACAAGCTTTGTTATTACCCACCCGCCATACAGATATGTCAACTTCTTACACACAGATATTACTTGATACATGTTACGATATGCATATCTTTACTGATATACAAGTACAAATTATAATCATTTTCAACCTATATTTAACTTATAAAGAGTACCATTGCATATCTTTACTGATATACAAGTACAAATTATAATCATTTTCAACCTTTTTTCAACTTATAAGGATACTTTATCCAAATACTCTAATGTATCTATCTGTGTCACTTTCGTTTTGATATCCATTTATCCTGCTGGTACTTTTACCCAGTACCTTTACCTAGTACCATGAAACTGCAAGCCGGGCTTAGCCAATTCGAGCTAGTTAAGGCCCTGAAACTCTGTCAAAGATATTTCAAAGTAAATTAATATAGAGAAAATAATTATGATCAGAGTTGCTCTCCTTAATTGCAATTCATAATTCATATAAAAGAAAAGGTGTCTATATTCTTCAGAACTTTTGGGTACTCACACATAAGTGGGTTAAACCCATCCCTGCTGGTATTGCCCATGTACAGTGTGATCTTGCAGCTAGATCACTTTTGAACATACATACATACATATATATATATATATATATATATATATATATATATATATATATATATATATATATATATATATATATATATATATATATATATAACATATATATATATATATATATATATATATATATATATATATATATATATATATATATATATATACATATATATATATATATATATATACATATATATATATATATATATATATATATATACATATATATATATATATATACATATATATAAATACATATATATATATATATATATATATATATATATATATATATATATATATATATATATATATATATATATATATATATATATATATATACACTACATAACTTAGTTGTGTATTGTTAACTTGTAAAATATTTAAAGGAGAGTTTCTGTTTGGTTTTTCATTGACAATTCTCAATCAAATATTTTCAAAAAATGCTTATTGAAGCAATTGCGGAAGTAGTCAGTCATTTCTAGGCTTTTGCAAGATGAGTCGGCTTAAGAAAATAAAGGATATACCTCCTCATGTTGATCCACATATTAACCCATTCACACTAATGATATTCACATGATCTGACACATCAACCCTTATGCTGCTGGTGGCTAATTTTGCCATTACAAAATGATGCAAAAACCCATCAAAAATGGCTGAAACCCTCGCAAATGGGCACTCATCTGAGAGAACTCAGCGAGAGCTATCTAATGAATACCAATATAATAGGGTTTAGATGGTTTTCAGAAATATTTGCATCCTTGTGCTTTGGACGAAAGTAGCCTCAGCATTGGAAGGGTTAAGGAAATATAATGATAACAAAGCAATATTTTGAGGAACGTTTGAAAGAAGGTGGTTGTTCCAATAGGGTTAAACCTTTCGATGCTAAGGCTACTTTCGTCCAAAGACAAGAATGCAAAGATTTTTGAAAACCATGTAAACCCTCTCATGTTGGTATTCATTTGAAAGCTCTCACAGAATACTCTCAGATGAGTACACATGTGCCAGGGTTTCAGTCATTTTCCAGGGTTTTCGCATCATTTTGTAATGGCCACAAGCAGCATAAGGATTACTGTAATAGTTTTCATAAATAGCTCTATTTGGCGAGATTTGTTTTGAGTTGTCACACGTGAGAGCACTCAATATGTAAATGGGTTAACTTGGTCACATCATCACAGACTCAAGAGTTCATTTTGTACATACAACACAATATACCAAATACCATAAAACAAGTTAGAAAAACATCAAAGTATGGAATTAAAGTTGACCGGTCAGTCTAAATTCCAGTCAGTTTTAAGTTTTCAGGAGAGCTGGCATTCAAAAGAAATGGGTGAAGGGAATAACAATCTTCCATTAGATCAACATACAAATAAAAAATAAATATTCTCCTTTTTAACTCTTAACAGAGGAATATAATAAATAACTTTTCAACTTTTTAAATACAGGTGAACCTGGATATGACAGACTCAATGGGACCAGGAAAAATGGTCTGTCATATGCAAAATCTGTCATATACATATGACACATACTTGATATGCATGGGACTGGGACCAAGCATATCGTCCATCATAGACATAAGTGCATCGTACAGTGGACCGTCATATCCAAGTTCGCCTGTATATTTTCAAGTGAGAACTATTTGTGTAAGTGTGATGCAAATGGATGGATAAATTTCACAGTCGCCGCCAGCCGTCATATCGCATAGAAGCATCAAGGACCATCAGCAAACTTAACTCAGTACACAGCAGAGGATACACAGCAAACAATAATAAAAGAGACTGCATGCTTGAGGAAAATGGTTTAACCCATTAATGCTTAAGAGTTCCATGAGAAATTGTCGTCTGGATTCATGATACTTTTGACAATAACTTTGGAAGAAAGAATGATTTTACAAAATATTTGAAGGAGAGTTGTTGGTTATAATCTGATCAACATTTCTCTCTCAAATATTTAGCCAATTATGCATTAGCATGAAAGATTTCATCTAAATTGTCAGGTTGGTTTTGGCCGCTGTGAGTATTAATGGGTTAAGATTTGGAATTTTATCATCATCACTTTTTCTGCCATACAGACCTAAATCGTAAATAGCCAGAGGTAAAGGTGAAAAGGTATTCGGTTTATAGTCTTATATCTACCGAAATGTTCACACAATCTTCCTCCCCTAGCAGGCCTGTACGCACTGAAACCATTTCAATCCCCCCGGAGAATATTCCAGAGCAGCTGGATATAGCATATAGTGCACAAGCTCTAAGCACTGCTGCTTTGCATCTGGGTAGACTGAGGCAATATGGAATAAACTGCCTTGCTCAAGGCCAGACCAAAGTGTCCATGGGTCTGTTTCACGAAAGTTGGATAATCAGTTAGCTAGCAAAACTTTTAGCTAGCTAAGTTTATCCTAGATCTTTCTTATCCTGTAAATTCGGTTTCACGAAGAAAACGTTAGCTAGCTAAACTTAGCCAGCATGAGGCCGCTGATGTGCTTGCTAAACAATCACAATCCGCATGTGCCGTGACGTACTGTCTGTTTTGCTTGGGAAACTGGCGCCATATCCTCTACGTGACACTGCCCAACGGCACGCGCACCATTGTTAGGTCTGTTGTTTTGAGCAGCAGAAGATCGTGCGTGTTTAACGTAAGATAGCTAGAAAAAGTCTATCTTTACTGCTTTCATAGACACCTTTAGAAATAGGTAAAAAGTTCACTTTTGGTGTCACCATTAAGGAAAACTCTTGAATTTTATGGTGCGTGTTTTGGCTTTATGTTTCGCTAATGTTTATCATGAATTTCGAAGTATTTAGTGCAGCCTATACATTATCCTGAATGGCTAGCCTGCTCCTAGCAGGCTAGCCATTCTGACTTATTTCGTCATGGCAACAGGATAACCACTGGCTTAGGATTCTTTGTGAAACAGAATTTAGCTGGCTAGCCTGTGGTAAGCTTGCAGTTAGCTAGCTAACACATATCCGACTTTCGTGAAATAGACCCCAGGACGGGAATTGATCCAGCGGCTCACTGAATACTGGTCCAACACCTAACCAACTGAGCTACTTTGTCCCCACTTTCCTGGAAAGTTTCTAACATCTGTCTGCAAGGCTATACAATACCAAACAGTCATACCAGTCCCTTTAACGTGTATATGAGTACTTCAAACTCATTACTTATGGAATTGATAGATTGATTATCATAGCCACATTGACCGTTTTCCCACTGCAAGCCTGTTGTATTACATATTGAGTAACACATTCATCTAGATGTGAGCAGAATGTAAAGGGTTAAAGTAGAGCTCTCTCTCTCTCTCTCTCTCTCTCTCTCTCTCTCTCTCTCCTACATGTTTTCCATGAGAGAAGGTTGTCTAATAAAGAGACATGATTCTTATAGAAAATCATGCGAATGGTTGGTTGCAATATCTAGACAAAGACGGTGGTTCTTCCAACCTTCAGCCATCAGCAGAAAAGAGTTCTCCAGAGTAACCTACAGTACAGACATTTACTTCCTGCACCAGTCGACTGGATGTCTGCCATTGCCTGGTTGTACAAACATCCATGGATAACATGTCAATAAAAGTAAGGCAAGCACATCAATGACCCCCTTAGTTTGCAAATCAAAGCCACGTTCAGTTGTGAGGTCGTCCAGTAAACTTAGTGGCAATCGGGCGTGCGGTCGTTTATTATGCCCAGGCTGCGCAATCATCTAGTGCAAGAATTAAATGTCGGCGCTGCGTCAGGCTTGTTGGTAATAGTCCTTATGTATGAGTTATGCTCAGCCTGCCATGCCATGCAGGGGGTAAGAGGATGATGATGATGATGACGATGACGATGATGAGGTGGAGGAAGAGGAGGATGGTGGTGGAAGTGATGGGATATGTGCGCTTGAGGCAGCAGCTGAGAGGTGCAGCGTAGGGATCGGCAACCGACGGCTGGTGGTGGTTCTAAGCGGGACGTGCCATGCCCGCAGCAGGAGCAGCAGCAGCAGCAGTGACGGCAGCAGTGACGGCAGTAGTGACGGCAGCAGTGGCAGCAGCAAGAGTCAGACGTCATTCATAGGCAGACCAGAGTCCATGGTCGGAATAACCAGATCGTCCATATTGGGCCACACAAACACTTTCTGCAAATAGCAACCGAAAGAAAACAATGTCAAGCAACCGTGGCAACAACAAACAAAATATCGGCATGGCAACAGATGAAGAGATAAGCATGCAGAAAAAAAATCTGCTGGGGTCTCATTGTATGGAACAAAAAAATTCAAAATACTGCATCCTTCAACAAAATTATCGCCAACCAAGTCACACACTTAGCCTAAATATAAAACAAAATGCAGATATCATTCATGAAGGAATATTTTGAGACAGTCATAAAGCAGCATGATGCACGGAGAGCAAGGTTGGTGCCAATACTGCAGAGAATGAGCACGGTCTCGGGCAGGAGAAAAATCATACAAGGCAATAGCATTATACCGTAAATTATGGGAAATTCAGACCATCCTAGGAATTTGGGCCACTTGAATTACATTGCAAAATAATTCATGGGAAATCTAGCCACCCTTGTTCTATACCCCGTTGCGATTTCACAGAATATGGACCTAGCTTTGAATATTGCCAATACAACATCAATGTATTTTCAGAAAACATGGGCCATCCACATTTTATACATAGTTGCCTTATTAAGTAAAGTGAAACCTTGTTAAATACCAAGAATACAAATTAGGGTTCTTTAACAAAGAAATACCTGCTTAACCTAGTCATTTATACAGTACATAGCACTCACAAATAGGTTGTGTAGTGATAATTCATAGTATCCTTAACCCTTATGCTGCTGCTGACTACTTTGGCCAGTACAAAATGATGAAAAGATCTTGAAAAATGATTGAAACCCTGGCAAATGGGTACTCATCTGAGAGAACTCAGCGAGAGCTTTCCGATGAATACCAACATGACAGGGTTTAGATGATTTTCAAAAATCTTTGCATTTTTGTAATTTAGACGAAAGTAGCCATAGCATTGGAAGGGTTAAACTCCAACATTTCTTTACCATAGGGACCAAAGAAAAACATTTCATTTTCCCATAACCATGTTATTTTCCTTGGTTAGACAATACCTATCAACTTCATCAGATTAGGAGCATCTAGAATTACAACATGGACATTATAAAACACTTGGAAATGTGGTACAGCTAAATGGCAGGTCAATTTATTCTGTTTAGATTTCAAGTGGTCCCTTGGTCAGAATCAAGGACCTAGTGTGTTACTGAAATACTAAATCAGATTTTGCAATAAAATTTTACACATTGCTCCTATTCTTGCCTTTCAGGTTAAGGAATTAAGCTACATCACTATTAATTGCAACATGGTTTTATTACAATTTCAATTATGATATGTTTCAAAGTTTGACACCCCTTATTTCTTATTATTTCTGAACAAGTCAGCACCTCTTAAATATATAAATGGTGAAATCTGATAAAAAAACGTATTCACATATTCAAATAACAAGTAAAATGGTTAAGGCCTATGACATTACAATGGTTACCCTTCTTAGAGGAGAGGCAAATACATTGTATAAAAGAAGGGGTTCTAAAGAGGAGACAGGGGTTAAAAATTACAGCCCCCTCTTTCTAAACCATTCTGTAGGTTGCGCTTAAATCCTCCGATGAAAGGTAACAAAATTGTTGAAGTGAAAAAGTATCCCATCCCAAAATTATCTGAAAACTCTGACTGGTCTTGTGCAACATTGTCCTAAAACTTATTACACCTACGGGTTTAAGAAATATCCCACTACTGCTAAGTTATAAGTTAACCCTTATGCTGCTGGTGGCTAATTTTTCTAATACAAAATGATGTGAAAAAGCTGAAAAATGACCGAAACCCTGGCAAATGGGTACTCATCTGAGAGTACTTCGTGAGAGCTATCCAATGAATACCAACATGACAGGGTTTAGATGGTTTTCAAAAATATTTGTGTCCTTGTGCTTTGGACGAAAGTAGCCTCAGCATTGGAAGGGTTAAATAAAAGAAATCTATGCTACATTTATTAAAAGAATGAATGAAGAAAAAGATTAAACAGTATCTAATCTGAATGTGAGTCTACTGCTACCTGAAAACACTCAAATTAACAATATGAATATAACAGATTGATTATTACTATGAGGATTCTTCCGATTCCATTTCCCAGCACTCTTCATTACAAGTAAATATATATTTCATATATATTTCATATAAATTTCATATATATTTCATATCATAATGTCATACGTTAGTTCCAAATTCCTGAAACTTTACATTAGATAAACAAATACTTTTCGTTCGTTTTTTGTGTCTTCTTCGGAGTGTGACATGTACGTAAGTATCTGATAATATTGCAATGTACAAAATGTCTTTTGAAATATTTGACTGAAAGTTTTTGTTTCTGTAAGGTACAAAAAATAACTTAGATCATTCTTAGGAAAATCACTTAAACCCTTCCAATGCTGAGGTTACTTTTGTCTAACGCACAAGGATGCAACGACTTTTGAAAACCATCTAAACCCTGTCATATTGGTATTCATTGGAAAGCTCTCACAGAATTCTCTTAGATGAGTACCCATATGCCAGGGTTTCAGTCATTTTCAGGTTTTTTGCACACTTTTGTATTGGCCAAATTAGTCTCCAGCAGCATAAGGGTTAAGGAAATTACTTTAAGAAAATTACTCAATATTCAAATGGGTGAACTGAAAGTAGCACCAGGTCCATAACCCTCATTCTCAAGGGATGATCAAGGATATTCGCTTAAAAAGAGAGGGGTACCATGATAAACTGTTTATAGAGTTGCACTAGGAACAAACCTCAGATCATACACTAGATGTTGGATTATAAGCTTTGTACCGACAGGTCAGTGGTGAGAAAAGAATTGATGAGAATCAAAGAAGAGCAGAGAGACAGATGAAAATAGAAAACTGTTTTCACCTCCTCTGTTATGTACTGAATAGTTCACAC
The DNA here is from genome assembly GCA_963942565.1 of Maea johnstoni. NCBI lineage: Eukaryota > Metazoa > Annelida > Polychaeta > Spionida > Magelonidae > Maea > Maea johnstoni. Next base: position 52,478,401 of record OZ012685.1, read on the forward strand.
ATACACTGAACATCAACCAAGTTTCCACCATCAACAACTTAACCCTAACAGTGCTGAGGCTACTTTCGTCCAAAACACATGGAAAACATGAAAACCCTTTAAACCCTGTCATGTTGGTATTCATTGGATAGCCTTCACTGAGCACTCTCAGATGAGTACCAATATGACAGGGTTTCAATCATTTTTCAGGCTTTTTGCATAATATTGTAATGGCCAAATTAGCCACCAGCAGCATAAGCCAAGTTTCCCCTTCAGCTGCTGGTGGCTAATTTGGTCTATAAAAAAGTATGCAAAAAAAGCTGAAAATAACTCAAACCCTGGCAAATGGGTACTCATCTAATAGCACTCAACAGGAGCTTTCAGATGAATACCAACATGACAGTGTTTTCTATGATTTTCACTTTCTTTTGTGTTTTAGTGCCTTTGATGGAAGTAGCCTCAGCATCACAAAGGTTAAGAAATGTTTCCCTTCCTAATGGGTGTGATCATGAATGTTGGAAAAATGCTGATGTTCAGTTATGGTAGTAATATACCTTGAATGATATAACCTGAACAGTTAGCTTTCTGAGTACTCTGTTACAAAACTGACATATGACCTACTTATATGTTATTTTGAGTTCACTTATCTAATATAGTTTAGATAATACTTATTACATGACCATTAATACTGTGTAGCATAGGACTTCAACAATCATGAACAATACAGGTGAACTTGGATATGACGGACTCAATGGGACCAGGAAAATTGGTCCGTCATATGCAAAATCCGTCGTATACATATGACGAATACTTGATATGCATCAGACTGGGACCAAGCATATCGTCCGTCATATGCAAAAATCTGTCATACAGTGGTCCGTCATATCCAAGTTCACCCGTATTGATTTCTGTAACCATATGCGCACATATTGGTTCTTTTCTTGCAGTGAAAACATATCAATAAGTATTTAAAAAAATCTGAAAATTTTGATCCCAAAAACAAAAACATATCAAAAAGTATCAAAAACACCTGAAGAGTTTTGATTCCAAAATCTGATGTGGATTTTCCCCTCACTACATCCCTAGAGCCAGCCAGGTTATGTCAAACTGTGGAATAAGAGTAATAGGAGTCTGTAGTAGGACTAGTGGTAGTAGCTTAGATGAATAAAAGAATGGATATGTAGCGAGAGACCAATTACTATATGCGCTTCATATTGTGTGAAGATGTGGCTATCCCAGGGGTCTCGAATCTGGCCTCAGTGTGACCTCACTATGAGACAAACACCAATGAGGGCTCTCGTGTTGTTAACATTACAGAGAAAGCTGCGCATCACGTAACTTGGGCTATTCGCCGCAGTCTGGTTATCTAAGTAGACCGGCTGTTTCATATCCACTTGTTTTTTATTCATCTAAGCTAGTAGTAGTAATAGAGTGTTTGGTAATCAAGAATCACATGTTGTTTGCTGGGCGGGCGCCCCCTGTTCTTCCTCCGGCTCACTACCACACTCATGCTCGGCACACATGAGCGGGATGATGAGGTCGTCCATGTTGGGCATGACAAATACCCTCTGCAAGACAAACAGAATAAACACTCAGAGACACAGACATGATGAGGAGGAGGATGATGATGTAGATACCCTTTGCAAGACAAACAGAAACACACTCAGCTCAACAGAGGATGATGATGACAATGATAACAAAGCCTTAGTGATGACGACCACAATGATGATGATGACGATGATATTAATGGTGATAATGGTATTGATGATGATGATGATGATACTGATAATGATGCTATTAATGATGATGATGATGATGATGATGATAATGATGACCACAACAATGATGATGATGATGCTTTTGATGATGGCGATGATGATGATGATGATGCTTTTGATGATGATGATTTTAACTGCGGTTATGAGGATGGTTATGGTGGTGATGATGACCGCTTTGCACTGCATTCCTGTCCAAGAGGCACAAGCTATAAGACTAAAAGTTGAGATTACAAATTGTCTTATACGGTCCCCACTTTTCACCAAAAGATATAGAAACCTCAATTTCATGAATTATACCAAGGGCGCCTGCTAAAAAATTACGAAAGAAGTTTAACCTAGCGAACTAATTCTAAAATCATGTTTATTTCATTGGCAAATTTTCTTAGAAGTTTCGAGGAATATGGAAAAGTAGACTGCAAAATTGAGTAGCATGAATAAAGAAAAAATGCCATTTAATTAATATCCAATTAGTATATTACGCTTTTAATAAACTTCCTAGTTGTTCATAAAGGATGTAACCAGAGTACCAAGGAAAATCCCATATCTAACCGCAAGTCACTGGTAGCTTTCTAACATGCCCTGAGCCAGATTACGCCCTTTACCTCAGGCAGTGGTGCACCCCCACACATCCCAGCTTGCCTTACCTGAAACTCCATCGCCAGTTTTTTCTCTATCCACTCAGTGACGTGAGTGACTGTGACCTCCCTCTCGCCGACTTTAGGCTTGGCAGAAAGACAGAGGCGCGGACACGCACGGAAGCCATACCTGAGAGAATCAAGACCAGAGATAGATGTAACATACGCAAATACACAGCATCTAATCATAACAACCTTGGACTTAACCCTTTATGCTGCTGGTGGCTAATTTGACCAATACAAATGATGCTTAAGAGTTCGATTACAAATTGTTGCGTGGATCGGCGATATTTTTGGCAATAACTTGGGTATTAGTGTCTTCAGACACTTATAGAAATCTGAGTATAATTTTCCTGAAACTTTGCATGAGGAAAGAACAAAGCACAGTGATCTTCAAAATAACTTCAAATCCGGGGGTCATCGACAGATGACTGAGAGTACTAAAACCCTGGCAAATGGGTATTTATCTTAGATTACTCAGCGAGAGCTATCCAATGAATACCAACATGACAGGGTTCAGATGTTTTGCGTTATTGTGCTTTGGATGAAAGTAGCCTCATCATTTGGAGGGTAACTATGTAAACCCTACTAATGCTGAGGCTACTTTTGTCTAAAGCACAAGGACGCAAAGACTAATTGAATAGCTCTTGCTGAGTACCCATTTGCAAGGTTTTCAGACATTTGTCAGGTTTTTTGCATCTTTTTGTATTGGCCAAATTAGTCACCAGTACCATAAGGGTTAAGCCTCGGGATGACATTGATATCCCTTTTTTTTCGATTCGATTAATTGCTATACTCTTACCTATATATAGAGATTCGATTTGATTCGATTTGATACAACGTATCTCGGCCATATGCCTGAGTAAAGTACAACATTTCTTCCAATTTCTCTTACGAAAGCCATAAGGAATACTTCAATATTTAATCAGAGTTCTACCTAGCATTGGTTAAACAGGAAAATTTCTGGGAAAAGTATTTTTTTATTGATAAACATACAGTAGAATTGGGGCTGAGAATATTGATTATTTCTATTCAATACCCAAACATTCGATTTGTTTTAATTGACAAAATTAAAATGGCGATTTATCGATTTGTCGACTACTGATGACTTTCTGTTTTAAGCTCATCTATTGACTTGTGGGCTACGCTGAGACCCCCACTTACCATATCCTGTCCGTGGGTGGGGGAGGCACGTTGACCGCCAGTGTTCCCAGGAGACTGCGTAGCTCCACTGTCAGTATCAGTCTGGTATTGGACACCTCCTCCATAGCCTTCTTGATGTACTTGTATTCCGTAGCTTGCTGGAAGTACTTGGATTTGGCGATCTTGTCCACAAATCTCCAGATCTTCTTGCTTGTGCTGCCTCCGCCGGCCACTGCTCCTCCATTGGCTATCCTGAATCACAGCCAAGAACACACATCAATTATTTGAGACATTTAAATACTGGGTATGGTTGCATAAAACATCTTAAGATTAGGAATCCCTCGAGGTTTTCTTAAAGGAGAAGGCCTGGTTGCATAAAACATCTTAAGGTTAGGAATCCCTCGAGGTTTTCTTAAAGGCTCAGGCCTGGTTGCATAAAACATCTTAAGGTTAGGAATCCCTCGAGATTTTCTTGAAGGCCCAGGCCTGGTTGCATAAAACATCTTAAGGTTAGGAATCCCTCGAGGTTTTTTTTAAAGGCCGAGGCCTGGTTGCATAAAACATCTTAAGGTTAGGAATCCCTCAAGTTCCCTTAAAGGCTCAGGCCTGGTTGCTTGAAAAGATTAGGAATCCCTCAAGGTTTTCTTAAGGGTCCAGGCCTGGTTGCATAAAACATCTTAAGATTAGGGATCACTCAAGTGTTTCATAAAAGCTCAGGCCTGGTTGCATAAAACATCTTAAGATTAGGGATCACTCAAGTTTTTCATAAAAGCTCAGGCCTGGTTGCATAAAACATCTTAAGATTAGGGATCACTCAAGTTTTTCATAAAAGCTCAGGCCTGGTTGCATAAAACATCTTAAGATTAGGGATCACTCAAGTTTTTCATAAGAGCTCAGTCCTGGTTGCATAAAACATCTTAAGATTAGGGATCACTCAAGTTTTTCATAAAAGCTCAGGCCTGGTTGCATAAAACATCTTAAGATTAGGGATCACTCAAGTTTTTCATAAAAGCTCAGGCCTGGTTGCATAAAACATCTTAAGATTTGGGATCACCCAAGTTTTTCTTAAAAGCTCAGGCCTGGTTGCATAAAACATCTTAAGATTAGGGATCACTCAAGATTTTTTAATAAAAGTTTAGGCCTGGTTGCATAAAACATCTTAAGATTAGGGATCACTTGAGGTTCCCAGGCCCGGTTGCATAAAGCTGGTACCGCTACTGTTGATGGGATCCTAGCCGAGCTGTATATGTTACTTACGTGGGTTCTGCGATGAATTCCTGCTCGTCCTCCTCATCTGTGGACGACTCTGCGCTGTCCTCCTCGTCCGAGTCAGTCACCGGCGACCTGGAAAAACAACAGCCATTATGACAACAACAACAACAACAACAACAACAACATACATTAACCCTTATTCTGGGAATGCTCACCAGTTGATGACGACATTAGCAGTCAGGTTCTTATCTAATACGCCAGAGAAAATCTGTCGTCATCCAATTTTACTCCTGTTCATCTAACATACATAAACAATATCAATATTTCATGAAAAATAACAGTAACAATTATAACAACAACGCACGAATAAACAGTACCAATATTTCATAAACTACCTTTGGACTTTGAACAATAAACGATTAGAGTGAAAGTTATATAAACTTATTTGACGCAAAACAATGGATACCCACCCATAATTAATACTTACAGCAAGAATTTTACATAAACTTAATTTGTCTCAAATAAATAAACACCTAACCTCGACCACCCATAATAATATCCCAGAGAAAGGATATCAGGGTTAACTTAATTTGACATCCAATCATGATAAAACCAAAAGTAAGGATATCACATAAACGTAATTTGACATCAAATAATAAACACCCATCCATAATAATAGCTACATTAGTGATATTACATGAACTTTACTTGACCTCAAATCCCAAATAAACCAGGGATATGACAATACCTGGGGTAGGAATAACATAACTTTACTCAGACTCATAACTGTCAATGGCTCTAATCTAAGAAGACCTCACTTTAAAAAAAAATAATAATTTTTTATAAAATTTCTTTTATTTCTTTTTTTTCATTTTTTTTTTTTTGGGGGGGGGGGGGGGGTCGAAAATATTTGATGTAAATCCTTGCTTCCCTCAAAGGTTTTAGCAACTATATAATGTATCCACATGCAGTGGGTAATGCACAAAGATTAGTTATAAGTATTCTCAGATTATTATCATATGAACACAAACATCCATTAGAAGCAATATGATCATGCAATTTGTGTTATTTTTCTTAAAAGAATCGAAATTAAACTTGTGGATATCTGGGGCACAATTACTGTATCATAGATATATCTAAATTTGTCAGTACAATTTACAGATGATGAATAATTTCTAAAAATATAAATTTTGACATTTCAGATCATCTTAGCAATGCACATGCACAGCAAGAGTTATTATCACTAGTAAGGCATTTGCCATGCATATTATATAATTAACCCTTATGCTGCTGGTGGCTAATTTGGCTAATACAAAATTATGCAAAAAAGCTGGAAAACAACTGAAACCCTAGCATATTGGTACTCATCTGTTAGCACTCAGCGCGAGCTTTCAAATGAATACCAACATGACTAGGTTCAGATGATTTTTGAAACTTTTTTTGCATTTTTCTGCCATAGAAAAAAGTAGCCTCAGCATGGAAAGGGTTAAAGTAAATAAATACTGTATGCTATAAAACACAATGTTGAGTGTATTGCTATTTTAACTAAATAGTCAATGCCTGAGGTGACCATGGTCAAAGAGCTACACCCCAAAATATAAGTAACAGGAACTCAAAAATAATAACCAAGACCAAATTAACCCTGATGCTGCTGGTGGCTAATTTGGCCAGTACAAAAAGATGCAAAAAATCCAAAAAATTCCGAAAAATTCCTGAAACCCTAGCAAATGGGTACTCATCTGAGAGCACTCGGCGAGAGCTTTCAAATGAATACCAAGACGAAAGGGTTTCAATGGTTTCTCAAGAATCTTGCATTCTTGTGCTTTGGACGAAAGTAGTCTCAGCATTGGAAGGGTTAAAGATATTGTCAAATTTTATATTTGAATGCCTCTGTGAATGTTTTATGCACAATTGTGGTATATGTAAATGGCATGTATGCTAGACAGGAAGACAAAGAGACGGGTGTTCTTGTTTCAAGTTATTATAGTGTATATTTGAATCAGGATCTGGAGCAAATGGCAACATCTTGAAACTGATGCTAAATTTAACTTAAATTGACACACTGCAGTACCTGTATTTAATGGAAGCCTATACCAACTTAACAATTTACCAACTTATGGAGGTTTTTATCTATAGAGGGAAAACTGATTTTGGTGGACTTCCATAAAACTGCTTAACATTTTAGGTGTTCAAGTTTCTGAGATGTTCAACAAAATCAGACATTCTACGGAGTTTTAAACTTACAAAGATGTTCAGCCTATGGGGCTGCTAAACTTAGAGAAGTGTCCCAGTTAACAGGACCTAATATAGTGCCTTATGTAGTATAAATAGACAACATTGTAAGCATAATTAATTGTGTGGTCGACTATCATATGAAAGCACAGTGTGGGTGAAAGAGTGGTAGTTCAAAGCTGTATTAAATTATACTCTAACCTAAGTCATACACATCTATTAACCCTGCTCTTGCTATCGCCAGATATATCCTGTGCTACATATCTTGCCTGTGTGACCAACACCGGATATATCCGGTCTTTGGGTAACCTTGCCCTTAGCAAAATAAAAACTACATAGATCGATTAAGGGGTATTGAATTATACTAGATATCAAGGTTTTACCTTTTTCTATGTTTCTATCTCAGTTTGTAAAGCACATTATTGAAACAGTAATAGAAATCTATGAGATCCTTCTGATTTGGTTGGTAGACCCATAATATCCCTGGTCCCAGGGGATAGGTTCTCCCATATGGGGTCTAGCATGACAAGGGTTAAAACTCATTCATGACTGAATTTTTTCAAGGAAAAGTACTTTACAAGGCCTGATATCCAGAACAATCAGAAGACCCATGACCAACCATCAGGGAAGAATTTAGTGGTTTGAACCACCCCTCTATAAAACCTCTTAGATAAGAAGATAAAAGGCTTAAATGGCTTCCTTTCCTTAAATATGTGGAATACCAACAGGCAGTTACTGTGTACAAAAGCCTTAATGAGTTAAACCCCCATTATATGAACAAACTTTTCTCATATACACAAGAAAACCACAGTTATGGTACTCGAAATGCAACCTCCTCACTACTAACTCTTCCAAAATGTAATAAATTAATTGGCCAAAAACGCATTTCATACTCAGGACCCAAAGTTTGGAATGGCTTAACTGAAGCAATCAGATGTGCACCATCACTATCTTCCTTCAAGTCTAGATACCTAAAAGCATTGTACCGTACTACTTTGTAACCCTGGGGCCCTTGGGCTACTAATGTAAACATGCCAGAGGGCCTCAGGCCATTGGACTGAGTTACCCTCTTTAAATAAAGATTATTATTATTATTATTATTATTATTATTATTATTATTATTACAGGTGAACTTGGATATGACGGACCACTGTACAACGGACTTTTGGCTATGACGGACGATATGCTTGGTCCCAGTCCCATGCATATTAACTATGTGTATTTGACCATGCATAGGACGGATTCCGTATGCCGGAACTCGACTACCACGGACCAATATCACGGCACACACGATGCTATTTACTATGTAATTAGCATTGTGTATGACGGACAAACACGTGTCTAGCAGTCGGCTTATTCTCGCCGAGACTAACACATGTGCTGAGTTACGTTCGGCCAGACAGAACTCAGTTCACATTGTCTGGTATTTCTCAGCAGACAAATATATGTATAATAACAAGAGAGTCACGGTCGTGCCTTTTGAGAGGATATCTCTTGGGGAATGATTTAATGATTAGTACTATAGTCTGTCTGACCCAAGTTTGGCTGACCGCTTAATTCACCTCACCTTCAAATGTTGATTTTGCCCAAAAGGCCCCAATAGTAAAATTACACCCGAGATCACTCACAGTTTTTGCATCAAAAAAGAATAGAAAGCGTTCAGCCAAGCTTGGGTGGGACAGACTTTAATTGGGGCGATTTCGAATACTGGGTTGGCATGGTTATACAGACTATCCTTTGGTTTGAGTAATGACTCACTATAGCAGAGCTGTTCTACTCTATGTGGTCAATATCAGTGTGTTTAACATGCCACCATTCAAAGAAAAGGATAGTGGGAACATATACAGACATCACTTAATGTCTCTGACCGAGCAAAAAGAAAAAAATCCTCTTGTCTTAGAAGAGAGAGAGAGAGACAGAGAGACAGAGAGACAGAGAGATGGGTACCGTAAATTCTCGCAAATCTCGGACACTTTTTATTAATTACGATTTTCGTTGGCTGATGGTGGCCTAAATTTACTGAAAATAGCGATCAAATGTCAGACACCGTGGCCGAGATTCGTCGATATTATCAATTGAAACGAATTTAGCTACATGTACTATGATGTAGATGTAACTGAAAATCGATCGTTAACTTTGTACACAAGAATATAATTTTCCCCCACAAAACCTGTATTGTCCACCCACCTGACCTGTCATTCCTCTGCTATATATACTTGTAAAGTAACTTGCCTCCCTTGTATGTTGTTTACTTGTTTATTCTTGCTGCCGCACGTCAATTACGCATTGAATTATATACTTGTTCAAGTTGTTGACAAGTCTTATTTCGAAATGGCGTCGCCCAAGCTGTATTCCACTCTACACGCAGAAATGCGATACCTACTTCCGGTTTCGCACCGATCGTCTTTTGGCGGATATGGGCACTAGAAACGATCGTTAATAATCTAAAATTAATCGCAAACTTTGGAAATCTAAATGTTTTTTTCTTATATCAATGAAATTTACTTGGTGGCCGACTTTTGGTGAAATGTGTCCTTGGATGAATCGGGGGTGGGCGAATTTCCCCAGTAAATATTTGGTAAATTAATTATAGTGGCCGAGTTTCCTAGGGCGGCAGAGTTTTCCGAGAATTTACGGTAGGTGTATTAAGTTAGAATTTGGCAAGCGATCAATGTTCCACCCATGGCTGACCTGTGGGAGAGGGAGATAATATTCACAATGATGCCCAAGTCAAATCCTAGAAAATACATAGGATGACACTATTTTTTTGCATGTGTGTGTCAGTGTCATTTGGATATTTTAAGGTGGCAAGTTGGGATAATTTGTCAACATATGTCAACATCTTTTCCCCCATAATCAGATCCATTGTGCATGTCTTGGGAATCACTGAGCAGAGTGAGAGACGGGAACAGGATCATTTCCTGAAGTGGCGATCGGAGGAGAGCCTCAACCTGGGCAACTCCGATGAACCATTCCTGATGGACTGGACAAGCAATGATGACTACCAGGGTAAGGGAAACGGAATACCAAAATTCTAGAGAAAAGAAAGAAGAGGTCCCACTGAGTCCGTCATATCCAAGTTCACCTGTATTATTATTATTATTATTATTACCCTGAGTCCCAATGGTCTACCCTGATTCTAGCACAGGTTGAGATGAGTTAATCCAAGGCGGTAACATAAGTAGTAACCATGAGTTTTTGGTCAGTTCCAATGCTGAGGCTACTTTCGCTGGAAGTACAAGGAAGTAAAGATCCTTGAAAACCATCTAAACCCTGTCATGTTGGTATTCATTGGAAAACTCTTGCTGGGTACGCTCAGATGAGTACCCATGCGCTAGGGTTTCAGTTATCTTTAAGATTTTTTTTGCATCATTCTGTATTGGTCAAATTAGCCACAGCAGCATATGGGTTAAACAGGCTATTTATAGTGGCTATTTGGTCTTGGTAAATATCCTGGAAAGGGTGAACAGCCACATATATTTATGCACGATAATAGTTTGATAGGTCATGTCACTGTTTATTGATCCTGCGATAATAACACTAGAAGACCAAACTGACCTTTTCACCATGCTACAAATACTCTAGGCAACATATTATATCTTTTATTGACTGTATAAGAATACAGAAACAAGATATGTAATAATATGAAAGAAAGACAAATAAATTGTAAAGAAACATATCACTAAACTTGTATACAGATGTGTTCGGGTACGTCATTACATTGTGTAGATCAAGAGCTCTAATCTAATTCGGAAATATTATCCCTCATACTGGTGGTGGCTCATTTGGCCAATACAAAATGATGCAAAAAAGAAATGGACATAAACTTTTTTTGAAAACCATTTAAACCCTGTCATGTTGGTATCCATTGGATAGCTCCCACTGAGTACTCTCAGATGAGTACCCATGTGCAAGGGTTTCAGCCATTTTTCAGGGGTTTTGCATCATTCTCTCATTGGCCAAATTAGCCACCAGCAGCATAGGGGTTACTATCATTCCAAATAGCTATGGGCTTCATATTGGACTGGAACATTAATTACCGTATATCTGGGTTTTTTGGAGGTAATCTAATTTTGGCCTATTTTGGCTCTCCATCTTAAAGAGCCAAAATTAATAAAAGCCAAGAATGCATACCTTGAACACCCCGACTTCAACCCTGAGCTCAGGTTGTGTTGAGCTTAGTTTCTAGTGTGGACACCAGATGTCAGTCACTGCATGGCATGTAATGTGAGGTAATCACTGGCCTAAGTGGCATGCTTCATGATTACAATCAAAAATCTCAGCAGCATGTTATGTATAGTTTGTTTAGAAAACACATGTACAGTTGTCTTTTGATCATACTCCCTTGCAAAATCCCTTTGTTTGTAATTACAAGGGGTGCCACTACGCACCTCCTGAGTTCTATTCACCATGGTAAACTCAATTACAAGTTAACTACTTGATCAGGTACTCCCAATGCGTACGTAATAAGTGCATTTTACACAGTGAGAACTCATCAAGCCTACCCCAATCAAATTGTAATTCAAACAAAACTATTTCTGTACAGAGTTACTTTTAACAGATTGAACTAGAATACATGCTTTGCAGCGACAGACATTTTGTCATTTTAGGTAGTAAGATAATTTCAAAAGTAAGGTAATTTTGGCTCAGACCCTGGGAGAGCCAAAATTAATATGAGCCATAATTTCCTTACCCCTATTTTGACTCAAAAGAGCCAAAATTTCACACAGCCAAAATAACCGGATATACGGTAGCATTACTTTTCTGCTACATTTATGCTAGTACATATAGGCTGTCCCATTTTATGGAGGAGAAACCATGAGTACAAAGGGAAAAACCTTCAACTATTTACTCATGTCACTGGCAACTTTCTCCCATGCGACATGCCACATTCAAAGCCGGGACTTCTGGCAGGGAGAAGTGACATCATGCAGTCAATGCAAAGACTCAAATATTTTGAAGGCCCCCTTCGAAGCCTGAAGTATGTTTCGTTAAATGTGGCAAAAAAATCAGTACACCACCCACCTTTGTAATAACCATGTACCACTGCAGGGAGGTTACTTTTAAATATCAAGTCTGTAGGTTTCAATTATTATCCTGGTCACTGATATGTCATGTCTTTTACATGATACATGCACATGGGCTAAGGGTAATAAAACTGTAGAAGGCCTTTAGATTTCTCAATTCATAAGGTTTCTTGGTTAGAATACCTATCATATGTAAAGCTGACAAAATGGAGTTGAGATAAATATTAATGTGACTCTCGAAATTCCTCCAAGGTCGGTCATAAGAAAACGCTGCTATTTTCTACCATGAGATAATCCTATCGTTTTCCTCTATAAGATAATCCTATTGTTTTCCCCACTCAAGATAATCCTCTCGGGTTTGACAGTGAGATAATCCTATCGTGTTTCCACCACAGGATGATCCTATTGTTTTCCACCATGAGATAATCCTATTGTCTTCCTCCATGAGATAATCCTATTGTCTTCCTCCACAATATAATCCTATTGTTTTCTACCACGATATAATCCTATTGTTTTCTACTAGACGGCTCAAAGCATTGTGCACTCTTATTGCAATGTTCAGCATATGCTGCAGGAGATGAGAGCTACCGTAACTTCTCGGAAATTTAGACCACCCTAGGAATTTGGGCCACTAAAATAATTTTGCAAAATAATTAATGTGAAATCTGGGCAACCCTCGGTCTATCACCAGTTGCCATTTCACAAAATATGGACCTATCCGTAAATATTGCTGATACAACATCAAGGTGTTTTCAGTAAAAAATGGCCCACCCTGAACCCATGAAAATTGCAATTATCAAAAAGTGTCCCAAATAACTGAGAATTTACGGTATGTAGAATGCAGGTATGCAGTGGTTGCAGCATGTTAAGCATTATTCAAATCTACTTTATTTAAATTATTTAGATATGCTACCTGTTTCGTCCAAAAAGTACCTGACTATTTGGTTATATTTTCTGATAAAAACACCTTCTGGAAATTATAAATATAATTGGCAATATATAATGCGAACTCAATTTACAACGCTTACTTCTACTTCAAATATTCTGTTCTGATGTACATTTCTACTTCAAAAATCATTTCCAAATGTTTCTTCTGTACAAAATACACCACCAAATAGTCAGGCATTTTAGGATGCTACAGACATACATTGCTATAGGTAAAAGAGAAAGGAAGTGGCATTTGAAGAAGTGTAGGCAGTAAAAATAAATATGTGGATGGTGGTAAAGAAATTCATTCTCAAAAGCCAGGCTGTCTGATAAATGTGGAAATAATCAGTATAAAAAAGTTTACAACTTTACATACTAAATATTATATTTTTTTCAAATCATTATAATTTTTGAAATCTAAAAAAAACCTTTAATCAATAAATATTACCATTTAAAATACATGTGTACAGGTCACTTGATACATCATTTTTTTTAATTATCATAATTTCGAAATCTAAAAAAATTGTTTTCAACAACAAAATTATCATTCAAAAAAACATATGCATGTGTTACATCAATTGCATCTGTTGAGTGTATGCTTCAGATAGTAAAAGGTTAAAAGACAATACCTGTTAAGTCTCAAATACACCTTTGATGTGAAACATACATTTTGCCTGCTAGAAAAAAAACAGAACTCTTCAAAGAATATTTTTAGGCTTATTCATAAGACTGCCAGGGTATTCTGGGAATGAATTGGTTAACCAACTTACACTCAGAGCGCCCAAAAGAGGGCTTACGATTTTGGAGATATTCTCCTTATAAAAGCATTTTGTTAAAAACATTAGAAGGAGAAATGTTGATCAGAGGCCAAACAACAACTCTCCTTCAAATACTTTATGAACTTTCGCTTTGTTCGCAAGTTATTCTCAAAAGTGTGAGAGTAGCAGAAGAAAGTCTGAGTGTGCATGAGTTAAGATGGTAACTCTTAATAACAGGCGCTAAATGTAGCTGAATCTACCTTTTAGGAAAGGAGTCACTGTAAAATCAAGAGTACAGAGATACAGAGAAATTGTAAATACGTTTTGTGAATACATAAACAACGCAGGGGAGTGAAAGGCCAAACTCCCATTCCTATTAAATGATAGACTACAGTTCACCCAGTTTAACCCTTAAACCTATTAATGCTCACAGCGGCAAAAAACAGCCTGACAATTTTGAAGAAATCTTTCAGGTTTTAGCACAATTGGCAAAATATTTGAAGGAGAAATCATGATCAGATCATTACCAACAACTCTCCTTCAAATATTTTGTAAAATAATTCCCAATTCAAAAGTTATTGTCAAAAGTATCATCGCTCCAGACAACAATTTTCAGAATGAAGCCTTAAGCATTAATGGGATAAAGACACCTGTCCGGCTGTCCCTTTTTTATATGATGCAATACCAATACTGGCAATACATCTTTATCAATTTGTTACTTTAATTCTATTTATAAACACTTTTAATAAGGCTGTCGTGACTCAAATACTAAGTCAATGACCAATTGTGAAGGAAACCAAAGTACCACTCCACTGCCCTATCTCAAGTCACTGGTAACTTCTTCACTTGCATCAAGCTGGGTAAAAACTGGGCCAGTAGTAAGATACCGTAAGCAGTCAGTGGCAATGCCTTAGACAACTCATATATCAAGACAGGCCCTCTCTATCAATTAGGGCTGTACATCGGTACCCGGTACCAGCATCGTACCGAATACCGCTTCGCAAAATACCGGTGAATACTCGTTTCAGATTTTAACGGTATGCTTATCGGTATTTTGCAAAACAACACAACCAAAGCAGGCACTAAGTTTAGTGCTTGACATACATAGATAGCATATCAATGTTGATAGTATCATGTGAGGAGTTGTACATGTACTTCAGTACTTACAGTGCAGAACTTGTTTGCATCGAAGGTGTGCTATATATAGCGAGGCGAGTGCCGTCTCGCTGCTGCCATGTGCGTGTTCATTGTGATTGTTATCGCCACCGCGTAGTGGCGCTGCATATCGCTACTACAGCGCCACTACGCGCTGGCGATAGCAATCACAATGAGCACTGTGCATATGGCAGCAGCGACACGGCACTCGCCTTGCTATATAGATTGCCTTCGAAGTAAACAAGTTCGGCCAGCACCTGTTGACCTGTAAGTACAACTGAACATGTGATGTTATCAGCATGCTTGGCAGATATTGATATGTTGTCTATGTATGTCGGGAACTAGGCTAAGTGCGTACTTAGCATAGTTCAAGACTTCTATAGATACCGATAGCAGTACCGTTAAAATACCGTATCGTTTCATTGGTACCGGTTATGGTACCGTACCGCTTCACCCTTAGCGGTATCAATACAGTATCTCAATGATATTTACAGCAATACGTCCAGAATGCTGTTCATTACCTTGTGTGAAACTATGTCCGATATGTAGGGCTCCCTCGATACACTTGTATAGTGGCTGCATCACGGATTGCCGCGATGCGAATAGTATTCGAATATACGCATACGTATATTCGAATACAGACGAATATAAACAAAAATGAAATGCCCTAATGTTTGTGGCCTTGGAAATTGATGAAATCGCTTCAAATCAGCAGCGCTAAGTTTTGAAGTGCCTCCATTTTACGTTGTGGGCGCACAATTACTTATACCGGTTGATACTAGTTGAGGGTGGGGACCGTTCCTGTCCTTATAAGGTAAAATGGCGCTCTGGTTTTCAGATCGTTCAAGCAGATCTTTCCAAATAAGGGAGAATCAGTCTAATCTTGCGAGATTTCATCATGAATACTTTGTATTCATATTCGTGACCCTATATTCGTGAATATATTCATATTCACCACCTACTGTATTCGTGAGAGCTCTACAGATATGTGGCCGTATCAAATTGATTTCAAATGTCAGAATTACACAGGTCTCAGATATCAAGTCTGCTTGATTTCTTAGTGGCACTTATAAAAAGTATGAAAATTTTTACAAATTGAT
>OZ012685.1:52497050-52622050 GCA_963942565.1 Maea johnstoni
TATATATTAATATATATATATATATATATATATATTGTTATTGATATATAACTGATTATATATATATATATATATATATATATATATATATGTATATATATATATATATATTATATATATATATATATATATATATATATATATATATTGATATATTGATATATTGATATATAATTGATATATATATATATATATATATATATATATATATATATATATATATATATATATATATATATATTATATATATATATATATATGTACATATATATATGTACATATATATATGTACATATATATATATGTACATATATATATGTATATATATATGTATAATATATATATATGTATAAATATATACATATATACATATATATATACATATATATATATATACATATATATATATATACATATATATATATATATTTTTTTATATATTAATATATATATATAATTATATAACCGAGATATAACCACGTTTTCCACCATATGCTATCTCCATCCATAAAAACTTTTGTATGGATGGTGAAGTAAATATCAATTTTATGCTGGTGATGATCATTTTTAAAAGTTTTTTCTCAAATCGTTGCAGGAAAAAAACGTTAAATCGTGATGAAGAGAGAACAACGCTTTGCATTAGTATTTTTTCTGCAAATGCAACGGCGCATGCGCTGTAGTGAACAACTTACACTAGGTTGACTCTGCTATGCTTCATCTGTTGTCCAAGTTGGTCTCAAAGTTGCTATCAAAGTTGCTATCTAAGTTGCTCTCTCTTTGTCCAGTTTAAGATCTCCTCAATTTTCCCTCCAAAACAATCCAATTGTCTGTGTGTCCCCAAACAATGTTCACAGTAAAAATCTCCTGTAACCTGATTGGTCAAAATGTGCATAATGAACATGGTGCTGAATTTCTACTTCCATAATGCACCTGATACAGTGTTCGTGTTCACCACGACACTCCCGGGCCACTTGACTTATAAATCCTTAAGTGTTTTCTGCAGCCAGCTACGGGCCTTCAAAGCAGCTCTTCTAATTGGCCGAGAGTTTCCAATTGTAGCTTCAGACACAGTTGATTCAGAATTTGAATTCTGAATTTCTTCATGATCAGAGTCAGAACACTCCAAAGGATAGAGTAGATTCAAGGGTCTGTTAAGTGTTCCTTTGGAGGGTAATCTCACAGTTGCTGCCCTACTTTCTCCATCTCTACTCTTGGTAAGTTTTGTGACTATTCCCATTCTCCAAGTACCACGTGGAAGTTTGTCATGAATAAGTACTACATCACCTTCTTTGGGACAAAATGGAGATTGTGTCTTGGCACTAGGTAGTTTGCTCTGGTGTCTTTCTCTAAGACTCAATAGGTAATCTCTTTGCCATAGATGCCAAAATCTATCCAAGTGCTTCATGCCTTTCTTCCACTTATCAAGTAGGTTTTTTGTAGAACTGGCATTCTGTGAGTATTCTGGATCATCAGGGTCTTCATCACATGTGAGTGGAGCACCAGTATACAGATTTAGTGACAGAAAGTGTCCAGGAGTGAGGGCAAAACTAGAATTGATATCCTCACTTACATATACCAGTGGTCGAGAGTTAAGCACTGCACTGATTTCAGTTAGTAATGTTTGAAGTTGATCATAGGTAAGTGTCAAGGATCCCAGTGACTTGCGCAGAGCTCTTTTCACTAATCCAACCATCCTCTCATAAAAGCCTCCCATCCATGGAGACAATTCAGTAATGAAGTTCCACTGTATTCCTGCATTGCTCACATATGACTGAACCTCATCATCACACTGCATCTCATTCCAGGCTTGCTGAAGAGTATTCTTGGCAAGTTTGAACTGTCTGGCATTGTCTGAAGTAATGCTTGTGGGAGCACCGCGTTGAGCTATGAATCTCCGTAGACACATCAGAAACTGTTCACATGACATATCTCTAATGACCTCAAGGTGTACCGCACGCACCACCATGCATGTAAAAAGACACACCCATACCTTTGTACTTTCCTCCATACCCACATCTTTTATGTAGAGTGGTCCAAAGTAATCCAAACCAGTGAAAGCGAAAGGACTTGCACAATTCACTCTTTCTTCTGGTAGAGGCGGCATTTTCGGCATCCTATAGGGACCACCTTCCCATCTTCTACATATGGAACATCCTCGTAGGACCCTCCCAACAGCCAAACGTCCTTGTGGCACCCAGTAATATAGGCGAAGTTGAGATAAAGTATGGGATACTCCACTGTGTAGTAGTTTTCTGTGGGTGCTAGTAATGACTAGTTCAGTGTAGTGAGAACTCTTAGGAAGTAATACTGGGAATCTTGCTGCCTCACTGATTCCAGCATATGAAAGTCTTCCAGTACATCTCATAAGTCCTCGGTCATCCATTTTCAGGCCTAATTGTTGCACCAAGTTGCACTTACCGCCATGTCGTATGGCCTCTTTTGCATCAGGAAAATGGTGATCCTGTACAAACAGGTCCCACATTAGACGAGCTTTGGTCAATTCCTCGGCAGTAAGTTGACCTGCAATGGTACTCTGTTTGCGAAGTCTCTCAATGAATCTTATGCACCATGCTGTCACTCTGAGAAGCTTTGCCAATGATGAATACTTTGAATCATCTATTCCGAATGGTGCATTTACAGAAGTTTCAGCTACTGCAAGTCCAGCTTCATAAAATGTTTTGCCCTGCTTTGACTCAGATTCTATGGCTTCAAGGGTCTCCTTGGTTATCTCGTCAACATTCCATGTTGGCCAATCGTTGTCTACAAGCCATTCTGGGCCATTCCACCACAAAGTGTTGTGACTCAGTGTTTGAACTTTGACTCCTCTAGTTGGAAGGTCAGCAGGGTTATCTTCTGAACTGATGTACCTAAAGTTTATATCATGTGACTTGATTTCCTGAATCCTGTTTCTCACAAAAACTGATAGTACTTTCTCAGAGAGGATCCATTTCAATACACACTGAGAGTCTGACCACAGAGTGCGTCTAGAAATGTTAAGCTTCAGTTCGTTCTCAACAAATGCCAAGCACCTCACGCCAATCAAAACAGCCATTAGTTCCAACCTAGGAATAGTCATCCCCTTATTCGGAGCAAGTCTGACCTTGGAGAAAACTAAATGCACTTGCACAGTTTCTGTCAGTATGAGTAAGTAGATCACAGCAGCATATACTCTCTTTGAGGCATCTGTAAAGCACAGCAATTCATACTGTGCACTTTGATTTCTTGCACCAATATACCTTGGAATTTCAATCTTTTGCACTGCTTGTAGTCCATTGCTGATTTCATTCCAAATACGCTGGTCATCAGGTGAGAGTTGATCATCCCAATCTAATTTCTTCATCCATAGTTCTTGCACAAATATTTTGGCAGAGACAGTAACAGGAGTGACTAGTCCTAATGGGTCATATACTTGACACATCATATGAAGTACTTCACGTTTAGTTTTAGCTGGTGAGATGACTGTACTTTGTGTTGACAGTGTGTCTTGAGTGCTATTCCAAGTAAGTCCAAGAACCTTGGTAGTTTTGCCGCATACTCTATCTCTTTCTGGAATAGAGTTTAAAAACTCTTCAGAATTTGAGTTCCATTCACGTAAGTTCATTGCTGCTTCACTAAATATGGATTTGCTCTCTTTGTAGAACTCTAGTGCTTGATCAGAGTTATCACAACCTGAAATGACATTGTCCACATACAGGCTTTCTCTGAGTTTCATTGCTGTATCACTGCCATTGGTACTCAAGTGGTGATCGATTGTTCCAGCTAACATGAATGGACTCGAAATGACTCCAAAAGGCACTCTGCAAAATCTGTAGATCTGAATGTTTTTATCTAGCTCCTTCTTGGTAGGATCTATTAACCATAGAAACCTTGTAACATCTCTGTCCTTGGGCTGGAGACCGACTTGCAAAAATGCCTTCTCTATGTCAGCTATTACAGCAAATCTGCTAAGTCGGAATCTCAACAGTAAGCCACACAAATCTTTCAGAATCACTGGTCCCCTATATAGACACTCATTGAGGCTTGCGTTGTGTTGTCTATGTTCACCATGCTAATGCTGCGTCCCGTGCGTGATGCTTGTTGCCATGTCAACCTAGCCTGCCTCCTAGGCCCTATTTAAATGGCATCCCTTGTGGCTAGATAGCACTGCAGTATACTAGGAACACAGGTGAAACACTAATCTCGCTTGTTTGGCAGTTGTGTAAACTAAATGGCCAACAGTAAGCCACAAGTCCTTATCTAGTACAGGTGCAGGCATCTTTATATAGAGGACTTGCAGCCAATGCTCTGCAGCACGTGCAGTTTGGTATTATCGTCATAATGGTGGTCAACCTGATACCACCAGCGCCTGGCCCTGCAAGCTGCAGATTGTGTGAGCATGCTTAAATTGCTACTTCTGATGACCGATAGAAAGATTAAATTTAAAAGATTGACTCAATTGTTTCATCTTTATTTAAATTCAAATAACATTGTTTAAGGATATCATGCCTTATTATTTAATGTATACATGTTCATTGTTGAAATCTGAGCATATTGTGGTCGCCTTAATATATTTGGTATAAGGATTTGTAGGAGATTAGTAGCTAAATCTGGACAGGCAGAAATTTTGGAAATACTCTTTTGGACAAGCATTTCTGAAACCCTGGCTAAGACCCTTTGTGGTGATGAGGATTATGTACAGGGCTGGATGTAGTGCTCAATATCCGAACAGGAGATAAGGATCAAAAACACAGAGAGTGTAAAGAGGCTGAGTTCACTGATTTTTCTTGCTCAATGGTTTGTCCAGTGGTGGAAGGTTAACCAAGATATCTATGTAAACCATACATAATAGTCTTAGCCAGGATTTTGAGTAAACTGGTCATAAATATATATATATAGATATATAGATATATAGATATATATATACATGTGTGTGTGTATATATATATATATATATATATATATATATATATATATTTATATATATATATATATATATATATATATATATACATATATATATATATATATATATATATATATATACATATATATATATATATACATATATATATATATACATATATATATTTATCACATGCTTGCCCTATATTCCCATTGTTGTGGCCATGTGGTAAAATTGATATAACATGTTCCGGAGTGAAAAAAACCCATATCAAGTGAAAAAAAACCATATCAAGTGAAAAAAACCCATATCAAACCATATCACACCTTTTATTGTTGGCCTATTGTTAGTCTATTGTTGAAGAACGGCAGGCCCTGTGTTGAGTGTCCTTCTCATGACGTCAGTCCTTTGTTGGCCGGCCCATGACGTCATGACCTGTTTCAAGACGCCTGACCTATTCAAGATGGCGGCAGCTCTGTTGGAAGCCCCGCTTCGCCCAGAAGAGGCGTGATTAAAGTTGTAATGCATCGTAATTTCACAAGCTTCCCTACTGCTGAGGATTCAGGATGAGGGGATGAGCAGGCAAAACTGATGTCACGTCATTTGCGCATACATATGCTGTTACAGATGCTCTTCAATGTTTGACAGAGCGCTCATACACGCGCGACCCACGGGTAATAAACAGGTTACATAATTTCTTCCTTAGTTTGTTTCTTTGAGTATAAATAAGCATGTAATAAACAGGTTACATAATGGTTGTGGGTGTGATATGGTTTTATCGCTTGTGGCTGACACTGACACTGGCTGTATGATATCACTCACTCGTTCGCTACCGCTCACTCGTTCGTGATATCAAACAGCCACTCGCGATAAAAACCATATCACACCCACAACCATTAAGTAACCTATTTATATACATATATATATATATATATATATATATATATATATATACACACACACACACACACACACACACACACACACTCACAGAAAACCTCGCTTACAAATAGGGAATGAGCATATGTGTCCGGGGTAATAGCAATTTCTGTTACGTTATTAACATTGTGATAGTAGAAGTACTTAGGCAGGAGTACTCAGTGTGCATCCGACCATCACTCTTCATTGATACTATCCATGAATTCCTTCTCCTGGTCTCTGCTGGAAACCTATGAAAATAGCCCTTGCTCTCTGCCATACCGATTATTTCACCCAAATGCACTATAGGCCCACCCCATGCTATTAATTGTATGTAAAATGCAGGAAGACAGTGTCATTCTGCCAACGGAGATCTGATGTTTGACCACCAAAGATGGTGGCCACAGAAACACTATTACCATGGAATGCACAGTATGTACAGTGACATATCCGGACACATGCACATTCATATGTGCCTATAGATATCACAGAACACCACATGCAGACTTCCTAGCAGACTTGAACCAAGTAATACATGACATCAAAGCAAAGAAGCTGGTTGTTGCAGGTGACATGAACCTAAACATGCGTAATGAAACAGTAAAGCATAACATAAAAACAAAGATCCTGTCACCGAACAAATTGACACAAATAGAAACAGGACCTACAACAAAAACAGGGAGCATTATCGATCACATATATACAAATGTGGATGGAATTACAGCAAATGTCATTCCGACATACTACTCAGACCACGACCTTATTGTAATGAACGTTATATAAGGTCATATTGGACAAGAACATTGCCAATGATTATAGAAAATAATGAAAATGACTATGAATCCAGCCACAACAGAGTGAATAATAAAAGTGAGATTGCCCAAAGACCATTATTCAGAACTTGGAAACCTCATATAAACAAACAAGGAACAATATTTGAGATTGTAACAATTGAACAAATGGTGATTGACCCTAAAACATGAACAAAGAAGGCATCAGGCAAATAACATCAGACCAACACCAGCTGACGCTGACAGCGTCCCTCTTGTTAATACTTATTGATATGTATTCGCTGCAAGAAAAGAACCAATATGTGCGCATATGGTTCCAGAAATCAATACAGGTGAACTTGGATATGACAGACCACTGTATGACGGATTTTTGCATATGACGGACAATATGCTTGGTCCCAGTCCGATGCATATCATGTATTCATCATATGTATACGACGGATTTTGCATATGACGGACCAATTGAGTCTGTCATATCCAAGTTCACCTGTATTGTTCATGGTTGTTGAAGAGTGATCCACAGTATTAATGGTCATGTAGAAGTATTATCTAAACTATGTTAGATGAGTTAACTCAAAATAACATATAAGTAGGTCATATGTTATATGAAATACTTAGGTTAACGATTCTGTCAGTTTTATAACGGAGTACTCAGAAAGCTAACTGTTCAGGTTATCTCATTCAAGGTATATTACTACCATAACTGAACATTAACATTTTTCCAACATTCATGATCACACCCATTAGGAACGGAAACATTGATTAACCTTTTTGATGCTGAGGCTACTTTCATCAAAGGCACTAAAACACAAAAGAAAGTGAAAATCATAGAAAACACTGTCATGTTGGTATTCATATGAAAGCTCCTGTTGAGTGCTATTAGATGAGTACCCATTTGCCAGGGTTTGAGTTATTTTCAGCTTTTTTGCATACTTTTTTATAGACCAAATTAGCCACCACCAGCTGAAGGGTTAACTTGGCTTATGCTGCTGGTGGCTAATTTGGCCAATACAAAATTATGCAAAAAGCCTGAAAAATGATTGAAACTCTGTCATATTGGTACTCATCTGAGAATACTCAGTGAAGGCTATCCAATGAATACCAACATGACAGGGTTTACAAGGTTTTCATGTTTTCCATGTGTTTTGGACGAAAGTAGCCTCAGCACTGTTAGGGTTAAGTTGTTGTTGTTGGAAACTTGGTTGATGTTCAGTATATGTGTGAACTATTCAGTACATAACAGAGGAGGTGAAAACAGTTTTCTATTTTCACCTGTCTCTCTGCTCTTCTTTGATTCTCATCAATTCTTTTCTCACCACTGACCTGTCGGTACAAAGCTTATAATCCAACATCTAGTGTATGATCTGAGGTTTGTTCCTAGTGCATTTCTAACTCTACAAACAGTTTATCATGGTACCCCTCTCTTTTTAAGCAATTATCCTTGATCATTCCTTCAGAACGAGGAATATGGACCTGGTGCTACTTTCAGTTCACCCATTTGAATATTGAGTAATTTTCTTAAAGTAATTTCCTTAACCCTTATGCTGCTGGAGACTAATTTGGCCAATACAAAATTATGCAAAAAACTTGAAAAATGACTGAAACCCTGGCATATGGGTACTCATCTAAGAGAACTCAGCGAGAGCTTTCCAATGAATACCAACATGACAGGGTTTCGATGTTTTTCAAATATCTTTGCCTCCTTGTGTTTGGATGAAAGGAGCCTCAGCATTGGAAGGGTTAAGAATGATTTAAGTTATTTTTTGTACGTTACAGAAACAAAAACTTTAAGTCAAATATTTCACAAGACATTTTGTGCATTGCAATATTATGAGATACTTACGTTCATGTCACACTCCAAAGTAGACACAAAAAACGAAGGAAAAGTATTTGTTTATCTAATGTAAAGTTTCAGGAATTTTTTTTTGCTGATTGAGACATAATCTTGAATGTTTGAACATAGATCACCCGAATTTGGAACAAACGTATGACATTATGATATGAAATATATATGAAATATATATTTACTTGTAACGAAGAGTGCTGGGAAATGGAATCGGAAGAATCCTCATAGTAATAATCAATCTGTTATATTCATATTGTTAATTTGAGTGTTTTCAGGTAGCAGTAGACTCACATTCAGATTAGATACTGTTTAATCTTTTTCTTCATTTATTCTTTTAACCCATTAACACTCAGAGCGGCCAAAACAGGCCTGACTATTTTGTTGATATTTTCCTCACAAAAGCGTTTTTAACAAAACTATTTGAAGGAGAAATGTTTATCAGAATACTACCAACAACTCTCCTTCAAATATTTTGTGAGAATTTGCTTTATTTCCACGTTATTTTTAAAAGTATGAAAGTAGCAGACGATACTTTCCTGGGGAACTCTGAGTGAAAATGGGTTAATAAACGTAGCATAGATTTCTTTTATTTAACTTATAACTTATCAGTAGTTGGATATTTCTTAAACCTGTAGGTGTAATAAGTTTTAGGACAATGTTGCACAAGACCAGTCAGAGTTTTCAGATAATTTTGGGATGGGATACTTTTTCACTTCAGCAATTTTGTTACCTTTCATCTGAGGATTTAAGCGCAACCTACAGAATGGTTTAGAAAGAGGGGGCTGTACTTTGTAACCCCTGTCTCCTCTTTAGAACCCCTTCTTTTATACAATGTATTTGCCTTTCCTCTAAGAAGGGTAACCATTGCAATGTCATAGGCCTTAACCATTTTATTTGCTATTTGAATTTGTGAATACGTTTTTCATCAGATTTCACCATTTATATATTTAAGAGGTGCTGACTTGTTCAGAAATAAGAAATAAGGGGTGTCAAACTTTGAAACATATCATAATTGAAATAGTAATAAATCCATGTTGCAATTAATAGTGATAATAGCTTAATTCCTTAACCTGAAAGGCAAGCACAGGAGCAATGTGTAAAATTTTATTTCAGATTTGCAAAATCTGATTTAGCATTTCAGTAACATACTAGGTCCTTGATTCTGACCAAGGGACCACTTGAAATCTAAATGGACCTGCCATCTAGCTGTATCGCATTTCCAAGTGTTTTATAATGTCCATGTTGTATTTATAAATGCTCCTACTTTGATAAAGTTGATAGGTATTGTCTAACCAAGGAAAATAACATGGTTATGTGAAAATGAAATGTTTTTCTTTGGTCCCTATGGTAAAGAAATGTCGGAGATTAAGGATCCTATGAATTATCAATACAGAACTTATTTGTTAGTGCTATGTACTGTATAAATGACTAGGTTAAGCAGGTATTTCTTTGTTAAAGAACTCAAATTTGTATTCTTGGTATTTACCAAGGTTTCACTTTACTTAAAAAGGCAATTATTTATAAAATGTGGTTGGCCCATGTTTTCTGAAAATACATTGATGTTGTATTGGCAATATTCAAAGCTAGGTCCATATTCTGTGAAATGGCAACTGGGTATAGAACAAGGGTGGCCCAGATTTCCCATGATTTTTTTTGCAAAATGATTTAAGTGGCCCAAATTCGTAGGGTGGTCTGAATTTCCGATGATTTACGGTATAATGCTATTGCCTTGTATGATTTTCCTCCTGCCTGAGACCGTGCTCATTCTCTGCAGTATTGGCACCAACCTTGTTCTCCCTGCATCATGCTGCTTTATGACTGTCTCAAAATATTCCTTCATGAATGATATCTGCATTTTGTTTTATATTTAGGCTAAGTTTGTGACTTGGTTGGCGATAATTTTGTTGAAGGATGCAGTATTTTGAATTTTTTTGTTCCATACAATGAGACCCCAGCAGATTTTTTTTGTGTGCTTATCTCTTCATCTGTTGCCATGCCGATATTTTGTTTGTTGTTGCCACGGTTGCTTGACATTGTTTTCTTTCGGTTGCTATTTGCAGAAAGTGTTTGTCTGGCCCAATATGGACGATCTGGTTATTCCGACCATGGACTCCGGTCTGCCTATGAATGACGTCTGACTCTTGCTGCTGCCACTGCTGCCGTCACTACTGCCGTCACTGCTGCTGCTGCTGCTGCTGCTACTGCTGCCGGCATGGCACGTCATGTGACACAATCCTCGCTTAGAACCACCACCACCACCAGTGGGCTGCCGATCCCTACGCTGCACCTCTCAGCTGCTGCCTCAAGCGCACTTATCCCATCACTTCCACCACCATCCTCCTCTTCCTCCACCTCATCATCGTCATCGTCATCATCATCATCCTCTTACCCCCTGCATGGCATGGCAGGCTGAGCATAACTCATACATAAGGACTATTACCAACAAGCCTGACGCAGAGCCGACATTTAATTCTTGCACTAGATGATTGCGCAGCCTGGGCATAATAAACGACCGCACGCCCGATTGCCACTAAGTTTACTGGACGACCTCACAACTGAACATGGCTTTGATTTGCAAGCTAAGGGGGTCATTGATGTGCTTGCCTTATCTTTTATTGACATGTTATCCATGGATGTTTGTACAACCAGGCAATGGCAGACATCTGGTCTAAATTAGATTAAATGGAATTAAATGTCTGTACTGTAGCTTACTCCGGAGAACTCTTTTCTACTGGTGCTGGTGTTGGAAGAACCACCGTCTTTGTCTAAATATTGCAACCAACCGTTCGCATGATTTTCTATAAGAATCATGTCTCTTTAATAGACTACCTTCTCTCATGGCAAACATGTAGGAGAGAGAGAGAGAGAGAGAGAGAGAGAGAGAGAGAGAGAGAGAGAGAGAGAGAGAGAGAGAGAGCGCTACTTTAACCCTTTACATTCTGCTCACATCTAGATGAATGTGTTACTCAATAGGTAATACAAGAGGCTTGCAGTGGGAAAATGGTCAATGTGGCTATGATAATCAATCTATCAATTCCATAAGTAATGAGTTTGAAATACTCATATACACGTTAAAGGGACTGGTATGACAGTTTGGTATTGTATAGCCTTGCAGACAGATGTTAGAAACTTTCCAGGAAAGTGGGTACAAAGTAGCTCAGTTGGTTAGGTGTTGGACCAGTATTCAGTGAGCCGCTGGATCAATTCCCGTCCTGGGGTCTATTTCACAAAAGTCGGATATGGGTTAGCTAGCTAACTGCAATCTTACCACAGGCTAGCCAGCTAAATTCGGTTTCACAAAGAATCCTAAGCCAGCGGTTATCCTGTTGCCATGACGAAATAAGTCCGAACGGCTAGGCTGCTAGGAGCAGGCTTGCCGTTCAGGATAATGTATAGGCTGCACTAAATACTTCGAAATTCATGATAAACATTAGCGAAACATAAAGCCAAAACACGCACCATAAAATTCAAGAGTTTTCCTTGATGGTGACACCAAAAGTGTACTATTTACCTATTTCTAAAGGTGTCTATGAAAGCAGTAAAGATGGACTTTTCTAGCTATCTTACGTTAAACACGCACAATCTTCTGCTGCTCAAAACAACAGACCTAACAATGGTGCACGTGCCGTTGGGCAGTGTCACGTAGAGGATATGGCGCCAGTTTCCAAGCAAAACAAACAGTGTACGACACGGCACGTGCGGATTGTGATTGTTGAGCAAGCACATAAGCGGCCTCATACTGGCTAAGTTTAGCTAGCTAACTTTTTCTTTGTGAAACCGAATTTACAGGATGAGAAAGATCTAGGATAAACTTATCTAGCAAAAAGTTTAGCTAACTAACTGATTATCCGACTTTCCTGAAACAGACTCTTGGACACTTTGGTCTGGCCTTGAGCAAGACAGTTTATTCCATATAGCCTCAGTCTACCCAGATGCAAAGCAGCAGTGCTTAGAGCTTGTGCACTATATGCTATATCCAGCTGCTCTGGAATATTCTCCGGGGGGATTGAAATGGTTTCAGTGTGTACAGGCCTGCTAGGGGAGGAAGATTGTGTGAACATTTTGGTGGATACAAGACTATAAAATGAATACCTTTTCACCTTTACCTCTGGCTATTTACGATTTAGGTGTGTATGGCAGAAAAAGTGATGATTGATGAAATTTCAAATCTTAACCCATTAATACTCACAGCGGCCAAAACCAGCCTGACAATTTGGATGAAATCTTTCATGCTAATGCATAATTGGCTAAATATTTGAGAGAGAAATGTTGATCAGAATATAACCAACAACTCTCCTTCAAATATTTTGCATTCTTTCTTCCAAAGTTATTGTCAAAAGTATCATGAATCCAGACGACAATTTCTCATAGAACTCTTAAGCATTAATGGGTTAAACCATTTTCCTCAAGCATGCAGTCTCTTTTATTATTGTTTGCTGTGTATCCTCCGCTGTGTACTGAGTTAAGTTTGCTGATGGTCCTTCATGCTTCTATGCGATATGACGGCTGGCAGCGACTGTGAAATTTATCCATCCATTTGCATCACACTTACACAAATAGTTCTCACTTGAAAATATACAGGCGAAATTGGATATGACGGTCCACTGTACGACGCACTTTTGTCTATGATGGAGGATATGCTTGGTCCCAGTCCCATGCATATCAAGTATGTGTCATATGTATATGACGGATTTTGCATATGATAGACCATTTTTCCTGGTCCCATTGAGTCTGTCATATCCAAGTTCACCCGTATTGAAAAAGTTGAAAAGTTATTTATTATATTCCTCTGTACATTTTTTGGGTAAAATTATGTTATTTCACCAGGGAGGTTTGAAATAGATAAATTGATTTGACCAACTTGTCACTCGGTGTATGTATGAGTTAAAAAGGAGAATATTTATTTTTTATTTGTATGTTGATCTTATGGAAGATTGTTATTCCCTTCACCCATTTTTTTTTTTTTTTTGAATGCCAGCTCTCCTTCAAACTTAAAGTTGACGGGAATTTGAACTGACTGGTCAACTTTAATTCCATACTTTGATGTCTTTCTAACTTGTTTTATGGTATTTGGTATATTGTGTTGTATGTACAAAATGAACTCTTGGGTCTGTGATGATGTGACCAAGTTAACCCATTTACATATTGAGTGCTCTCACGTCTGACAACTCAAAACAAATCTCGCCAAATAGAGCTATTTATGAAAACTATTACAGTAACCCTTATGCTGCTGGTGGCCATTACGAAATAATGCAAAAACCCTGGAAAATGACTGAAACCCTGTCACATGGGTACTCATCTGAGAGTATTCTGTGAGAGCTTTCAAATGAATACCAACATGAGAGGGTTTACATGGTTTTCAAAAATCTTCGCGTTCTTGTCTTTGGACGAAAGTAGCCTTAGCATCGAAAGGTTTAACCCTATCGGAACAACCACCTTCTTTCAAACGTTCCTCAAAATATTGCTTTGTTATCATTATATTTCCTTAACCCTTCCAATGCTGAGGCTACTTTCGTCCAAAGCACAAGAATGCAAATATTTCTGTAAACCATCTAAACCCTATTATATTGGTATTCATTAGATAGCTGTCGCTGAATTCTCTCAGATGAGTGCCCATTTGCGAGGGTTTCAGCCATTTTTGATGGTTTTTTGCATCATTTTGTAATGGCAAAATTAGCCACCAGCAGCATAAGGGTTAATGTGTCAGATCATGTGAATATCATTAGTGTGAATGAGTTAATATGTGGATCAACATGAGGAGGTATATCCTTTATTTTCTTAAGCCGGTTCATCTTGCAAAAGCCTAGAAATGAATGACTACTTCCGCAATTGCTTCAAAAAGCATTTTTTGAAAATATTTGATGGAGAATTGTCAATGAAAAACCAAACAGAAACTCTCCTTTAAATATTTTACAAGTTAACAATACACAACTAAGTTATGTAGTGTGTGTTTGTATATATATATATATATATATATATATATATATATATATATATATATGTGTGTGTATATATATATATATTTATATATATATATATATATATATATATATATATATATATATATATATATATATATATATATATATATATATATATATATATATATATATATATATATATATGTATGTTCAAAAATGATCTATCTGCAAGATCACACTGTAATACCAGCAGGGATGGGTTTAACCCACTTATGTGTGAGTACCCAAAAGTTCAGAAGAATAGAGACACCTTTTCTTTTACATGAATTATGAATTGCAATTAAGGAGAGCAACTCTGATTACAATTATTTTCTCTATATTAATTTACTTTGAGATATCTTTGACTGAGTTTCAGGGCCTTAACGAGCTCGAATTGGCTAAGCCCGGCTTGCAGTTTCATGGTACTAGGTAAAAGTACCGGGTGAAAGTACTAGCAGGATAAATGGATATCAAAACGAAAGTCACACAGATAGATACATTAGAGTATTTGGATAAAGTATCCTTATAAGTTGAAAATATATTGAACATTGTTATAATTTGTACTTGTATATCAGTAAAGATATGTAATGGTACTCCTTATAAGTTGAATATAGGTTGAAAATGATTATAATGTGTACTTGTATATCAGTAAGGATATGCAATGGTACTCCTTATAATTTGAATATAGGTTGAAAATGATTATAATTTGTACTTGTATATCAGTAAAGATATGCATATCGTAACATGTATCAAGTAATATCTGTGTGTAAGAAGTTGACATATCTGTATGGCGGGTGGGTAATAACAGAGCTTGTTATAATCAAACTGGTTCAACCAATAAGTTGGTGGGAAAATATAAATGTTGTTGTATATATTTGTGAATACTTTGTATTTCTTTGTTATTTATAAAAAAAAGCACATATTAAAAGTTTTGTATTTATATTTATCAGTCATGCTAATATATATCAACTTGCCTTATTGACACAATAGCCTATTTAGTTTATACTGAAATCTAATTTTGTTGTAATTGCAGGCAGTATATGGCATCAAACTATTGAATATCCTATCTCCATGGCAAAAATGTGTACATGTTTCAATTTCAATTATGACCCAAGGCTGACATGATACACGTTTCAAAGTAAATGTTATGGCCTGCGTTGGCAGACTTACACCATTAGGCTAACACATATGTGCCACATAGTAACCACTCATCACATCAGTCCCTAGGTTATGTGGCAGAAATACTTATATCCCATTGACATAGACTTCACTTTGTACTCATCGAGTGCAGGTTTTTTACTACCTGTAACGGCTAGATACAGAAACTGTACTTAGTAGCATATCTTTGTAGTAGAAAGCATGTTAACATAGGTGAACATAGTCGAGGCTGTTTGTAACCAACTTTTACCCTGTTCTCATAACTGACTCATTGGCCTAGGGGAAAATCTCAGAGTGGAAATATTTAAGTCGGCATAATGGTTGCTAATCATTTTATTGATATTTTAAAATTAAACAATTCAGAAAGATAAAAGTTGAAGTCCAACATTAATTGAGGACCCTCAGAAATTATATTTTCTTTCAATTTTACCGGTTATTTCATAATTTTCTTTCTAATAGACAAGGCGTCTAAGCATTCAAGTGACTGTTGAATGAAGGGCCATTTACTGTTAGGGATAAGATTTCATGATCGTTGATTGCGTCAAGCAAGTGGTCGTTAAATCAATCTAAAGTATACATGGCGATCTGAAAGTGGTCGTTTGCACAAGTTTGACTATAGTTTGTATATTTCAGGTATCATTTAAGTAAAAACTATTTCTTGTCTAAGAAACAATCTTCCTCCATATATATTTGCGTGTCAATGGAAATATTTAAATGATAATTGTTTCTTGTTTATAAAAGCCTCTCTTGAAACGTTTATAGAGTTTAAAAAATATTGAATGAAGGCTATTTCTTGTCTAAGAGACAATCTTCCCTCTGATATTTTTGTGTTGATTTAACCAAGTGCTTAGATTGCCACATTAAAAGATGCAGGAACTGGCGTCTTTGGAAAAAAAATATCGCAGTCTCACAGTTTTCAAAATTGGTGATATCTTAGTAGTTATATTGACTGACCTGAATATGAATGCAAGTTTAAGATTTATAATTTGTGAAATTTTGAGTTATAGAAAAGTGACCAGGGACCAGTAGCATAAAACATCCTAAGATTAAGAATGCCTATGTGTGAAGGATGTAAATAATGATACTTCTCATGTGTACCCCTGTTTTGGTAAAGGAAGATAAGTAGAGTTCCTGATATATACACGTAAAAGTAAGCAGGTCTGTACGGGCTTATTTTCAACTGGCATGTAATGGACCAGCTAATGCACAGGCATGTAACAGGCCCATTTAGACATTGTTAAAAGATACATATGTCCCATATTGGGACCATACTATTAATAGTATATTAGGGATTATAGTATGGGCATGTTCTCTACTGGTGTTTGCAACAGGCCTGTTACGTGCCTGTAACAGGCCTGTTTGTGTCTGTTACGTGTCTGTAACAAGCCTGTTACGTGTCTGTAATGTGCCTGTTAAGTGCCTGTAACAGGCCCGTTACTTGCCTGTAACAGGTCTGTTAAGGGCTTGTAACAGGCCTGTTACGTGCTTGTCACAGGCCTGTTACGTGCCTGTAACAAGCCTGTCACATGCCTGTAACAAGCCTGTTCCGTGTCTGTAATGTGTTTGTTACGTGTCTGTAACAAGCCTGTTACGTGCATGTATGGGTGCCATAAATTATTATTAGTATAATATCTCTTCAAAACAGGTGTGTAACAGGCCTGTTGAGATGGGCCCTTTACAGGTATGTAATGAGACCATGGTACAGCCCCCGCTATGGGCGCATATTTTTACCTTTCAACAATGGTATAACGGGCCTGTGTGTTATCTTATCTTAAAAAGGGCATGTACAGGGCTGTTGGCTTTTACCTGTGTTAGGGCACTCAAGGTATTTGTGAAAATCTGTATTGATCATGCATAAGGAAGTACTGAATAAAAGGTAATTTTATCTTATGATTATCTTGGTTTTTTTGTGTGTAAAACCTTTCGTGAACTAGAGTATGATGAATCAGTTACTTCTTATCTATTCCACCGCAACCCTTACTGTTACAGCAATGTGTTCACCTTTACGCTGAATGTGGGTATTTTGGAAAATACATGATGATTAAAAAAAAACGAAAAATGACTGAAACCCTGGCACATGGGTACTCATCTGAGATTATTATACCTCACGTGAAAATCGTAAGCTGTGATTGGCTTACAAAGGTTGGCCATTCCATCATGTGTACCGGCGAAATGTCCACCGGCAAAACATCCACCATTCTCACTGATCTACTGGCAGTCATTGTTGTTTTCATTGATATTTTTGGGGTTTGGGCTTGTTCGGTATAATAAAACAAATATGCCGTACCAGCTCCGCCCTTGGGAAAACCATCCTCCCTCTGGGAGACATTCCATCAGGATACCCACACTGGCATGGCATATTTGTATAATGCTCTGCGAGAGCTTTCCAATGAATGCCAACATAACAGGGTTTATATGGTTTTCAAAGATTTTTGCTTACGTTTGCTTTGGACAAAAGTAGCCTCAGCATTGGAAGGGTTAAATTTAAAAAAACTTCACGTAGTGCTTGCGAGGTGCTTGAGGTTAAGAATACAATGGGAGAACAATGGACCTAACCACAAGCATATCACAACTACTATGTAAACCTTTATAATTATGGCCCCTGAACCGCAATGTTTGCAAGATCTAGGTCCCTAAATCTTCCTTACTTACCCCCGGGTGGGGTCTATTCTCCCCAAAATATATGGCAAATCATTATCCCAAAATATTTCAAATACTTTCACAACCCTTGATATTCCTAAACATTCTTAAGAAAATTCCTCCTTGAAGACATTTTTATGTTGTAGTGATGTGGAAACTGACCTCAAAGAAGGCAGCGAATGTTGAACCCATTAATACTCATAGCGGCCGAATACAGCCTGACAATTCCGATAAAATCTTACAGGGAAAACGTAAATGGGAAAAAATTTGATAGAGAAATGTTAATCAGAACATTACCGACATCTCTCCCTTAAATAGTTTGTGTAATCATTCTCTATTGCAAAGTTATTATTCAAATTGTTGAAGATCCAGACATCAATCTCTGGAGGTACCCAGACTGGACCTCAAGGAAGATGGCCACAGACACACATTCACTCAACACAGCGGAAAAGGCTCAAGTAAAATTGACTATGTCTTCCTGAACTTACATCTCATGGCACTGGTGGATAGGGTTGAATACAGGATACTGGACGATCACCACCCGAATATGTCATCTCACCAAACTTTGATTGCAAAGCTCTTCCTCCGACAAAACCTCAAACGCGAGACACCTACGCAACAAAAGCCTCATCCTGGAAGACTTGCGTGGGATAAGTGCGACGACAGCTTATACTGCGACACGCTCGAATCAGCTCTTGATACAGGCGCTCATCATGGAGATACTGACCTAGCCGTCGAGTATCTTATCCAATCCCTGCATCATGCAGCCAAAGTCGCAGTTCCTGTTAGTCGACCAAAACCAAAAAAAGCCCCTTGGAGTCCAATCATCGCCAACGCACAGAGTCAATCAAAAATGTCTCACGCCAAGTGGAGTGAAGCAGGTCACCCTGACTACAATCATCCACTCAGTGCATCAAGACAAGCAGCCAAGAAATTACTTCGTCGAGCGGTCAGGCAACAAGCAGCCAGGGATAGACGCAACAACATACAAGAACTGATGGACGCTAAACCAGATGACTCAAAACTGTTCCACAACTTAATCCGCAGACAACGAGACACCAAATCAACCAATACAAAAGAACTGACTCTCCACAACCACCTGTACTCTGGTAACCTACTACCTGCATGGGACCTGCACTTCTCCGAACTTGCCACTCCAACTGGAGGTGGTGGATACACCCCCCATCGACAAGAACAAGCACAGGAAAACGTCCTCAATATTGCTGCTGTGGAAAGCTCTCTACCAATCAAGATTACTAAACAGGAAGTGATCAACTCCATCCAATCCCTAAAATTCAATAAAGCGAAAGACACATACAACTTGGTGGCCGAACATCTCAAGCTCGTTCCCGACCTGATAGCCGAATTCCTCACCCCGGTGATAAACTCTATCCTCGAAACTGGCAAAGTTCCCATCTACCTAAAAGAAGGACTTCTTCATCCTTGTTCACAAGAAGGGGAAGCCCAAGATCGAACCTGGGAACTACAGGGGGATCACTATCACACCAGTCATCATGAAAGTAATCGACAAAATCATCCTGGATCATCAGAAGATCGCCTCTCCATCGCGGATCCACCCCATGCAGTTTGGTTTCACAGAAGGCAAATCTGGCCTACACGCTGCCTTCCTTCTCACAGAAAGTATCGCAGAAGCGAAGGATAGGGGGTAGATCCTCTTCTGTGCATCTCTAGACGTCCAGAAGGCGTTCGACACCGTCCAACATGCAAGCCTTCTGGACAAACTCCATGAAATGGGCGTCTGTGGCACCTGGTGGTCTGTCAAGGCTGACTCCTACAAAGATCTTGCATGCAGAACAACCTGGGAGGGGAAGCGTTCTTCAGACACCATTCACATAAGACAAGGAAACGGCCAGGGAAAGTTAACTAGTCCCGTTGACTACATAACTCACCTCAGCAACCTACTGGAACTCATCAGGAAATCGGGTCTCGGTTACGGCATCGGCAGCCAATGTATCCCTAGTCCAACATGTGCCGATGACATGTTGGCATTGGCCTCAATCCAGCGGACCTACAGGGAATCATCTCACTCATCGAATATTATGCCAATGCGGAACACTACATCCTATAAAATCCATGATAATACCCTTCAACTCCAAAGAGTCTC
Organism: Maea johnstoni; assembly: GCA_963942565.1. Lineage (NCBI taxonomy): Eukaryota > Metazoa > Annelida > Polychaeta > Spionida > Magelonidae > Maea > Maea johnstoni. The sequence goes on from OZ012685.1 coordinate 52,517,371, forward strand.
TTCATCACAGCTACCTCACCGAGAACCTATCTGTGGACCTCAATGGAGAAGTCATCCCCGCAAAGACAGAACTCATTCACCTTGGTATTAAACGAGATCAAAGATCGGCTACACCAACCGTCGAAGAGCGCATCATGCTGGCGAAACGTACTCTGTATGCACTGATGGGATCAGGCCTCCATGGGACAAACGGCCTACCGGTCTCGGTCTCACTTCATCTCTACGACACGTATGTGCTCTCACGAGCCCTATATGGCCTGGAGGCAATCTCACTTACAGACTGTGCCATTAAAGACTTAGAGCTTTTCCATAGGAAGTCCCTGAGATCAATCATTGGATTACCTGAAAGATCCGTCATCTCAGCACTCCATGTCCTTTCTGGCAAACTACCTCTACGAAACATCCTTCACATCCGCATCCTGGGCTTTCTCTGGTCACTCATGAACTCTGAAGTCACGAGGGACGTAATCATACGCCAGTATGCTATGAAGAAAGCATCCTCAGCATCATGGATCATAGGAATTAAGAAGGTATTGCAGAAATACAATCTTCCATCCATATACGACATCTCCTGTAACCTGCCCTCGAAAACAGAGTGGAAAACCCAAGTCAAAGCTGCTGTCCACACCGTAGCGAATGCAGAAATCGCACAGGACGCAACCCAGAAATCTACATTACGATACCTCAACCCAGAAGCACGCCTAGGAGTACTTCATAGGTTGCTGGAAGGTATAGACAACCCCTTCAAAGTCACCAGAGCTAATATCAAAGTCTGCGTTCTCATTGATGTTTACCCACTACAGGCTGTACTCTACCGCATGAAACAAGTAGCAAACGACCTATGCCCAGTCTGTGACGACGGCTCCAGGGAGGATGTTGACCATTATGTGGAGCATACGTAGACGTCAGAAACAAATACATGGCAAGGTTTCTACCAATACTAGGGCTCGACACAACAGAAACAGCTGCATCCGGAAAACTACTAGTAGGCCTTATCCTCGACGCTACCCACCCAGATGTAGAAACATACATACAACTTTAAGAAGACAGAATCGCCGCACTGGAAGATGTGTCAAGAGACTATATATATGCAATGCACCTGAAGAGAACTGCTATCCTCAAATCTAAAAACCAACTATAATGAGCCAATAACTGTATATTTTAATTGCATGTTGTCTAATGTAACTTTAGTTGCACCACTCTATAGCTGCACTATTCTACAGCTCCTAGATAGGAGGAAATATCATCAAAGAAGAAGACCTCACGATTATTGACAACTTGATTTCCACTCCCTTCATCCTATTCCTAGCTTAAACAAAGCTCATGACGAACATACATTGAATAGAGACAACTTTCATCAAAGGCACAAGGCGCAGATATTTCTGAAAACCTAAACCCTGCCATGTTAGTATTCATTGGATAGCTCTCGCCGAGTACTCTCAGATGAGTACAAATGTGCCTGGGTTTAAGTCATTTTTCAGGTTTTTGCATCATTCTGTATTGGTCAAATTAGCTACCAACAGCATAAGGGTTGGAAATGTAATAAAATTAAAAAAAGAGAGGAAATTTGTTTGGATTTTTGAACTAGAGTATATTGTTCCCAGGGGAAAGCAAACAATAAAATTTACATAAGTTTTTTTCTTAAGGTATGCATAACTGATAAAGCAGTTAATCTAAATTTATGCTGTAAAATATTTTACTAGATTTATGAAATTGATCAGTAGCAAAATGTATTGATATATATATATATATATATATCTCAAACCATTTTGTGTGTATTTTGGGGACAAACCTTTAAAGAGTAGTGTATATACCTGGTTACTGATGCATCTTAGAAAGACTATTGTGTAATTATTCAACATACTTTAATTTTTCCTAATGACAGTTTATTAAATTTTGCATTTTAAGTTGGCCTCTGATTGGTCCATTTATCCATGTGACAATTTGGGGCCCTCTGATTGGCTTAGAACCCAACATTGTGAACACATGGTAAAACCAACATGGAGGCATGGCCCTCATATCCTCCACACATCTAGAACTTCAAGCTATGGCTCACATCGCATCAGACGAAGCCAGCATCCAAAGATATCAATACAGTTCCTCGAAATCCAAGGTTATGTTAACGGGAAAAGCAGACTCAAAACCCATAGAGATGAACACTAGAGCAGTAGAATATTCCACCATCGAAAGTCACCACGGAATAAAAAGAACCAACGAGGCAAAAACAAATGAGGCAGTACAAGACAGAATCAAAGCGGCACAAAGATCAGCTTACGCCCTTTTAGGGGCAGGCATGTACGGAATGCAGGGTCTTCACCCCAAAACCACTCTAAAACTCATCATGTCCTACATCATCCCGACACTAACCTATGGTCTGGAAGTTCTCAACATTACATCGCAAAATCTCCAAAAATTAGAAGTCTTCTATAGAAACCTTCTCAGAAGAACCCAGAATCTCCCAAAAGAAATAGCATCCTGCACACTCCATATCCTCACTGGTACAACCCCTATCGAGGCAAATATAGACACACAAGTTCTCAACCTATTCATAAGGATCCTTAATCTAAGAGAGGCGAAGGAAAAATACATCTTACAAAGGCAACTGGCCCTCAAAGACCTAGACTCTCTAAGCTGGACTCAAAGAGTAAGGAAAACCCTACACAAATATCACCTTCCTAGTGCTTTTGACCTCCTAGAGAATCCCCCTTACAAATCCCACTGGAAAAGGCAGGTGCACCACGCCGTAGCAACATTCTGGACTCATCGTGTAACCCAACAGGCGGAAGAAAAGAAAACACTGAATCTCCTCAACCCATACACATATACCATAGGATCGCTGAACCCAATCTGGAATGCAGTAGAGACACATCGTCACGATATTCTTCAATATATAGACGCAACAACATACAACAAAGTAATTGAATGATGAACAAGTAAATCCATTTTGAATAAATTTCATAATATCATTCTTCCTCATGTATAGTGAAAGATACACATATATCAATTTTTTAACAAAAGAGTTATCTGATTTTAAGGATAAAAGCTTTGATAAAAAAAGGGGGATATGAAACCAGCCGGTCAACCAATAGCCGTCTTGCTCTGCGCATGCTCAGATAATGCTAGCACCCATTTTTCTCTGTAATGTAAACCATACAAGAGCCCTGATTGGTCCTTGTTTCCATATGACCTCACGCTGATGCCAAATAAGAAACTTGTGTCATGGTCAGCCCCTCCCTATAGCACAGATAGTAATTGGTCTGTTGCTACATATCCATTCTTTTCTCCATCTAAGATAAAAGTGAAGATAGACATGTGTAGCAATGTGTTATATATTCAACCTTATCCTTACAGAGCAGTATGAGTGCTTTAAGAAGTTTGGTAGTCCAGTAAGGCTATGAGCTCCTGCCAAAAAATGATGGATATGTATTGATCATTTGAAATGCATCATTTTCCAGAAGAGAACGGGCGATAAGTTGAGTGAAGCATCTCATATTTGAAAGTCTAGCATTGAGAAGGCCCCTGCTAAAGAACACAAGGATTTCCTCTGGAATTACTTGGTAGACAATCAAAATGCATGTATGGAAGTTAAGTAACATCGAAAATTTTCAAACTTATACAAGCAAGACCAATTTACTTCATGATCGGAACTTGAGTGTAGATAAAGTGAAAGATGCTAATTAACCAGGATGACAAGGGCAAAGATCTATAATAGTTGGGGTGTCAACTAGAACAAGGTCATCATTGGGAATAGACCGGTCAGTTTGTGTGGTTTGTCAGAAACTCTCACACAAAAAGAACAAGCATTTACATAGAGCTGGAAGTGAAACCTGTGCTGAGAGTTATGCGAGCTGCCATTCAACTTCGTGACCAGTTCATGATATCTTGCTGGACTAGTGAGGAGGACCAGTTTAATTCACTCTGCAAAATACCATACTGCCTGTCAGGCCTCCCATCTAAGTTGAGCAAGACTATCAAATGATGACTGTAAAGATGATACTTTGAATAGTTTTGAAATCTAAGAGGATTTAGACAGTGGCAGTGCATTTTTGATGTCAAATCTAATGGAAATGTACCAAAAACATCATCCCCTTGGAGGAAATTTGTCCTATCAGAATTGGAAATTAGAAATAAAGTTTAAGAAGCATTTTGGAGAAGATAATACCATAATACCTCAGCTAAGTAATGGTAAATCAAACATAGTCATGAATAGTTTAGTGAATTATGTTGGCAGATGCAGTCAGAGCAGCATCACATTTTCAAACCACATAGATGTCGAGTCAATCAGGATTTTGTTTGAGACCTAATTAATGTAACAGAAAGCAAGTCATCTGAGTTTCCAAATCCGTATGCCATTCTTGACCAAGCAGTGTCAATTCTGTGACAAGAAATGGAAATTCTGAAGAAAAATGAAGAATTGATAGAATACTAAGAACTAATCTTAGAGACAAGTTGCAAGTTTGTTCCTCTAATGAATGATTGCTTTAAGGCACATCGGCACACAAAGGCCATTTAGTGCCATAAAAAACTAAAACAATGGTCCTTTGTTATTGTTAAAAACAACAACAAAGCAATACAGGTGAACATGGATATGACGGACCACTGTACGACGGATTTTCGCATATGACAGACGATATGCTTGGTCCCAGTCCGATGCACATCAAGTATTCGTCATATGTATATGACAGATTTTGCATATGACGGACCAATTGTCCTGGTCCCATTGAGTCCGTCATATCCAAGTTCACCTGTAAATAAGTAAAATATTCACAAAACAATGAACAGTTTTAGACTAAAAGTGGTGTATACAAAAGTGATTCAAAAGAAACTAAATTCTTAAAATATTTTATAATCTGTAAAACAGACCAATCTTATGCAAATAAGATATAATGCTGTCTGGAGGAACCTTTCCGAAGATTTCCTTAAAGCTATTTACATTAAAATGTCTATTTCTGGACTCAATAAAATTGACACAATCAAATAAAATCTGTTTGACAGTCAATTGACAGTCACAGGCTATACATTGTGAAGGATCTCCCCCTTTCAAAAGGAAGCAGTGAGTCAAATGAGTGTGACCGATTCAAATTCTTGTTAAAACACTCTCCTCACGCCTAATGATTCGAGAACCTCCAGGCCAAAGACCCAACTGTGGATGAATTTCATGTAGTTTATTCTTTACAGCCTCCTCCCACTGAGACTGCCATTTGCGTTTTAAAAGGACATTGAAGTGTTTTTTAAAATCACCATAAGGAATTGGAACATCTGCGACTCTTCTCGAAAGACGAGCCTTGGCAGCAGTGTCTGCCTTTTCATTACCCATGATGCCAACATGACTGGGAATCAAGTAAAATAATATTCTTTTCTCTTGGTACTGTACTAGCCAGTTGAGGCGTTCCAGTATGTAGAGGACAAGAGGATGTGTCCAGTCTTGGCCCGAAATGGCATTAAGAGCAGACTTTGAATCGGAGAAAATAATAAAATTCCTTTCATCATCATCTGCCATCTCAACCCAATCAAGAGCAAGGTACAGAGCGTGCAACTCCGCAGAGAATATAGAAGACTTGTCTGGAAGACGCTCAATGGAAGAATGATTATCAATGACTGCTGCTGCTGCAGCCTTGTCATCTGAAACAGAGCCATCAGTGTAGATGAAACCATAGTCTCTAAAGACCTCCTTCACCTCATTATGCAAACTTATGTACTTCGAAGGATCCGTTTGATCCTTCTTGGCATACGAAAGAGTGAGGTTGACCATAGCAGTTGGATATGTCCATGGAGGAGTTTCAGGAAATTTAAACTTTGCGATGATGTCAGGATCAAAATCCAATTCTTCCAATGATTCCTTAATACGAATACCAAAAGTTGGAATGACTCTTGGTTTTCTAGCAAAAAGGTCCACATATCGAGGGTTAAAAATAGTTTCGTAAACAGGGTTATTTGGGTTGGCAGCTATTTTAGTTGCAAATTGGAGAGCAAGCTTTTCTCTTCTGAAACGAAGTGGGAGCTCATTCGCCTCAACACAAAGACTATGTGCAGGAGAGGTTCTAAAGGCTCCAAGAGAAAGCCTCAAACCTTGGTTTTGAATAGGATCCAGCATAGAGATATGAGATTCACATGCTGCTCCGTAAATAAAACATCCATAGTCTAGCTTCGAACGAACAAGAGCTCTATAGTCGTAAGAGAACTGGACAATCCCCACCCCAGTCAGTGTTGGAAACTACTCTCAACAAATTCAAAGCCTTGACACATTTTTTCTTCAGGCCCTTGATATGAGGGACAAATGTCAATTTTGAATCTAGTAAAATGCCACGGAACTTTGTTTCCTTTTTTACAGGAATGGGGTTATCATAGAGCGCCAAGTAGGGATCTGGATGAAGACCCCTCCTTCAACAAAAATGGACACAGACAGTCTTTGATTGGGAGAATTTAAAACCATTATTATCAACCCAATCTTCTATTCTATTTGGATGAAGTTGGAGCTGCCTTTCTATAGCGTGCATATGTTTTGATCAATATGAGACACCAAAGTCATCAACAAATAGGGACTTGTCAACACCATTTCTAATACAACTGGTGATGCTGTTGATTTTGACAATAAAAAGGGTGACAGATTAATGCTCCCCTGGGGAACTCCCATTTCTTGGTCATAAAAGTCAGAGAGTGGTGTCATATGCCTTTTCAATGTGGAAAAAGATAGACATCACGTTCCCTATTTAAAAATTCCTCTCTTACAAAAGTCTCAAATCGTACAAGATGATCCATTGTGCTTCGTGTTATCCGGAAGCCACTTTGGGGGGGGGGGGGGGGCACACAGGTACAGAGGGGGGCCGCAGCTGCGTTATAAATTTTTCATGATTCCGTATTTCCAAGTGGTGTCATATGCCTTTTCAATGTCGAAAAAGATAGACACCACGTTCCCTATTTAAAAATCCCTCTCTTACAAAAGTCTCAAATCGCACAAGATGATCCATTGTGCTACGTGTTATCCGGAAGCCACTTTGGGGGGGGGGGGGGGGCACTCAGGTACAGAGGGGGGCCGCACCCGCGTTATGTATTTTGTACATTGTACGTACAGTTCGTACAATGTCGTGCATTGTACGTCCAGTGCCTGCTGGGAAGGGGTCTTTTTTAAGTCCTCCGCATGTCCGCGATTTTGTAAAAGAAGGGTACTTTTTCGTACGGGGTGAAAATCCCCTTACAATCTGCGAAATATACGCGGCTCTGACGCCGAGTGACTCTCGAAGTGACTGGGCTTCCGAGTTTGCTGCCGCTAAACAGGCAGAGGATTATAAAATCTAAAGTTAAAGTACGGGTTCCCGTTCATCCAATGTCAGTGTTTTGATAAAAGAAGGGGTGTTTATTTACTGGAAAAAGTCAGCGTTTTTATTAAAATAAGGGTGCTTATTTGGCAAGAAATCAGTGCTCTAGGGGTATTCTTTTATTTTGATAACGAGCGTATGCGCCCCCCTAAATACCTATGTGCCCCCCCCCCCCTCCCCCTCCGGGAACATGCTAGGCTTTATTTCAGTTTGGTTCTAATATACGGAATGCAATGCAGCAACTCAAGGTCCAATCTTAATAAAATTTTAATTTCCTTAAAGCAGACATCCGTGGCTACAATCGTTTCGCTAAATTCTGTTGACGAATTCTGTTATTATGCTATTTAGAATATGGGTGATAGTGGCGGTAAATAGAATAGAATATTCATACACGCCCTAACGACAGCGTTGGTAAGGGGTGCGCAGGCATGTGATTTCCCATTAATTGGAATTGATTTCCCATTAATGGGAAATAAGAATGAATTCCCATTAATGGAAAATCAATTCCCATTAATTGTAATCATTTCATTTCCCATTAATGGGAAATCATTTCTCATTAATGGGAATTGATTTCCCATTGATGGGAATTCACTTCCCATTAATGGGAAATCATTTCCCATTAATGGGAAATAAGAAAGAATTCCCATTAATAGGAATTGATTTCCCATTAATGAGAAATGAATTCCCATTAATGGGAAATCATTCTATTTCCCTCTAATGGGAAATGAATTCCCATTAATGGGAAATACTGATTTTTTGCAGGGACGGAGTGCCATATAGCTTTTTCATGGATGATTGGACTTGCTTGAAACAGCAACAGCTTATCTCTAAGACATCCTTCTCTTCAACCATGAAATCATTTTTGATGTTTTTAAAGCTGTTTTGAAAAAATATTGGGAAAAGGGAAGGATTGCATTTTTTCTGGGACACCCTGTACTCTTAAACAATGAATAAATGATTGCGCCAAGACTCGTCAGCAAAGGCCATATAGTGCAATGCAAATTACTAAAAAGCAGCCCTTGTCATTGATTAAGATCAATTACAAAGTAATAAACAAATTAAATGTTCAAAAGAAAATGGACAGTGTCAATTTCAAGTGTATTAATAATCCATAATTAATCGTATGCTCTAAAAAAATTATACAAGCAGTACACTAGAAAAATCTTACGTTAACCCTTGTCATGCTAGACCCCCTTATGGGAGAACCTATTCCATTGGACCAGGGATATTGTGGGTCTACCCACCAAATCAGAAGGATTTCATAGATTTCTAATTCTTTTTCAATAATGTGCCTCACAAACAGAAATAGAAACATAGTAAAAGGTAAAACCTTGATATCTAGTATAATGCAATACCCCTTAATCGACCTATGTAGTTTTTTATTTTGCGAAGTGCAAGGGTACCCAAAGACCGGATATATCCGGTGTTGGTCACACAGACAAGAGATATAGCACCAGATATATCCGGTGTTAGCAAGAGCAGGGTTAATGAGGGGAATGTGGTCGGAAGCGACTATGTGATAAAGTTCCCGATCACCGTAAAACATGGTTACGTAAAAATCCATACACCTATTTTTCACATATGTTAGGAAATGTAAAACTGGGTTTTAATTTCTCTTTTCTTCTCTCAACTTGAAATTATCAGATTCGAGCTATTTTCCATTTCATATTGTAACCCGCAAGCTTGAAAATAGAATTTGGGTTTGATATCTAAAATTCTATATAGAAGATGCACTTGTTAAAGATAAACCCATTCACACTCAGAGTTCCACCAGAAAGTATCCTCATCTACCCTCATGCTTTTGAAAATAACTTGGGAATGGAGCGAAAGTTTACAAAATATTTAAAGGGAAGTTATTGTTTGGCTAATGATTGACATTATATTACTAGTAATCCAAAAAATGCTTTTGTTAGAAAAAATATTACCAAAAAGGTCATGCCTGTTTTGGCCGCTCTAAGTGTGAATGGGTTATTTAACCCTCATGCTGGTGGTGACTAATTTGGCCAATATAAAATGATGTGAAAAACCTTAAAGATGACTGAAGCCCTGGCAAATGGGTACTCACCTGGGAGTACTCAGCGGGAGCTATCCAATGGATACCAACACGACAGGGTTTAGATGGGTTTCAAAAATATTTGCGTCCTTGTTCTTTGGACGAAAGTAGTCTCAGCATTGGAAGGGTTAACCAAGACTGGTAAGGAGCGTTACTATGGCGATAACGATTTTTTGTGTAATACATTTAAAATGGCTTTTATATTGAGGGACGTATTTCTTATTCCCAGTGCAACATATCGTGCCTGTTTTTCATAGCACACTTTCTTGGCGAATGAATGAATGAGGGTTTAAAAGGACATCGGCACAAAAAGGTCATTTAATGCCAAAAAAAGTGGTCCTTTGTCATTGTTGTAGAACAATGACGAAGCATAATAATTCGAAGTGAAAGAAGAAAAAGAGGGAGAGTAAGAGCAGGGCCTTCAGAGCTACCTTTTAGATGCATGGTATCCATAGACAGATCCATACATACCCTTCTTTTATAAAGCGAGCAGCTAGGGTGCCACACCAGCTTAAGGTTCCCTAGACCGAAATATCTGACTCTATGTTTGCCTAGATGTTAATTTGGATATTTGGACGTTAAGTAAATATGTTCAGGATCTCGTTGGCATATATTTCGGTCTTAGGGTTCCCTAGGAGGTGCCAGCTCCCATGCATTGCACACCATTGAGCAAGCCAATAGGATGTGCCCCTTGCGGGATATTCTATTGGCCGCCATGGTGGCCATATTGATTATTCCATAGAGGCCCTCCCTAAATTTAATGCCATTTTGGACAACCCCCTACCCGCTGTTGAAACTGGATGCATATCATTACGATTAACCAATTCATTTTTGAAATCTCAGTCTGGATTTATGATAATTCTAAAAAAAATACTTGAGAGTAAAAAATCATCCCGCAAAAATATTTGAAGAGGAGTTGTTTGCATGCTTCTCATTAACATTCACCCATGAAATATTTCTCAGGTATCTGTTTCCCGGGGGGCACTCGGGTACAGAGGAGGAAGGGGTCTTTTATTATTAAGACCTCCGCATGTCCGCGATTTTGTAAAAGAAGGGTACTTTTTTGTACCCAGGTACGAAGTATGGGGGGTGAAAGTCTCCTTACAGTCCACGAAATATACGCGACTCTGACGCCGAGTGACTCCCGAAGTGACTGGGCTTCCGAGTTTGCTGCCACTACTTCTTGCCGCTAAACACGCACAGGATTACAAAATCTAAAGCTAAAATACGTGTTCCCGTTCATCCAATGTCAGTGTTTTGATAAAAGAAGGGGTGTTTATTTGGTAGGAAAAGTCAGCGTTTTTTTTATTAAAATAAGGGTGCTTTTTAGGCCAGAAATCAGTGCTTTAGGGGTATTTTTCAATTTTGATAACGAGCGTATGGGCCCCCTAAATACCCAAGTGCCCCCCCCCCCCCCCCCCGGGATCTGCTTGCATGAAAAATACTAGGTGTCAGTCTGTTTTCTGCTTACAAGTAGTCCTCAGTGTCACCTTGTTCTTTACATGCAGAGTAATGTTTAACACTGGGCTTAGTGTCAGCAGGGAGAATCTATTTATAAGTCACTGGTGTCGGTAGGTTACGTAATAAATAAGACATATCAGGAACTATATATTTGAATTTTAATTAGATACTTACTGGACATATCGATTGGTACCACTTAGAAATCAGTGGTGTATGAGATACACCCGAGGTGGGGCGAGATGCAGCCAAGCATCATTTCCACCACAATGCCAGCTGGCTCTGAAATATGCAATATCTCCTTTCAAAGGAAATTAGGTAGCAATTTACGGAAAATTTACCCTAAACAGAACTCTATTACAATGGGAGTGAAGTATAATCAATATGGTAGAACAATGCATTTCACTGTATAGTTTGCAAAATACCCTGTATTTCATGAAAAATATCCCAAACAACTCATAAGTTAAAAATTCGAAGGTAAAAAGGCCGACATTATTTATTCCTTTATTAGATTACTTGAGAGATCAAAACTTACGAATCTCATTTTTATCACGTAAATGCGTATTTTGCTGTCAAAACGCGGAGTGCGCAATGTGTGAGTTTATTGAGAATTACCCGACACCTTGGATATAGAAAAGAATGGATATGTAGCGAGAGATCAATTACTATATGCACTTTAGTGAGATGCTGGACTCATGTCACGTGGAAACAAGGACCAATCCTCTCGTATCGATTACATTACAGAGAAACCTGATATCCACCACCAGCTGGGCACCAATTTAGGGCTATTAGGGGGCTATTAGTTGACGCTGGTTGAGGCTAGCATGTTCAGGTTGGCTGGCTGGTTTTGAATCCACTTGTGTTTGGTCATCTAAGCCGACACGCACGGGATACTGCAACAATATGTAACCGCATACTTCACCTGTGATAAACCTTGGATGAAGAAAAGAATGGATATGTAGCGAGAGACCAATTACCATATGCACTATAGTGAAGAGCTGGACACCTGCCAGGTGTCACAGATCTGGCATTAGCCTGAGGTCACGTGGGAACAAGGACCAATCAGGCTCTAGTATCGATTACAATACAGAGAACCTGATCTCCACAATCAGTTCGGCATGCCCAGAGCATCAATTTTGGGCTATTAGTTGACACTGGTTGAGGCTAGCTTTTTCAGGTTGACCGGCTGGTTTCGAATCCACCTGTGTTTGGTCATCTAAGGATAAACATAAAGTAGAGTGTTCAACCATATTTTACGATGGACCAAGTGTGAAAGAGAGAATAAATTTGAATTTATTTTCACTCCCGTATATTGGGGAGAGAAAATCTATTTGAATTTATTTTCACTCCCGTTTATTGGGGGGGGGGGGGGAGAAAATATATTTGAATTTATTTACACTCCTGTTTATTGGGGGGAGAAAAAATATTTAAATTAATTTTCACTCCCGTTTGTTGGGGAGAGAAAATATATTTGAATATAATTTCACTCCCGTTTATTGGGGAGAGAAAATATATTCAAATTTATTTTCACTCCCGTTTATTGGGCAGAGAAAATATTCGGTCTTCTGTCTCTATCTTATTCATTCCTTTGCAAATGTGTACGATTTTTTAAGAAAAGTATCTGGTGAACCAACAGATCATAAAAGATCGTTTGATTGAATAATTGGAGCACATATGTATGTTGTCATGGCAACCGTTTTTGTAGAATTCTTGTTGCGATGGCAACCGTTTCAAGACATTACTTTTAGCAGTGGGAATATCAAATACCATTATTCACAATCCTCAAAGTTAGAAATATTGGTTTAGTTTACACTGGTAAATAACAATTCAGTTTGGCATCACATGACTATATATAGTAACACAGCCTTAGATGAACAACACTTTTTGTTCCAAGCCACAGCGAATGATCAGCAACGCCCGATGTGCCTTTGGTCCGATCTACGGAGGACGAGCAAAACGGTTGCCGTAGGAGTAAAGTAAAGTATACTTTCTTTAAAAAGAAAGAATGGCAAGTGAAACAAGGAACGTTGGTAGGTATAAATGTATAAACTACATGTACAAATGTATATTTATAACTTATATATATTGGTATAGATACACTATTATCGAAGCAGATATTCGTGTTTTAAGTTGAAGCAGTTTGTATCGATACCGCCCTATTAAGCTCACGCACTCTAAACAAATCAGAAAAGCTAGCAAGATCTATCATCTAGTCTATGAGTATGACTATGTAGTGTACATTCTTCTACTCGACCACTGGTTCTAGGATAAAACGTAGAAACGTATTACTCGAAGCTTAGAAAAATATTTGGGTGGATTCGAAGCTAGCAGATCTTGTACATGACATGGGTTAAAGGTCACAGCAGGGATCAACTGATATACCCTGCTTACAGTCAACAGACATGCTCTATTCTCACAAGCACGGCCCCTAATGACCGGAGTTCAGCAATAATTAGGCCTACACTGGAAGCGCTGAACAACCAGCCATAACACTCACATTGCGCACTAGGCCAGGGGCGGCCAACTGTAGCATCGTCGCACCAGCATGCAACAGATGCCCCCAGGGAGGGGGGGGGGGGGGGCACTCAGGGATAGAGGGGGGCCGCACCTGTGTTACATATTTTGCGGAAGAAGGGGTATTTTTTTAAGACCTCCGCATGTCCGCGATTTTGTAAAAGAAGGGTACTTTTTTGTACCTAGGTGCGAAGTATGGGGGTCAAATTCCCCTCACAATCCACGAAACATACTCGGCTCTGACGCCGAGTGACTCCCGAAGTATCTGGGCTTCCGAGTTTGCTGCCGCTAAACATGCAGAGGATTATGAAATCTAAAGTTAAAATATGTGTTCCCGTTCATCCAATGTCAGTGTTTCGATAAAAGTAGCGGTGTTTATTTAGTGGAAAAAGTCAGCGTTTTTATTAAAATAGGGGTGCTTTTTTGGCCAGAAATCAGTGCTTTAGGGGTATTTCTAAATTTTGATAACGAACGTATGCGCCCCCCTAAATACCTAAGGGCCCCCCCCCCCCCCCCCCCCCCCCCCCCAGGGCAGATGCCTTAGCTCTTTGGGGAGGCCGTTTCTAACATCCATACTTTTGTTGACAGAAGCAACTTTTGTCAAGACAGAAGTACTTTTGTTGACAAACGTAACTTTTGTCAGACAAAAGTTACTTTTTTGCTCAAAAGTACTTATGTGAACATTACACATGGCGTGGCCATTTGCCAAGTGTAACGCAAAAGTACCTGTGTCTCGACAAAATTACTTTATTTGGACAAAGTAACTTCTGTTGGAAAAAAGTACTTTTGGCGTAGTTTTTCCCATTGATTATAGATGGCATGATCTATAGACTGATTGAGGCACTCTCCAGCACGTCCAATCGCGTACCTATAGGGCGATGCGTGCAGAGTGTTATCAACGGCTAAGCTCTCGTGTGTGTTACTGTTAGTGTACACCTGAGAGTAGTAGACAGGGAGTGGGCACTGGGCATGCATCATCAAATTTCGCTGCCTTTCACAATAAGTCATAGATAACCTGTGTACCCCAGCCAGGCTGCCTGCTGACCCCATCTCCTTGGCAACCTATCTGACCTAGATAGGATGACATCCCCCAGCTAGCCAGTCAGCCAGCCAGTCTCTCTGCTGCATGCTTACTGCACAGATCACGTGACCAATACAACCCTAGGCTACACTGCGTAACCCGAGGCGCAGATGCCGTAGATGCTAGCATGCAGTACCTATGGGGTTGCAGATCAAGGTTATGTATTTCTCTGGTGTACACATAGGTTGCGAAGTGAGGAATACCACGCCGGGAACACTCAATTCATAAATTCAACCGCATCGGCCCATACACGGTTGTATTTGGTCGTACAAGTAGTAGTAGACTGAATGGATGTGCCGGAGATTGCCTCAACCAGTCTATAGATCACGCCATCTATAATCGGTGCGAAAAACTACGACAACAGTACTTTTGTCAACAAAATTACTTACATGTCTTGACAAAATTACTTATGTCCAACAAAAGTACTTTTGTGTTACACATGGCGTGACCATTCGCCAAGTGTAACATCTGGGAACTCTGTCTCGACAAAATTGCTTTTATTCAACAAAAGTAACTTTGTTGGACAAAAGTATTTTTTTATTACACATGGGGGGACCTTTCGCCAAGTGTAACACAAAAGTACTTCTGTCTCGACAAAATTGCTTTTGTCAACAAAAGTATGGATGTTACAAATGGAACCCATTATAGCTGGTGCAACCGATGACTTAAATTGTGTGACAGGACAAACTTTCAATCATTGTTAACTCTGAATTTACTGGGTACTGTATTGTTTCATTTTTTACTGTCTCCAACCCTAGCTTTAACATAACTAAAAAGCAAAACAATGACCCTTTATTGACTTATTAGACCGAAAAGACCTATCTCGTTCTCTTTCAGATAATTTGAAATTTTCAGGGATCCTGTCCCATGTACTGATTAGATTTGGGTTGTCTTTGAATTATTTTCAAGGACATTTTGGATCAATATCTCTATGCTGGAGGACCTTAGCAGGGTCTGACACTTAGATTTCATGTTAGGTGCCCGAACAGGTCTTTCAATTAAAATTAGTGGTCAAAAACAGGATTTTTGGTTATTTTTTATATTATTCCAGGCCCCTAGACTGAAAAATATAGGGGCCCACAGCAAAATCTAGGGGCATATACCCCCGGGCCCCTGGGAAAGTCGAACCCTGCTTAGATTGTTAAACTTTTGCAACAAACTACATCTTTTGAATCAATGAATCAACTTTTTGCAACAATTGTATCATTTTAGATACAATGTGCAACTAAATGTGCTACTTATGTGCAACTAAATGTTCAACTACTTGCAATGCTAATTCTCTCCAAAGAGCAAGGACTCAAAGTTTTCTGAAAACCATTGAAATCCTGTCATGTTGGTTTTAATTGTAGAGCTCTTGCAAAGTACTCTCAAATGAGTACCCATGTGCTGCAGTTTCAGTCCATTTTCAGGGTTTTTTGCATCATTTTCTATTGGTCAAATTAGCCACCAGCAGCATAAGGGTTAAGTACACTTCCAAAGACTTGATGTGGAAATCAACATAACAGCACACTGCTGTTGTCAGTCAGGGCTAATTCTCTCCTGATTCTGTTAATTCTTTGTTTACCTCCTATTACTAAATTTATACCGAGTGACTTAACCAGGACCTGTCCTGCCTGCCTTTTTGACAGGCAGTTTTCTGAAAACCTCCTTTTTGGACAGGCAAAAAAAAATCTGAAGAATTTTCAATTTTGACTTCTTAGGGTAATGACCAGATATTTTCCTAACAAGCCACCTTCTAGGACATTACTGATGCATAAATTGCCCTTTTTAACACAATAGGCTATAACATGTAGTTGGTATAAGATTTGAAGTAGATAAGTAGCTAAATTCATGGGGTGAAATTACGGAATTGCTGTTATGGACAGGCATTTTTGAAATCCTGGCTAAGACCCTGTTAGTGACCATAACTTTCACATTTATTTTCAGCCATTCCCAATTCTGCGGAGAAGCGGGCAACCAGAAGGGCGATACGTCTTCTACACGATGCGATCTCAGCCAATGATATCAGTGACGTCAAAGACAGGTTATCCTCCGACACGGATGTGAACTTCCACTACAAAGGGCAGACGGCCCTGCAGATAGCCGTTCTCAATGGATACAAAGATATATGTAAACTACTGCTAGAGTGTGGTGCAGATGTGAATAAAACTAATGCCGAGGGGAATAGCCTGCTCAGTATGGCGTGCTGGCATGACCATGCGCGTATTGCACAGATGCTTATCGATTATGGTGCCGAGTTGGACACCGTGAATAACCATGGCGCTACACCTCTGAACAGCTCAGCCTACAAAGGGCATGTGGGTATCGTCAAGATACTGGTGGACGCAAACTGTGATTTGGATCTGCAGAATTCTCGAGGGCAATCCCCGCTGTTCACGTGTGCCCGTGTTGGGCACTGTGAGATCGCGAGACTGCTGGTCAAAGCAGGATGCAAACTGAACAGTGCGGATAACGACCGGGTGACAGCTCTCATCGAGGCAGCGCAGAACGGCTTCAGTGATATTGTGGAGGTGCTGGTGGAAGGAGGTAAGCAAAACCTTAGATGAATAGGCACATGGATTTATGGTTAATTGCCATATAGGACCCATTACAGAAGCCTGGCTACATCTAATCTCACCAAATCTAGTCTTAGTGTGATATCACTAGGAGACAAAGACCAATGAGGGCTCTTGTATCATTTACATTAAGAGAAAGTTGCGCACTAACATGTGCAGAACAGGCCTCTTGACCAACATATGAGCTACAATTGGGGAGAAAGAAAATCAATTATATGCTTGAAATATAAATTTTAAGAAATCACTCAAAGAAATTTGGGTGTCCTGAGAGGTGATTTTTGGGTTTTTTGGTGTTCAAATCATAATGGCTAAGACCTATATACACTTGATGCCAGGGTCTTAGCCAGGATTTAGAAAATTGGCCGTTGTAAAATTTTGGGGTGTCCAAATTTATAAGGGGTACCACAATATACTCAGATTTCAACTATAAACATGTATAATTCATCTAGGTAATTCATTATATCCTTATACAACATTATGGGAATTGTATGGAGATGAATAGATTCAACTATATGCTTGAGATTGACATTTTAAGAAATTCTTCACAAAAAAATTTGGGTGTCCTGAGGAGTGCTTTTTAATAGACGCCCTGCTGGCTAAGACCATGCCTTTAGCGTCCCTCTTCTTTATTTTGCATGCATTTTCTATCTACTTGTGCAGGTTGTGACATGAACCTTCAGGACCGTTTTGGAGCCACAGCAGTCTACCTCGCCGCCATTAAAGGGTACCCAGATATTGTGCAGTATCTCGTAGGTGCGGGGACAGATGTCAATGTTATCAGCAACAAAGGATCAACGCCTTTGCTGGGTGAGTAGGACCTTCTAAAGATGAATAATCACATGGATTCGTTGCCACAGGCCAATTGCCATAGGACCCATAACAGAACCCTAGACACAGCTTATCTCGCCAAATCTAGTCTCAGTTTAACGCACTAGGAGACAAAGACCAATGAGGGCTCTTGTATTGTTTACATTGCAGAGAAAGTTGCGCACCAGTATGCTTAGAATGCACCTCCTGAGCAATCCTGGCCAACATCTGGGCTATTAGTTGTAGCCAGGCTTTTAAGTCAGACCTGCTGGTTGCGTATCCGATGATCGACATTCGTGATAGGACTCTTCACTC
This sequence comes from Maea johnstoni, assembly GCA_963942565.1. Lineage (NCBI taxonomy): Eukaryota > Metazoa > Annelida > Polychaeta > Spionida > Magelonidae > Maea > Maea johnstoni. The sequence goes on from OZ012685.1 coordinate 52,535,470, forward strand.
TGTTTGACATCCCACTTAAATCTAGGACTGTCATTGTTACACACCGGATTGATGAATCGATATATTTCAGGTGCTGATCTAATCGGATGGGTAAAAATCCTGAAATATTGATCCAGCCCTTAATATTACCGCCCCCTACTTAACAGAGTACATGTATGCGCCATTGTACATCCCTGGATTTTCCAGAAAGACATCAAAAATATGATGTATTTTTTAAAGTTTCTCCAGACTTGTGACAGTCCTTTCGCTGCATTGGGTGTTGTGCTTTACCGCTAAGTCAGGGTGCAACATAGGTTGCAAAACATTATTTTCTGAGTGGGGCAAGCTGCCCCTAAAGTTGACTTGTCCCGCCGGCACTTCCACTTGCCCCGCCACTCTGTTAAACAAAGGTGAGATTGAACTTAAATGAAATAGATGAACACAAATTACCAGTCCACTAACAGTACCACTACTACTACTACTTCTACTACTACTACTACTACTACTACTACTACTACTACTACTACTACTACTACTACTACTACTACTACTACTACTACTACTTCTACTACTACTTCTACTACTTCTACTACTTCTACTACTTCTACTACTACTACTACTACTCATACTACTACTACTACTACTACTACTACTGCTGCTGCTTATTCCACTGCTGCTGTTGTTAATGCTGCCACAAGAAATACCACAGACCAGATCAACAGCAACACATTTTTTGCAAAACTATTTTATAAACTCCCTTTTTTGTCTTTAGAATCGGTGAGGACATGTCAAGAGCTTGCTGTACCCATTCTCCTAGTGGCCCCAGGGGTAGACATCAACCGTCCAGACAATGAAAAGAACGCACCTATACATATTGCAGTTAGACAAGGTAACATTCTCATCTAATAGAGCAACATATATATACATCATATTAGAGCTGCATTCACAGAGGGAGATCAACTCACAGTGTCTGACACTTAAATTTCAGGCTAGGGGCCCGAAAAGGTCTTTTGATAGATTTAGTGGTCAAAAACAGGATTTCTGTATTATTATACATACTATTTCCTAGTCTGAAAAAGCTAGGGGAAATCTAGTCGAACCCTGACTCATGAGCTCACCAACCTTTTGACTCGTGAGCTCATGGATGCGCAGATTTTCAAAAAATATATTTTCTTAATATTTTTTCTCGGCTGGATTTTCTCATTAGTGGGACCACTGGGAGTGTTTACCAAACACGCGCCCCTATATTTGGTTTAAGCTGAGTCATGAATGTTTTAGGGTGCCTTTCCTACCCCTATACCTATCATTTTTACCATTTGGGGCCTTGTTACATATTTTGGGGTGGTTATGCCATGTCAGACTCCTTAAAAACATGTGCACAACTTTTGAAGTCTACATCCACCCTGGAGGGATGCCCAAGTGTGGGCCTAAAACATGATACCGACAGAAATTTCCCTGCTTTCGGGTTAACCGCAATCCCAAAAATGGTAGGGTGGCTACTGTACTATGTGTTTGTGTACTCGTTTCAGCTTCCCAGTATTACGGTCAGGGGCATGTCAGTGCTGACCATGTGGCCATGCTGGTCAGCGCCGGCTGCCAGCTCAATGTGGCCGACAAGGAAGGCTGGAGACCTCTCTACCAGGCAGCCTTCGGTGGAAACACTGGTAAGTTCTGAAAAAAAACACCTCTTCCTCTCTGTCTCTCTGTCTGTCTGTGTCTCTCTCTCTCTCACACACTCTCTGTCTGTCTCTCTCTCTCTGTCTGTCTCTCTCTCTCTGAAATATGTTTAAAGATAATAACATTGTAATTTAGCATAAATTTGCTAAATATATGTTGGATCATAGTACTGATGAACATTAGTCAGAGTGATACCCTCAATAAAGTCAGGCGATTCATAATATCTATTTAGGCAAGGATAAGTTAAGATAGGTAAATTTCTCTAGGAATGTGTATATGATGCTAATAAGACACATTGAGAGTGATACATTATCTTACAGGTCTAGTAATGTGTGTCTATATACTCTTTTCCAGATATGGTCAGGTTGCTCTTGGATGAGGGGGCCGAGATCCACTTCCAAACCCTGGCCGGTGACACTGCCCTCCACGCTGCCATCTACGGAGGAAAATATGACATACTGGACATGTTACTTAAAAAAGGCAAATAATTCTGTTAACCCTTGTGCTGCTGTAGGCTGATTTAGACAAAACAACGTAATCTGAAGAAGGTTGGAAAATGGCTGGTATCCTGTCACATGGGTACTCATCAATTATGTTAACCCTTGTGCTCCTGGTGGGTGATTTGGACAAAACAAAGTAATTTGAAAAAAAAAGTTGAATAATGGCTGGTATCCTGGCACATGGGTACTCATCTGAGAGTACTCAGCAAGAGCTATCCAATGAATACCAACATGCCAGGGTTTAGATGGTTTTCAAAATTTTTTGTAATTTTGTCCTTTGGACAAAAGTAACCGCAGCATTGAAAGGGTTAACCTTCCTTAACAGCTTGTAGTTTCTTGCTATATTGCGAAAAATACTTCAGATAATGATACTTTCCTTAAACCTTATGCTGCTGGTAACTAATTTGTCCCATACAAAATGGTGCGAAAAAAAACTAAAAACAAAATGACAGTGTTTAGATGTTTTCAAAAATCTTTGCATCCTTGTGCTTAGAACGAAAGTAGCCTCAGCATTAGATGGGTTAATCTTTCATAACAGCATGTAGTTTCTTGCTATATTTCTAATAATACTTAAGATAATAATACCCTCCTTAAGTAATTGAGTAACCTTACATTGAACAGAGTGAGTCTGACTGTCTATACTTTTGAGATTTTCAGCAGAAAAAATAGTTGTGAAGTGAAATGAGGTTAGATTTATCATAGAACATGAGAGATTTCATAAAGTACTTTGTGAAAAAGTTAATAAATAAGCAAAGGCAGAAAAACCTGCATTATTTTTCCTGTAATAAATGAAGGCTAGGGGTAGGTCAATAATTGACAAATTTTATCAATCATTAAGGGGGAAATAAGTTGTCTCATTGTGCACATCAAATCTCATCAATTTACAGGGTTAGCAAAAATGTCTCTGGGATAGTAAAAGTTGAGGTAACTAGCCCTGTTTGGCTAATATTAATTTTTATTAATGTTGAGCCCTGCTAATGTTTTTCAGGTTGCGATGTGAATATCACTAACAGTAGAAATGAGCTGCCTCTCTACACAGCAGTGGACGTCAGGTCAAAGCCAGAGGTGAGTGAATACTGGTGTTTGGAATCGGTCACAATTTTCAAGGTCGATCACCGGTCCATCTGAACGACCGATGATAGATTAATAATCGAAGTTGTGCACACCAATTTAGCATGCTGCCATTATGCATGCAGCCATTACTATTTACCTCGAGTCATAAGGTACCGCTTCAAATCACCACTATATGTCATATAGTCAAGATGTGGTACTCTATGACACCCTATAAACTTATGTTTCACAGTTTTTTTCTGGCCGGATGGATTACCGAAAGTCCACCTATTCTTTGAATGGAATTTTTATACATGTTCGTTTTTTGTTCAAACATAGAAAATTGTGTTCGATCACATTAATCGGAGGTTCAAACGAACACTGTTCGGCATGTTCGAACAATCGGAAGAACGCGAGTGAATACTTAGATGAAGAGAACATGGATTGGTCGCCACAGACCAATTACCATAAGGCCTATTGTAAAGCCCTAGACACACCAAATCTCACCTCAGTGTGACGTCACAAGGAGACAGACTAATGAGGGCTCTCGTACTACTTGACATCATGGAGGAAGTTGCTCACGCACATGTGTAGAACGCACCTCTTGAGATGTCAACAGCTGGCTTAGGAGTCGTGCAAAGGTTGTTGAGCAAGATCAGGGACGTTCATTACTAATGAACATCTCTGGCAAGATCTACTGGTTGCGTATTAGGTGATCAACATTTGTGGTAAATAAGTCAAGATAGACATCCTATGTAATACAAAACTAATAAGCAGAAATAAATTAGGGGTATACGTTCAAATGATATTATTCTGCCATGAATAGGTTTTCTGTTATTCTGTTGTATGATTAATCTCAGTACGTAACAGTTGATATTTATTGTTTTGATGAAATAGAATGCATTTGTAGATGTTGATATATTTGAGTATGCCCGGGTTAGAATCTGGCTTGAGGCAAAGGAGAAAGTTGCTAGTGACTTGGGGTTAGTTTGCTTTTTTCCCCGGGTACTCCTCTTCCATTAACAACATATATGTAGTTATAATTAAGCATTGATATGGCAGATAAAGTGACCATCAACAAACAGCCAGATCCAACTTAATTACAGTAATTGTTATTCCACTGATAATGTAATTCTTAATCTTTCTCTCTAGATGATCAGAGCTTTGCTGAGAGCCGGCAGCGACATGGATGTTTGTGAGAACGCGAAGCATCAATCACCACTCTTCATGGCAGTGAAGCATGGCTACAGGGAAGCTGTAGATATTCTGGTAGATGAAGGTAAGTTCTCAAGTGTATACTTTATGAAATACCTATATAAGGTTATCGTCACTAATACTAAAAGGTTTTTAAGTACATGTATATGCAAGCATTTTGTTCCATGTTTCTCACTCTTATTTAAAAAGCAGGATATCTGTAAATATATATATATATATATATATATATATATATATATATATATATATATATATATATATATATATATATATATATATATATATATATATATATATATATATATATATATATATATATATATATATATATATATATATATATATATATATGTATATGTATATATATGTATATGTATGTATGTATATATATGTATATATATATATATATATATATATATATATATATATATATATATATATATATATATATATATATATATATATATATATATATATGTATATGTATATATATGTATATGTATGTATGTATATATATGTATATATATGTATATATATATATATATATATATATATATATATATATATATATATATATATATATATATATATATATATATATATATATATATATATATATATATACAGTCAAACCTCTATTAAGCGACCGCTCCAGGGAAAATTCAAAAGTGGTCTTTTAAAGAGGTGGTCTCTTAAGAAGGGGTTGAGGGTCTGAGCGAGGTTATTAAAAAAACAAAGAATTTCCAACAATGACCTGTAAATATTGAGATTGTTATGTTTAGCTGCGTTTGTTGAAATTTCTTCATTAAAATCTTAAGAATAAACAATTCAGAAAAATAAAAGTTGAACTATATCATTAATTTAGGGCCCTCAGAAATGATATACTTTCAATTTTTTACCGATTATTTTTCATTATTTTATTGTGCCCTTTCCAATATACAAGGCGTCTAGGCATTCAAGTGGCCGTTGAATGAAGGACCATTCACTCGTAGGGATAAAATTTCATGGTCGTTGGTCGCGTCAAGCAAGTGGTCGCTTAATCAAAGTAAAATATAGAGGGAATAGCCTTGGGGGGATTTGAAACGGTCGTTCAAGGCAAGTGATCGTTTAAGAGAAGTGGTCATTGAGGCAAGTTTGACTGTATATATATGATTATTCCAAGTTGATTACTCCTAGTCCCTCTTCTATTGTGGAGAGGAGTTGGTAGTGATCTGACTAACATTTCTTGTTCAGATATTTCTCCAGCTATGCTTTTACTTAAATCATTTCAAGTAATTATCATGCTGCTTTTGGCTGCTGTGAGCATTAATACGTTAAGGAATACATCTACAAATAGTTTGTTTTTTGTTGCTCAGGTTGTGATGTGAACATGGCTGACCACGAAGACACAACGCCGCTGAACATCGCCTGCGTCAGAGGACACGAGGACATCGTGGCCATGCTTCTCCGGCATCCCAATATCGAGCTGAACCGCGGCAGCAAGCGTCTGCCGCTTCACAGTGCGGCCGTCTACGGCTTCTACAACATCGTGGACATGCTGCTCCAGGCTGGAGTGCACGTCGACAAGGTCTGTATTTGTGTCTCAATTTCACTCTTCTCTAAATTTGCCAAAAATGAATGTACCTCTCTGTTGAAACAAACCTCCCCTTTCTCAAAAGCCAGGACCCACCAATGGTGGTCACACAAGTTTGGAAATCTTTTCTTTATCATTTTAGAAAATATTTGAAGAAAAAAATTACATTAGTTAGGATATATATCAAGCTCATCTAATTTGAATTTTATTTTAATGTATCAAATGATTCTTTCTTGGAGGGGGTGGGGGAGGGGAGTATGTATATTTATATATATATATATATATATATATATATATATATATATATATATATATATATATATATATATATATATATATATATATATGTATATATATAGATACATACATATACATGTATAATATATATACTTATATATATAAGTAATGTAGTACATAATCTAAGTATCTGAAATGTTTATCTTTATCCTTCCAGTACAATGACCTGGGAAATACAGCCCTCCAGCTGGCCACAGAGCTGAACAACCTGGACGTGGTCAAGCTCCTCATCAGCTGGGGCGCCAACCTGAACATCCACGACAACGACCGCCTCCCCATGAAGTGCTGCTACAGCTACCGCGACGAGCACCCCCACATGGAACTGGAGCCGCTCTTCAATTCGGTGAAATTCGACAATATCGGCATGACCCAGCTCTTGCTGAGTGCCTACTACCGGGTTCCCCATTCTACCCTGAGAAATCTCCATGCAATCCTCTTCCAAAGCGGGTACGCGCAGGAGGCGAACGTTCCGCGAAGGGTACTGGTGACCTTGGCGCAGGTTTTCATGAAGGTGATGAAGACCCCGCGCACGCTGAAGCAGGAGTGTCGGGCGGTGATTCGGGAGTCCATGGGGCAAGCCCCGGTGACAAAGGCGGCCCAGCTGCCCCTGCCCGAGAGAGTCAAGGACTACGTACTCTATAAGGACATCTTCAAGGGCCTGGAAAAGATGCAGGCCAGTGAGGCGCAATCATGGGCAACCGGCTGGGGTACGCAGCCCCCTACGGAATAGATACAAGAATATTTCCTACAGCTCCGAAAATCCTGCATTAAGGGCCTTAAACCTTAATGCTGAGACTACTTTCATCTAAGCAAAAAGATGCAAAACTTTTTGGAAACCATCTAAACCCTGTCATGTTGGAATTCATTGGAAAGCTCTCGCTGAGCACTCTAATATGACACCCATGTGCCAGGGTTTAGTCATTTTTCAGGTTTTTTGCATCATTTTGTATTGACCAAATTAGCCACAAGCAGCGAAAGTGTTAAGGGCCTTAGATTGGATCTATCAATGGCCTGCAGAATAGATGTAAGGATTTATCACCAGCTCTTTTTTTGTATGCTGAATTGTCAATAGCTACACAGCCATATTCAACACTGTATCATATTGCTGTGGCGATATTACATAGACTCAGAACTTTATTCAAAGCTGAAAATTCTCAGATTTTGCTATTGTTTTGACTCATTCCTTGTCAGTTACTACTATCAGCCAGTCAATATGTGGTCAAAGTACAATACCAGCTCTACGCTGTCTTCCTATATTCATTAAGAATATGTGATGTGTTTGTATTTTCTCTACTTTGAAAGAGCTGGTGGTAATTGTGGTACACCCTGTTTCGAAGTGGGTACAAGCTTGATATACACCCTCAGTGTTAGTATACCACAAGGTGGAGAGATGTGAGTGTGACATGGATAATTGAGGTTGGATATCAGGCTGTACCTCACTTTCAAACAGGGTGTAATTGACGATATCCAAAAGATCTTAAAAAGCTGCAGGCTAGTTATAATTAACCCTTGTGCTGCTGGTGGCTACTTTGGCCAATAAAAAATCATGCGAAAATCCTGAAAAATGACTGAAACCCTGGCAAATGGGTACTCATCTGAGAGTACTCAGTGAGAGCTTTCCAATGAGTACCAACTTGATAGGGTTAAGATGTTTTTCAAAAATTGTTGCGTTATTGTGCTTTGGACATAATAGCCTCAGCATTGAGAGGGTTAAACCCCCCATCTTAGGTTTCAGATTGGCTTTGGGGAATACATACCAAAGAGAGATTTGTCTTCCTGCTTTATCCTTTTATATGTGGGTTTTATACACATTATTTTTATGCTGATAAGTCAGTAGACTTATTTTGATGAATATACCTGTACTTATTACATAACAAGGTTTGACAATGAGATATGTGCAACTTAAAAGCATATTGATGTTATGGACCTGCCCGGATACCAAATATAGTCTTGACATTCATCAAGAGCTGAAATACACCTGCTTTCTGAAATACAAGCATATTTCTGTAACATTTTCAGAAAATTGATAATAGAATATTCCTTGCCCTTCTCTTATCCAGCTTGGCCCCTTATTCAAAAAGTTATTGTTAAACCCTGTCTAGTGGTTTATGTGATGTTTCATCAGTATTTGCAGTTATCTACTTCATTGCGGAGTTATTCTGCAGGATAGTTGAATTATACACTCAGAAAAATAACTCATAAGAATATGCCTTTACTTATGAGGATTGCAGTTACCAACATTGTTTTCCATGTTTTAAGTGGGATGTTTTTTCTTTGTTTCATGTGCAAGGCAGCTGATACTGATACAGTGCAAAGATATCCTTTATTTCAGCTAAATATTACTTTTTATTTGATGATATTGAATCGAGCATTGAGAACTAGCCTCTCCTTATATATCATAGATAGAAAAAAGTCTAAATTGAGATGCAGTTTTGAAAATTAACCAAGAACTGACTTGGGTTAGAGAAGTTTTAGCTGTTTTAAGAATGCAATAAAAACATGATTACATTTTTCATGTTTGGGTTAAAACTATTTCTGTTATTTGACTCCTCTACAAGATAGCGTTAATTGATACAGTGCAAAACTAGTTAGACTGGCTGTTTGGTAGAGGAATAAAATATCAGAAAAATATCAGAATTGGATCTGATCAAAGGATAAGCTTTTGAGTAGCAGTTTTTATGATTATTATAAATATGTATTATGATTTATTGCTGATATTTTTTTCTGTTTGAGACTTGTGAGTTAGAAAAAAAAAGATACTGGTAGCCCTTCGCTAGTCAAACATTTCCACAGCTTTACTGTTTATAGAACTATCTATTTTGTTACTTATGTAATTTTTGTCTAAGCATTTTCCAGTTTTGATAAGGTATTTATATCATATGAACCTTTTACTAGTTTTTATTAGATGAAGTGCCAAAGACAATCAATATGTTAAGGCATTGATACTTACCAGACAGATATTAGACTGAAATTATTATCCCCTAAGACATTCATAATCTTATGAAATTGACGTCTAGGAGTGGCAAGCTTTATTTCAAGACTGCTAATGTATTATTGGTTATACATTGTTGCGTAAGTTTTGTTTTATCCAGATTTATATATGACAATTATCTCAGTAGAATAGTAAGGATTGCTTGATCACATTGAATGTTTGAATGAAGTAGAGGGAAAATGTGTGACAGCAATCAGGTCAAATATGGTAACCTGCTACTTTTCCATCCGCAAACATGTGCAATTGTTTTCCAGAAAAGTGTTTGATAAAATAAAGGCAAAGGGTAAAATGCAATAATTTAAGGCAACAGTGTGAGTGCCTTCATTGTTGGATAAAAAGATCATAGTAAATATGTCTAACAGTAGTTATTTTTTCAAAATCAATAATTTTAATTTGTTTTCCCAATTTAATGGATTTGAACTCCTGAAAAAAATCATGATTTAAAATGTATTTCCATTAATCATTTACTAAATTACAATTAAACATGGTCTGAAATACCTAGTTTAGTTTTGGGTTAAACCTAAAATCAACAAAATTAAATGTGTCTAATCAATACTGCATTTTAACCCTATTGCTATTGAATTCCGTCAAAATAAATATGCTTTCTTTTCCTTTGTCTATATGATCTCATTAAAGCAACTGGACTGCTTAACACCAACTGTCTGCATCACTGAATGTTGAAATAAATTATGTATTTATACTTATCTGAGTGTTTCTTTTAGCAACTTATTACTCCTGCCTAGGGTTGGATACCGTTAAAGACGTAACGGTAAGGTATCGGTACCAAAGAAATGGTACAGTATTTTAACGGTCCTGTTAGCGGTACCTTATTTCATTCTTACCTTAAAAGTTTTGTTTTATCATTTTTAGGATCCTGGACATTTCCTTATAAATGATGACTTCATAGTGGTTAGTATCATTAAGAGTACCTTTGAGGAATGAAATAGTATGATAGGGTACTTTTTGAAATGATACTGGTACCGGTACCGGTACCTCTCAACCCTTCCAATGCTGAGGCTACTTTCGCCCAAAGCACAAAGATTCTTGAAAAACGTCTTAACTCTGTCATGCCTATAACCCACATATATATATATATATATATATATATATATATATATATATATATATATATATATATATATATATATATATATATATATATATATTTATATATAAAAATTATTAGGGCGCAAATGACTGTAAACCAAACTAAAAAATATTCTATCAGTGTTTTATTGAATCCTAATTATACAACTGTGATTCCCACTTAAGCTAGTCCACTAATTCTACCTGTAAAAAATATAATTATTCACAGAGACAGATGTTTTCCAATATGTTGTTGGATTCCAAAACTAGGACTTCATTTCCTTACATGTGATAAATTCATTACTACTGGTTGTTGTTATACAACTTGTTGCATCACCACAAGTCTACATGGAACAGTTATATTTTTTGAACCTTTTCAGGTAATAAATATCCAAAAGGCACCTTCTCTATATAAAATGAAATGATTGGTACCTGGGAAAGTAAAAAGCTTGTTTAGCCACTGTGAAAACCATGTTGAAAATAATGAACAAGACTTAACTGAAGAAGTCCGAAGTAGGGGAGATTGAAATTAGATTCATTTTCATATCATTTAGCTCTTTCTTCCTTCAAGTCATAGTTTTGTATTATCACACATTAGATGTATGCTTGCCACAGCTGTTTTGAGGGCTCAGCAAATTTGCCATATACTGTATGCAAAGTGTTTCTCTAGCTTTCTTTAACCTATGTTTGCTATTCTGGTGGTAGAAAACTGCACACTTCCCTAGAAAGTTGTTAACCCCGCTGAGGCTACTTTCGTCCAAAGTACAAGGATGTAAAGTTGTTTGAAAATCATTTTAATCCTGTCATTTTGGTATTTATTGGATAGCTCTTGCTGGGTCCTCTCAGATGAGTACCCATGAGCCAGGGTTTCAGTTATTTTTCAGTTTTTTTGCATGATTTTGTATTGGCAAAATTAGCCACCTGCAGCATTAGGGTTAAGAGTTTTTATTTGTGGTAGCCTTTCTTGTGGCTATCGTCATGGTGATAGCTGCTGTGTCCATAGTGGTTATTGTAGTAAGGCTCATGATGACTGTAGCCATACCCTTCTCTGTCATATTTATCATGTTGATTGCCATAACCATGGGCTCCACCATGACCTTTATAGTTGATATCAGTGTCTTCCTTGTACCAGCCAGATCCGCCATAGTTGTAGTTCTTGTACTTGTTCCCCTTGCCCTTATAGTAGTCGTCGTGATCGCTGTGGTAGCCATGGTCACCGTATCCACGGGAATGGTAGCCGTCTTTGTGATTGTTTCCGTGACTGCTCTTGCCGTAGCTGCTGTAGTCGGAGTGGCTGTTATAGTCCTTGCCGTGCCCTCCTCCATACCCCCCGTGCCCGCCACCCCCATACCCACCACCCCCACCCCCATGTCCCCCATACCCGCCATCATGTCCCCCGTACCCGCCATCGTTCAACTTGACGGCTGTTTCCGTTTTCACCTCCCTCCTGCGTCGCACATGTTGTTGGTAATACGTCGATCTACCTTGCCCCGCATTTGGTCCATAATTCCCTTGCCCCTGGTGGTAGTCTACGGAACTAGAGTCACTTTTCCGGCTCTGGAGATTCTGATGATTCCCATAGTACTTCCCCTGCTCTGGCTGGTGAGTAGCATAACTGTTAGCTTCATTTGTTCCATATGTGTCTTTATTGTTATTGTAGTAAGGGTATCTTTGGGAGGATTCCTTTATATGTGTATTGTATTGATACTTATATTGTGATGGTTTGCTATAGACAGAGTTACCATAGTCACCGTTACCTGCCGTATTGTCGTTTCCATAGTAACTGTTGTCAATGGAGTTTTCTTTGTTGAAGTCCTTGCCATAGTAACTGTTGTCAATGGAGTTTTCTTTGTTGTAGTCCTTGTTGCCATAGTAATCGTTACCATAGATGTTGCGTGCCTTGTCCTTCCCACTGTTTGAGTAGGCTATTCCCGGTACCCCTTGATCGCGGTACAGTGTAAGCACATAGCTCCTCATGTTGATGGGTTCTTGGTGCTGCTGGTTGTTTTGCTCCACGCTGCCGGTTGAGAATTCGCTAGGACTGTACGAGGATTGGGACGACTCCTTCAGAATGGAGATGAGGGAACTCTGTGGACGGATAGCTGAAAAATAAAAAAAAATGAACAAAAATTTAATCCAGTGATAGGAGACTTATCACAGCTTAGATTAATAAAAACAAGTGGATATGTAACCAGCCGGTCAACCTGAACAAGCTGGCTGCACCGAATAGCCCAAAAAGTTGTGTTCTGCACATGTTGGTGCGCAAGTTTCTCTGTTATGTAAAAATACGAGAGCCCTCGCTGGTCTTTGTATCCTAGGGATGTCACACTGAGGCCAGATTTGAGATCCCTGGCATAACTAGGTCTTCATTATAGCACATATAGTAATTGGTCTCTTGCTACATATCCATTCTTTTATTCATCTAAGATCACATTTATTCATCTAATGCTAATCAGTAGGCAGACTGTAAAGTAGTTTTAAAGAGGTCTGGATAGCGTCAAAAATCTAGATTTTATTCTATTCATGTCCACATCACACACACAAACATTGCCGTAACAATAAAACATACTACTTAGATTATCACCAAATTTTCGTTAACTTTTTAAAAAATCCAATCTAAGGATTTTCCCACACTTAAAAACTTTGAAAAATCAAAAATGGAACAAGAAAACTGGAAAACGGCCTTATATAATGACTTACAGTCGTAAAAACCTAAAAATTAAAGAAATCTCATGCTAAGCAACTAAACAATGCTGTCTACACGATGACGCCACATGCGTCTCTTTTGTTCTATTCATGCATAGGACCAATCCAAGTGCTTGAGATTTGAAATCACTATGGATTGAAGCTGATTTGGTAAATGAAAATGTTCAGATAATTAAACTAACTCCTCGTGAAAGTCTTCCTAAGCAGTCATGGTAATCGGTAGAGCTGAAATTGCCCAGTACCTCTGCAGGCCACTGCTATCTCTGTATACCAGAACCCTGGGAGTAGTAGGGGATCCATCTCTCTGCAGAACCTTAGATAAAGAAAAACATGGATTGGTCACCACAGACCAATTACCACAGGACACACCTAATCTCCCCTCAGTGTGATAGCGTCACAAGGAAACAAACAGACTAGGGCTCATGTATTTGTTTATATTATAGAGAAAGTTGCGTGCGCACATGCTCAGAACGCACCTCGAGTGGTTCTTGTCAACACCTGGGCTAGGAGTTGTGCCCAGGCTGCTGAGTAAGATCTGCTGGTTGCGTATTCTCTGATCAACATTCGTGACAGAACTGATTACTGATTCACTTCACTTTAGTATACAGTGAAGAGTGTAAGAAAATAGGCATGCCCTTTGGACATTTACTCAAGGTATGCGAAGGAAAACCACCATTAATGGGGAAGTACAAAAATGACAAGAAAGAGAATCAAGGGGGAGAGACAAGATGTCAGAAAGAGAACCAAAATTTCGAAAAAAGGAACCAAGGTGGGAACCTGTATGTTTCCAACTGATAATGATCTGTAAAAAATATATGAGTCCAGGTAGGATGTGCAGATGACGTCATCAGAAATAAGTGATATGTGTGACTTGTGCCTTGGCCCTTTGACACTGTGACCACAGACATTGTCCAATGGTTATCTGGAAAGATCTGTTAGATGAATTTGTATATGTTCGCCCTTTATCTGCTGAACTGGAAAAATAAGCGTGAAAAAACAGGAAACTCAACCCAAACCTGAGTAACCTCTTTGCATAGTTAGTAATAAAAAAAGGACCGGCTTCCTTGATCCAGGGACACTTCAATAATAGATTCTCCTAACCCGGTTTGTGTCTCTATCCAGGCCAGCTGTTCTTAATACTGACGTCTATAATGCCTTCAGGCCATATAGACGTCAGTATTAAGAACAGCTGGCCTGGATAGAGACACAAACCGGGTCTAAGATTCTCCCTGCTTGATCGTAGTTCAGTACCGAAACTCTAGCACCTTTTTTACTGATTTTTGATATTGTGTGGCGGGGCTTACATGGGCAACACCGAACATCCGCAATAAAATATCGTTGCCTACATGTAGTAAGGTTCAATATTATTGAATTTGAACTACATGTAACTTGTTCGCAGCTGATTTCACCGACTTTGCCCGGCCGTCTCTTGGCTTTCTAAAATTTCCCTTACATCAATGACACCAGCGTAAGTGGTGTCATTCTTTTCACATTAATTTTTTCGGTGCATGTGCGTTCGTTTTTGGCCCAATCAAACGTTTCATGAAGAAATCGCACAAAGACACAACTTCGAAAAAAATCGTCCCCCATGTTTATGTTGACCCCGTTCAATGCCCCAATAGAAAATTTCCTTGTAAATGAAATGACACTGTTGTACATTACCTTTGCCGCGGAAAATCGTGCCTTCCTTATTTTAATTTAGCATGAAGTTTTCAAATATAAAAAATATTTTAAGCGGACATAAAGTATATTTTTCAGTATAGGAAGGAGAATTACTAAAGAAAAGAATTACTATGTGTATAGAATGAAATCAGGAGACTTCGTAACCAAACTGGTTCGTAACCAAACTGATGCGTACCCAAGTAGCTTCGCACCCAAGAGATTTCGAAGTCTCCAGCTTGCGCCTAGAATTCCGATATTTGTTTCATTTCTACAAAAATGATACAAATCTAGTCATTATAAATTATTTTCCTCTATAAGGTTAATGTTCTTTATACATCCGGTTCCCTCACAAGTTCATAAATAACTTGGCCCCGCCTTTTGACTATTGATGCTTTGCATCTACAACCGTACTTGTTATCATTTGGGAACATATACATGTTCCCACCTTTGTTCACGTTTTCGAAATCTTGGCAGAGGCCTATATACATGTATTATGGGGCTCCGTTTATAACATCCATACCTTTGTCGACAAAAGCAATTTTGTCGACACAGAATTCTAAGACGTTTCACTTGGCGAATGGTCACGCCATGTGTAACACAAAATACTTTTGTCTGACAAAAGTTGATTTTGTCTTGACAAAATTACTTTTGTCTAACGAAAGTAACTTATGTTGACAAAAGCAATTTTGTCGAGACAGAATTCTAAGATGTTACACTAGGCGAACGGTCACGCCATGCGTAACACAAAAGTACTTTTGGCCAACAAAAGTACTTTTGTTTGTTACACACGGAGCGACCATTCGGCAAGTGTAATGTCTGAGAATTTACATCGTAGTATCTTCCACTGATTGTAGATGGCGTG
This sequence comes from Maea johnstoni, assembly GCA_963942565.1. Lineage (NCBI taxonomy): Eukaryota > Metazoa > Annelida > Polychaeta > Spionida > Magelonidae > Maea > Maea johnstoni. The sequence continues at coordinate 52,551,069 of OZ012685.1, forward strand.
ACCTATATATGACAAATGCACCATCATGATGATTTAGGTTCAAAATGTGCCTATAAGTGTCACCTTTCAAATAAGACCACCCGAAAGTCTGTCCTGTTCAGCACTCCTTAGATATGGCTTATGAAAGTTATTTAAAAACTGGCCTGAGTCTGGGCATAGAGGCTGACATTAACAGGGCAGAGCACAAATTTAAGCCTAATTTTGATTGGTCGAGATATATCAGTGGCAGTCACTTCCAGCCACTGATATCTCTCAACCAATCAGAAGCAGGGCTGACAGTCACTTCCTACCACTGATTTCTCTCGACCAATCAAAATTGGGCTTAAATTTGTGTAATGTCAGCCTCTATGCCCAGACTCAGGCCAGTATTTTACTAACTTTCATAAGCCATATGAGGAGGACAGACTTGTGGGTGGTCTTATTTGAAAGGTGACATGTATAGGCACATTTTGAACCTAAATCATCATGATGGTGCATTTGCCCTTTAAGGCAATCACCGCCACATCCATTTGGTCTACTGCTACTGGTCACTGGTACGACCTGATATACTTGGAACGAATGGTTGCGTCATGTGTAACAGACAAAAGTACTTTTGTCCAACAAAACTAACTTGTCTTGACTTGACTTTTGTTTCGTCTTGGTTCGTCTACCACGCGAATGGTATTGAGCTCGAAACCCGGCGAAACCAACAATGTGTACAAGGTTGATCTTGTTAATCTTTTTGGTAATATTGTATTTGAATATTTTTCAGCTTTTGCCTCTAGAGTTTATTTAGTGAGATTGACATACCAGCTTGCGTGCGGTCGCAGACGACCTGTGTCCGCACAACTTCGCTTGTCCTACCAAAATTTTACTCCCTCAATCCAAATTTTCCCCAGTTGAATTGAGTCTTTCTATGTTTTGAGCAGAGCGACAGGTGAAAAATAGAAAGAGAATCAACATTTTGAAAAGAAAAGGGCGTTTCGTCGAATCTTTCCCCCTCAGTATCGATATCCGTAACTGCGGACGTCATGACTTACCATTCTGCCTGCTGTCCGCGCCGCTGTATGCATTATCAGGGTAATCTCTCAGTCTGTGGGAGCAGCTCACCGAAACTAAGGTGGCCGCCAACCAAACCAGACACAACAACGTCGTCCGCAACGTCAACATCATCACCATCAGCGGGAACTTGTCGACTTTTACACCTCACCGATCCTGCTCTCTCTTACACTCATCTATCCCACACTAAATGATAGCTCCTATGGACGGCACTAGTTATTACCGATAGAGGCCACATTAGTACCGGCTTGTTCAGCATATTCGTCTGATTTATTGGCGAAATTTCCTCCCTCGCTTTTATTTGTAGGCATACATCATTTTAATCTGAGAAAGTTTCGGCTACGAAACTGGTGACAAGCACCTGATAACATACGTCATAAAATGATCGCGATAAAAGTATAATCAGAGGCAATAAACGTTAAATTGCCACCAGATCCACGTCTGCATTAACCCATTTACACTTAGAGCGGCCAAAACAGGCCTGACAATTTTGGAAATATTTTACTTAGAAAAGAATTATCTGGAAAATATTTGAAGGAGAAACGTCGAACAGAAGTCAAACAACAACTCTTCTTCAAATATTTTGTTAAATTCTGCTTTATTTACAAGTTATTTGCTAAAGTATGAGAGTAGCAGACGTTTTTTTCTCAAGCAACTCTGAGTGTGAATGGGTTAAAATATGAACATAAGTGATATCCGGGCCAAGTGTGATATAAAGAAATTTCTCATTTTTTCACTAAACAGCTTTATTTTGCAAATAATAATATTTGATGAAATTATAATTTTCAAATTAAACAAGACAATGATAGTTTTTAAAAAAATGCGTTGTACTTCCTTTACATAATCGCATTCATAAATAGCCGCAGGCAAAATTAATCATTACAAAAACCATAAAGTTGAATTCTTAACTTGCGGCTAAAATGCTCCGAGCGTTTTCTGCTTTAAATAACTAGTGAGTGTGGTGCAGTGGTAATCATTTGAAATGGTACAAATGGATCAAAGACATATATTCGCTTCAACAGTTTCCTTTTATTGGGCTACGGTATGTTTTTATATAACAAAAATAATTGATCAGTTATGATTTTTTGAAATCATATTTCGATTTTCTCTTTTTGTTCTATTTGTGGGGAAGGCGAAGGGTGGGTTAACTTGGAATCGACGGACTTCGCTTGGCAGCTGACATCCTTACCGGCATCCCATTGGCTGAGCGCTAACACTGCACCGGCGGCAAGCGGGATCTTTGATCGTTGTTCTCCGAGATGCTAATGACTGACTTTCCAGTCCATGCATACCACAACTTTTTTTAAATCGTTTTTATTCATTTTCTACCAGTTACAAATGGTAAAAATACAAATTGTTGAATGCGACATATCAACTTTCATAGCATGAATATTCACAATGTAGCTTACAAGAATTTAAATTTACAAATGGCAAGTAATGTCAAACCTTCCAATGCTGAGGCTACTTTCGTCCAAAGCACAAGGATGCAAAGATTGTTGATTACCATCTAAACCCTGTCATGTTGGTATTTATTGGATAGCTCTCGCTGAGCACTCTCATATTAGTTTCAGTCATTTCGAACGTGTGAGTATGTACCAAATCTTTATACATTTATTTTTTCATGAATATTGGAAAGGAGAACTTAGTCTTTGTCGATTTTTTTCTTTTGACGTAATGTCTGTATTTCTTTTGTGAATAAACATTCTTAGTTTCATATTTTAAATTTAGTATTCGTTTTGGTTCTTTTTTCATGGTGTTGCAGATTTCCTTTTTAGTTAAAAATGTTATACCATTGATTGCAAGAGCATTTTCGAAGTCCCCTACTAATATTTTCATATTCGATAGGTTTTAATTCTATATGCCCAACTCTATTATGCACTCATCCATGTGTCCATTATCTCTTAAATTGTAATTGAATAGCAGAGTAGTCTATAACTATGTCAATCATCGCATCCGAGTTAACCAGCCGGCCAAAGTATAGTTCAGTCAATTATTTATAGATGGCGCTATATGGCGCTATTCTGAAATCTAACTCAAACAGCGACCTCTTCCCAGCCCGCCTGATGTATCTGAAATTAACATAGGAATATGGAATGCACTCAGAAAGTATTATTTAGAAAAATCAATGCAGATTGGTTTCTGATTACCATTTCTTCTTGAAATAGTTGGCAAATGTTGCTTTAGTCAAAGAGATTTGACCAGAATATTTAAGGCGTTCGGGCGTCACAAGCTGCATGATATTAATACGTGTACAGTTACAAAAATCAGCAATAGATCCCGCGGGGGGGGGGGGGGGGTTACTTCGGTATTTAGGGGGGGGGGGGGGGGTGCATACGCTCGTTATCAAAATTTAAAAATGCCCCTAGAGCACTGATTTCAGGCCAAAAAAGCACCTTATTTTCAAAATACGCTGACTTTTTCCAGTATAAATACACCCCTTCTTTTATCAAAACACTGTCATCGGATGAACGGGAACACGTATTTTAACTTATGATTTTATAATCCTCTGCCTATTTACAGCGGCAGCAGACTCGGAAGCCAAGTCACTTCGGTAGTCACTCTGCGTCAGAGCCGCGGATACTTCGTGGATTGTAAGGAGATTTTCACCCCCCCCCCCCCCCCCCCCCCCCCCATACTTCGTACCTGGGTACAAAAAAGTACCCTTCTTTTACCAGTGTTTACAAATCGCGGACATGCGACCCCCTTCTTCCGAAAAAATACGTAACGCGGGTACAGCCCCCCTCTGCTCTGTACCTGACAGCGGAGAGCTCCCCCCCCCCCCCACCCCCCCCCGGGCAACAGAGTTGCCATTCCCCATGAGGTGCACGTGACCAACCACTGTGGTGTATATAGTACCAGCAATATTAGTAGATAGATAATACCACTTGGTCGTCCTAGCTCTATGTGGATTCATACATAAACTGAGTCTGCTGAGTTAAATGTGAAGTAATTTGGCCTCTCTGGCCACCCTGACCACTTGATGCTTGGTAACAAATAAAACGACAGAAAAATATATGTAACAGCCTAGAAATCTAGGTTAAACAAGTATAGGTTCAGCACCTCACCGATAACGTCTTATTTATTATTCTGTAAACACGTGGTCAAAGTCCTTTTTACTAATTTGCATTGTTTGTCACTAAGAAATAGGTTGCGAGGGTAGCATATTATTATACCAGGTGCCTTGGGTACAAATCATTGTGAATGCGCTGACTTTAGCGAAACCTGTGGGATGCAGACAACTTGGGTCCTGTGCGTGAGGGTCCCAGCCTCCGAAATGTATCACAGTGCCGACTTTTCATTCCTGCACCAAATGCGCGGGCAGCCTGGGCGTAATACACGGCCGCATGCCCGGTAACCACCCCTTTTCCGTCGCGTGGCATGGATGCATGGATGACCTCACAACTGAACGCAGTATTGATTCGCAATCTACGTGGGTTATTGATGTGTATGGCTTATTTTTGACATGCTATCCTTGAGAGTTTGTACAACCTGGCACTGGTGGACGTCCGGTGAACTGGTGCAGGAACTGAATGTCTGTACTGTAGTAACATATCGGTTCCCTAACGAGCGAGGTTTATGAACGATTTTTTGACATTCAGTGTATTCATTTTTTGTCATTTGGAACACGCCTTGTATTGCTGTACTTAGTGTGCGAGGCACTTGCTAAGTGAATTGTTTGGCTATCCATATGTAGTCATTTTTACCAATATGTGGAACCTAAAAATAACCTCAACATTTATCGCCATGGCTATCGAGAATATTTCCATCAATGGAAATTTCTGCCTCTTCGTGGGAGAAAAATGGGATCGATATGTCATAATATGTAATGTGCACATCGAGTATTCACATCTCGGATATGTAAATGAACATAATATGTTCATTTTTGGATTGTTCACTTCACGTTTTGGATTGATATATCGGCATCTTAATTTATACAATGAACAGTCTAAGCTCATGCCAACGGTCACTGGTGCTTGCCATCAGAGATTCTAGTGCTGGTGCCTCAGAGACACACTCTTAACCCTTATGCTGCTGGCGTCTAAGTTGGCCAATATGAAATAATGCAAAATTCCTGAAAAATCCCTGAAACCCCGACATATGGGTACTCATCTGAGAGTACTTCGCTAGGGCTATCCGATGAGTACCAATATGACACGGTTAAGGTGGTTTTCATTTTTTTTTTTTTGCATTCTTGTGCATTGAATGTAAGTAGCCTTAGCATTGGAAGGGTTAATGTATGTCCGGACTGCCCTTAACATAAATATCCTGTAGATGGCGCCACGTTACTCGAAGTACGGATGTAGGCATACAGCGGATGCAAGTGCCCGGCTAGTTTTTCGCCGGTTATGGAATGACCATTGGTATTTCGGTATTTCGACACTCACAACTCTGTGTCTCTCTATATTTGGAGCAGGAATCCTTTCCTGCTTGTGTGGAAGCTTATGGAAAAATTTTGAGTTATATGTTTGGTTTTCTACCACATCCCTCACCTTCGAAGTTGAGCATTTCATTTTTTTTTCTTGGCAGAAAATATTGTCAAGTTCGGTAATACATGCTCCAACCACAGTAAAGTCACTTGTAAAGGCATGTTCTGCCAAGTGAGTGCCGATGTCTAACTTCAGGTACTTCCGCACGCCTATGACAAACTCATCCTGTGAAAAATTCTTCTCAACAGGGTGTAAGACTTTTAAGGTTAAGTAAGCTAAGAACAATGCATATTTTAAAAAAAACGGGGCTCCTATCCACAATTATAGACAGGGACCGTAAAAACTTTATTTTCCCGCCCTCTGCAGAGGGAGGGTAGATAAAACTTTTGACACTTTGACACTTCGAAGCTTTAGTCTATATTGTCACAATTGGCTATCTGGGGTTTCCGTAATGTCAAACCTTTGCTTCCACTTTCTGGTTTCACCTCTGTGATCTCTGCAAAGCATGTAGTATAGAGTTGCATGGGGTACTGGAAGGCTTACATTATGAAAAATGACACATGACTAGTTCTACCATGTATGGACAACCCACTACACATTGTGCCAAGTTCGGGTCAAGCAATTTAACTTCCCGCACCGTCAGGGCCAATCCTCGTGTACTGACCTGTTAGGCAATCCAACGATGAGTGAAGCCCTCCTGGACAACATAATTGTTCGAAATAAAACCTAAATGATATGATTATGTATAAATATATATATATATATATATATATATATATATATATATATATATATATATATATATATATATATATATATATATATATATATATATATATATTTATATGTATGTATGTTTGTTTGTATATATATATATATATATATATATATATATATATATATATATATATATATATATATATATATATATATATATATATATATATATATATATATATATATTTATATATATATATATATATATACACATATATATATATATATATATATATATATATATAGAGAGAGAGAGAGAGAGAGAGAGAGAGAGAGAGAGAGAGAGAGAGAGAGAGAGAGAGAGAGAGAGAGAGAGAGAGAGAGTAGTAGTAGTAGTAGTAGTAGTAGTTGGTGTTTTTGCCATCATGGACAGAGATTAACATAACCTAACTAGATTATGTGAATGTATATCTCCGTCATATTGGTTAAAGTAAACATGTCGTGCCGCGACCCCTGGTGGGGGATCCAGTCACCTGAGATAAACTCGCTGTATGACGAATGGCACGTATACCAGTATAGAACACTCGGTATGTGACCCCCAGTAACCAGGCAACCAGACTCATACCAACTGATTTATGCCTGGACTAAGGACAAGTCAACGCTCTGCTAAACTGGGTTGCATTTGGGTGAATAACCTTTCTTGTGCTAAATGAAAAAGGTTACGAGTTGGTGAATTTTTTTTTGCTCCAGACAGGGTGCTATAGTATGAATATTTTTTTCAGTCCCAGATACGCATTAACCCTTCCAATGCTGAGGCTACTTTCGTCCAAAGCATAAAGACGCAAAGATTTTTGAAAAACATCTAAACCTTGTTATGTTCACATTCATGGGGGATAGCTCTCGCTGAGTACTCTCACCCCGACTCTCACCCAGCGGGCACTTTACGTACAATGTACGTACATTGTACGTACAGTTGGTACAATGTACGTACATTGTACGTACAGTGCCCGCTGGGCAAATGAGTACCCATGTACCTGGGTTTTCAGGTTTTTTTAATCGTACTGCATTGGCCAAAATAGCCACAAGCAGCATCAAGGCTAGACAATCATAGAAGTTGACCCAGATTGTCAGACAAGCATAAAAAGAGAAACTTTTTCTTAGTCTAGGTAGCGATACATGCACGCAATTACATATGACTTTTTCGAAATTTACGTTCCCTTCATTAAAATGAAAATCATTAATCTTTAGAAAATCTTAACGACACTAGTGATAGATTACTATTTTCCTTAACACGACATATTCCACCTTCAAGCGATATTCTAGGTCTACACATAGAATATTGTAAAAGGGGCAAGAAAAAGTAGCAAGGCAGCGCAGACTCGTGTGTGATTTACGGTTTTCTATGGAATGCCATTAATGCATTTATTCACTATTTCTCTAAAGAAAAATCATTTTTCTTTAAAGAAAAATCATCTTTCTTTAAAGAATAACGGTGAATAAATGCATTAATGGCATTCCATAGTTTTCTGTATCTGTATATATGTACACGCAACACACTAGCAGGGCTCACTACTGAGAATTATGAGACGGACAGCATAAACCTTTGCAGGCACCTGGGAGTAGGGGATGTATCTCTCTGCAGGCACCGACATAAGTATTTGCCCGTTTGCCTCGGCAAGTGAATATTTCACAAAAAGCTTGCATCTGCCCGAATGCATTGGCAGGCTGTTTTCTGAACACTACACATGTTTATAACGAAAATGGTATAAATACCCAGAAATATGAATTATGAAATCCTTGATAAATAATACAATGCTTTGAGCATATGTTGTAACTTATTTTGGGCTAGGTAAAAATGATGTCGGCCAAGTAAAGATCAGTAATTGTACTTGCCCGGCATTTAAAGTTAGTTCTGACACTGATTTGAATGCCTATTGGAATTCCTCGCACAGTTTTTGCCTTTCGTCAATGGCAAAGGAGAGGTATAGCGTTATCATCTAAACAACCTAACCCCCTATGTCTTATGATCAAATCTTAGCATTGACAAGGTTGGGGCTGAAGATTTCTGGCCCATCTCGCAGGCTATTCTAACGTACTTTGATAGTAAAGCTTCAAAGTGAACATCAATATGCCCAGGCTCTGCTGTCACCAGTAGTTTTATCAGTTTTGTGAGTCGGAAATGTTTTTAACGTTTATTTTTATTCTTTTCATTTTTACTTTTTTATTTTTTATTTTTTTAATTTTTTTTTTGCTGTTACACTCGCAACTCCTTCCCACCTTTGGCTTTGCTGCTACATTACATCTAAAAGAAGTTACCACTGTGTTCGGCTTTACAGGAGAGAGAGAGAGAGAGAGAGAGAGAGAGAGAGAGAGAGAGCAACCAATGGTCATATTCATATTAGGGCATTTTAAATAAGTGAGTTCGCAGTTCATTTAATTAATAAATGGTTTATGGGATAACAACGCACTAGTTTACTAACAAGTACGTTCATAAGGCCAGGGTGCGTTAATAAGAATAACCCCTGCGCCTGCCAGGCACACGACCGGCTTAACGCAATGACGTCATTTTAATGATTTAAGGCCCCGCCCCCTGACCTTGAACCCAGGTGACATTTGCCATATAAGGAAAGTGGGCCCCATATCGAGGCTGTTGACTGGAGAAGAGCAGTGGGAGTCAGCTGATTATACCGGGTTGCAGGAAGGATACCTCCCTTTAATAGGAACTATTATTCGACATTACTCCCTATCGCTGGCGATCGGAGTACAGTCATTAACCGGGATGGTCGTCTGCAGCCTTCTGTAGATATATGCGCTCTTTGACGCGGGAGACACCTTTCGGGAACAGTGCAACATCGACACAAAAGCGCCTTCGTCTGCCAGACTTGACTCCGTCTGAGACTGTGTCTATTGCTCGAAAGTTCTATTTATAGATATTTCTGTCCACAACACCTTTGGTTTAATTCTTGGTCTCAAGATCAGGTCCGTCCGTCGACATCGAGGGGTTGTCCAGATTTCGGTCTCATTAGAGGAGGAATATATGCAACTGAGACAGGATGGCATCAATGCATAAACTTTTACTCAAGCTGAGGTCTGTCCTAGGCCTGGATGCAGTGGAAAATGGGTCTTCATCAGCTATTATAGAAAGAGACTATGAAGAGAGTAGAGGTAAGTGTTTAGGGTATTAGAGGTAGGGCCTAAAGCCATCACGAGTGACAATCCGTGGGTGTCATGAGTGCCCTGAGACTGGAACATAGCTGCCAGTGGCTTGGACATTTTCTGAATCCCTGGATATGTTAATCTCAAATCTGCTATGCATGTACATGTAGGATTGAAAATCATTTTTTTTTTATTATTACAATTATTATTACTATTATTATTTTCATTATTATTATTATTATTATTATTATTATTGTTTATGAAAGCCCACACCCCCCCCCCACACACACATATATTTAATTATATATATGTATATATATATATATATATATATATATATATATATATATATATATATATATATATATATATATATATATATATATATATATTAGTGTGTCAACTAATTGAAAGATCTGGTAATCGATTTGTCAAGCTGTGAGTCTTTTTTACTGTGTAGGAAATTTGATTTAGACGCTTAACCCTTCCAATGCTAGTTCCGTCCCATACATAAGAACGCAAATATTTTTTAAAACCATCTAAACCCTTTACTGTTGGTATTCATTGGAAAGCTCTCACTGAGTACTCTTAGATGAGTACCCATTTGCCAGGGTTTCAGTCATTTTCAAGTTTTTTGCATTATCTTGTATTGGCCAAATTGGCCACCCGCAGCAAGCGGGTTTAAAAAAGAGTGGCATTGCGACAAAATGCTGGCTGCTCCATTTCACCAAAAACCTTTACAGTAGGAGATATATTATAATTTTATATCATAATTTTTGCCACCTCATTGCTCCCTATTTCATTGACGATTTAAATATTTCAGGAAAAAGTGATCTAACACCAGCAACAGACAATCTCAACGCCATCTTATTTGTAAGAGCATGCACATGCAAAACCTATGCACCTCTAGTCTGGTCAAGTTTTGGTCATTGAAATTTGCAAGGGACCATGCTAAATGATTTCAAAAATTCCCATATTTGAGTTCTTCGTCAGCGATATGGTTGGCCTGAGATGGGCCATTTCAGGGGTCAGGCTTCGGGACCCCTGCCATTTGGTTAGTTTTTTCTATGCCTGGTGATTTACTTTGGTACTAAGTGACAGTCCCCCATACAATTTTCAACACTTGTGCATTGTGCGTAATGAATGTTATTATCCTGATTGGACAATAAACTATTTGTCAACAACAACCCCCCTCAAGCGCTCACTCCTATAAGCGTAGTTACCTCTGTAATTAGCAAACGCCAGCCCTGAATACTGATACAGAGTACCAGTACAGTTATAATACTTGTATTGAGTACTGGCACAGAATACTCCCAACTAGCACTAAGAGTTGCAAAGTATGCAATTTCTGCTGTTTATGTTATTATGTACACACTTGCAGCCAAGCAAGTATAGAACAAACCACCCTTTACAATTCAAAATGTTAATTTTTTTCTTATACCTGTCCTTTTCTTTTACAATTTTGCCCAAAAGCAATGGAGGAGATTTAAGTCTGTTAAAACAAATCCCCCTCATACAGAACAAACCTGAGATACACTGAATTACTGGATTCAATCTTGATATGGTATATATAGTATTGCAAAAGTGCAAAGACTTGCTACAACTCTGTGTTGACTGGCTCTTTCCTTAGTCTCACTGATCTACCTTAAGTTGATTTCACTCCAGGTTTAGTTCTGAAGTAATCCTCAAGGGGGACACACTTAAGCTGTCAATGTTTTTTTACAGGGACTTAGCCAGGACCCGACCTGCCTGTCTTTTGGACAGGCATTTTCCTAAAAACCTCCTTTTTGGACAGGCAAAAATTTCTTTGAAGAATTTTGAATCATGACTTATATAGGTTAATAATGCAATATTTTCATAACAAATCATCTTCTAAGATACGACTGATATATACATTGCTCTTATTGACACAAAAGGCTATTAAGTGTAGATGCTATAAAGATTTGAACAAGCTAAGTAGCTAAATCTGGACGGGCAGAAATTTTGAAATTGCTGTTTTGGACAGGCTTTTTAAAAATCGTGGCTGAGACCCTGACCAGGAATGGTAGATAGATGGCACCACCTGGTCCTCCTATCTCTAGAGGTTCATACTCAAACTGGATCCTCTATTCCCATGGTGAGATAAGTGTATTAAACTAAATTGACCACTATGACCACCTATATTATTTGATGCCTGGTAACAGAAAATACATGATAGAAAAGTACATATGACAGCGTAGAAATCTAGGCTACCATTGTACAAACTGCTAGTACATTTCATCATGGTAAACATGACCTATTAACAAGTTGAGACTTGCCTGTACTGGACCCGTTGCTGGTTGACTCATATTTCTGGTTGACCAGTTCTGTACCAGGCGACCTTTTAACCCTTCTGTTACTGGTTCTAAGAAAAAGGTCACCCCATAATCAGAAAAACCACAATTAAAAAACATCATGATGCACTTGTACTTTAACTCATTCAATAACTCATTCACAGCTGGATGCAACTCTAGTCCTGACATTGGTTGATATCCCTTCATAAAAATATAATTGTTACTGTAAATGATATTTGGAAATAAAGGTAAAGGTAATCGGTATATATAGTCTTAAATCCACCAAAATGTTCACACTACCTTCCTTCCCTAGCAGGCCTGTACACACAGAAATCATTTCAATCCCCCCCCCCCCCTATACACCTCTGTACCTTGAGATGTCTTGATGATAAACTATTCTGCTAGGTAATCAGGTTCTTAGCTAGGATTTAGAAACTGGGTGCCTTAAATAGGCTATTGTTATATTTTTGAGCGTCCTATTTTTCAAGTCAGGCGTCAAAATACTTGAATAACAATCATAAATATGTATTTACTTACTGAAATAGGGCAAAATAACCTTACACAATGTCATGAGAATTACTTTATGATGAAGAAATTCAATCATATGCTTGAGATTGACATTTTAAGAATTTTCTCATAGAGAAATTTGGGAGTCGTTAGGGGGGATATTTTAGGGTTTGGGTGTCCAAAGACGCCCTGCTGGCTAAGACTGGCATTATCTAATGATTCTGGCAATGTCTTCTTTAGGTTAACTATTTTGAAAAGGAGAACTGACTGATTTGAACTGTAGATTTTCCTAACCTCTGCTATGATCAAGCGGCTGATCTAGGAAGTTCCATGACTGGAAGCAATTGCTTCCTGAAATTAACCACTCCTTTAGATGTCATGTTGTCATTGCAATTGAAGCCCTGCCAAGCTATTTCTGATATCGACTAATCGTGCAATGTTAAATTTAACCACAAGAGTTGTGGGGTTATCACTGGGCGTAATACCCTGATTGGACTTGGAGCCATTGTTGGCAATTACAATCATGGTTTGACCAATCACTTGATCACAAGAGAGACTTAAATGCAATTTGGAACCCATCCCCTGTGATCAGGGACTTAGCAAGGACCCGTTCTGATTGTCTTTTGGACAGACAGTTTCCTGAGAACCTCTTTTTTGGACAGGCAAAAATTCCTGTAAAGAATTTTCAATTTCGACTTTTGGGGGGTAATAACCAAAAGATTTCTTACAAACCATCATAGCTGAAGTGTAAATTCCCTTTAAATGACACAATAGGCTATTAAATGTAGTAAGTTGTAAAAGGATTTGAAGTAGATTAGCAGCTAAATCTAGATGGGCAGAAATTTTGGAATTGCTGTTTTGGACAGGCATTTTTGAAATCCTGGCTAAAACCCTGAATGTGATGACCTGTCTTTTAGGGATATGGAACAGCCTGTGATGTAGCCTACATACTATTGTTTATCACAGGCAAAGAAATGTTATGTTTTTCACCTTAAAAACAGCTGTTATTGCCTCCATGTATAGCTCTCACTCACTATGTATAGATTTGATGTTTTCCCATTTCAAATCCTTATACCACCTACATTTAATAGCTGGATGTGTCAAAAAAAAGCATTCTACACTTCAGTTACATGGCTTAGTAGAAGATGGTTTGTCAGGAAAATATTTGCTTATTAGCCCCAAAATGCCATAATTGAAAGTTCATCATAGAAATTTCTGCCTATCCAAAAAGGAGGTCTTCAGGAAACTGCCTGTTCAAAAGTCAGGCTGGCCAATTCAAAGTGATGCTAAAAACCTGAAAAATGAGTGAAACCCTGGCACATGGCTACTCATCTGAGAGTACTCAGCTAGAGCTTTCCAAAAAATACGAACATTAGATCAGTTCAGCAAATGAAACCAACATGATTTTTATTCTAGTTGTTCATCAGCCCATCACTATAACCAACTATGCTAATTGCCCTTTTTATGTGTGTTGGTCTTGATTTTAGATCTGTGGTTACATCTTTGAAATGCTAAGTCAGTGTCTGTATTTGTATGCTTATTCTGATTTTACACGCAGACTAACAATATTTTGGATTTTTCAGACGATGGTTATCCCTTCACGAACAGTGGATATGGCACTTTCGAAAGTCCCATCGATCATGGAGTATGCAGCGGTCTGGGCCAGCGCATCTGCGAAACCATCCATTCCAATAGAGGTTCTGTACGGGACTCAGAGATTCTCATTCCACAAGATCTTCTCTCCTCCATCTCAAAAGATGTGCTGCGAATGTCCGAGGAAGAGCCTTGCGGGATTCGAGGCTGCATCCTCTACGTCAACATGGAGGAGAGGAACGTCTGTCGTAAGCTCGGCAAACTCGTCTACGACCCGAACACGGTCTCGACATTCGAGGTTTATTTGACTCTTAAGGAGGACCTGAACAAGTGGGGGGTCCTGTCCCTCTTATTGCGCCCCCTGGTGGAAGGCTGCCTAAGCACCCCCTTAAGACGGAGGACGATTGTTTTAAGCCCCGGCTATCAGCTGGCAAAGAAGAAGCTGTATTGTTCAAACTGACCTATAGAGGAGTGTGAGGGTGATAAGGAGATGGAGGATGAGGATGTTCATTGCCATAGAAACGAGGAGGATGAGGGTGACAACTAGGAGGATGAGGATGTGCATTGCCATAGAAATGAGGCTGAGAAAGAAATTGATTAACCCTAATGTTGCTGGTGGCTTATTTTTGCCAGTATGAAATGAGGCAAAAAAGATGAAAAATGACTATAACCCTGCCAGATAAGTACACATCTGAGAGTACTCAGTGAGAGCTATCCACTGAATACCAACATGGCAGGGTTTAGATGGTTTTCAAACATGTTTGCGTCCTTGTGCTTTGGACGAAAGTAGCCTCAGCATTAGAAGGGTTTAAAACAGACCTAGATACTGACTACATAGAGGCACACCCAAAGTGTCCCTTATAAGGTTAAAGAATATAGAGTGCCAAATACCTGGCCACCTTACTCTTCTGAGAAGGCTCAGTGACACACATTTTAACCCTTTTGCTGATGGGGTTATTTTCGTCAAATGCACAAAAAAGCAAAAAAATATGAAAATCATCTTGACCTTGTCATGTTGGTATTCATTGAAAAGCTCTCGCTGAGTACTATCAGATGAGTACCCATTTGCCATGCTTTCAGTGATTTCTCAGCTTTTGTCATCATTTCATGTTGACCAAATTAAAAACCAGCAGCTAAAGGGTTAACCAATACACTTCTAGGGTGCACACATTGTCTGACACACACATGGTAGAATTTGATAACAGAGCAATATTTATTGGGAAATATTTAACTGGAAGTTGTTGTTCCTGTGCAATTCGAAAATCCCTTTTCAAATAGTATTCAGATATTCCCATGTTGGATAAGTCATTTTAAAAGAGGTCAGACTATGTTTGCCCCCTCGAATCAAATGAATCAAGTCAGTCAACCAATTCATGCTCAAGAGTGACAAGACATAGAAATGAATAAATTGAAATAACATTGCCAATTGAAGAAGTGCTCTAAAGATTTTTGTGACTTTCTTCAAGATTGATGGTGTATAAATTTCTTCGTTAAAATGTGGCACATTTTGTCAGGTCAGAGACAAATCATGCATATTGCCAATTGTCAGTATGAAGGCAGTGCTGCCTATAAATACATTTACCTAAGATGTTATATATATATATATATATATATATATATATATATATATATATATATATATATATATATATATATATTTATATATATATATATATATATATATTTATATATATATATTTATATATATACATACATATATATACATCTATATATATATATATATATATATATATATATATATATATATATATATATACATATATATATATATACATATATATATATATACAAATATATATACATATATATATATATATATATATATATATATATATATATATATATATATATATACATATATATATATATATATATATACATACATATATATATATATATATATATATATATATATATATATATATATGCTTCCTAGACCACTGAGATGTGTGGTATCTAATAACATAGGAATTTCAATGTATTTTTCTCCAGGATGTTAAGGTCAGTGGGTACACATTTTCTCTAATTTAACAGGTGGTCACTTGAGCAGATTTGACTCTTGTATTTAATATGTGTAAATGTATTCCTAAAAAGTCTTTCAAGATATTACATTCCATAGCGGCTAGTTGCCTTAGTGATGAGATTCATATTCTTGTAATGTTATATTGTTTGTTGATTTCTGAAGTGCCATTTTGTGAAATACTTTTTTTGAATAAAGGTTCATGACTCTTTGTTTATGATTTTGAGTCAAGCCATAGCCACCTACTTCATGAACTTCACATGATATGTTTGTTTATATAATTGAAAGTAGTGTTCATAAATGAATCAAAATGATATATTCCCTCATTTTGCCAAGAGCAAATCAGTCATACCCTAGGGGAATGGTAAAAGGTGAAAGGTCAAATAACTGAAATCGACATGTTTGAGCTTTAACCTTTCTAGTCAGTATTTGGAGCCTGTTTGAATAGATGGTTATTTTCATACTGAAAAAAGTATTATTGCATCTTTCAGGAAAAGTGAAGAAATGTATAGTTATCATTATATTACTAAAAGGGTATACTATCAATAATTAAATGGTGTTTGACATACACTCTCTTATCTTTGATTCATATCTGATAAAGTATTAGCTAGGTTTGATTGTTGGATTGAAATATTTCTCCATTGATTGATCAGTTAAAATTCATTACTAATAATGCAGCTTTGGTTTTAGAACTTAAGCCTGGCAGAGAGCAATCACAACTTCTGGTTCATAAGTGCAATTCATTAACTTACCCCATTCCTGCCTTAATGACCTGACTATTTTGGTGTATGCCTTATAACTAACCTGCCAATTTGAAATTGAGTGCCCGCTGTAAAATACACCTGGCAGCCATTCTTGTCCAATGTAAGATGAATAAAACAAGTGGATATGAAGCCAGCCGGTCAACCTAATTAAACAAGCTGTGCGCAAATAACCTAAAAGTTACGTTCTGCGCAGCCATTCCAGTCCAATGTAAGCTACAGTTAGGCACTCATAGAAGAGCTATATACAGCAAGACTGGCAGCAAAATTTGTAAAGTCATTTGATTATGGTCCAGAAGTATCAGTAGGTTTCTTACTTCAGACTTATCTGGCCACTAGAAGGTATTCGATTTATAGTCTTGTATACTAGGTAGGCCCCCTAGATTTTTCAGACCAGGGGCCCAAAATAGTATATATTATATCCAGAAATCCTGTTCTTGACCACTAATTTTTTATCAAAAGACCTTTTCGGGCCCCTAGCCTGAAATCTAAGTGTCAGACCCTGTGCTTTGGAGTACTGTTTCTTATATTTCATTGTTCTAAGAAGCTAAATATATATCCTAACTTTCACATTCCAGTTCATTAATTTGGAGAATTTAGTTATATACCTGTATAATTTGACTACCCAGCATTTGAGTACTTATCTAAAACCCTACTGCATGTTCATCGATACTTTCAGATTTCCAAAGCAATTGTTGTCAGAATCTATGATACTATTGAACACTATTTGGGATTTAAGCAAGAATTCACAAAATATTTAAAAGAGAGTTAATGGTTTGGTTATGATCAACATTTCTCCTTCAAATGTTTTCTGAAAATTGTGCGATTTTAGAAAAGATGTTTTCAAAATAGTTTGGAGAAATCAGAATTCCTGGTTGCTACCGCCACCATGAATAGGTTAAAGGTTTTTGTTTATTGTGAAGTTTGTTTCATTTGCTGACATTCCTAAACAGTAGCTGTCATCAGAAGAGATACTAGATGTAATGTACAAATTTATTTTCTTTGATCCTGGTATGGGCTGATGAACAAAGTGAGGTGTTGTCATTGGTGAGGTTAACCCTTATGCTAGAGGCGGCTAATTTGGCCAATACAAAATGATGCAAAAAAACCTAATATATGACCAAACCCCTGACACATGGGTACTCATCCGAGAGTACTCAGCGAGAGCTATCCAATGAATACCAACATGCCAGGTTTTAGAAGGTTTTCAAAAATCTTTGTGTCCTTGTGCTTTGGACGAAAGAAGCCTCAGCATTTTTGAAGGGTTAATGTATAATTATAATCCCTAGATTCTGTCACCACACGCCCAGTCCTTCAAAACATTATATGTACTTGTCATGAAGTCTTATCTTGATAAGTTGTGTAATTCTTTTGAAAGCTTCTTCTTTTTTTGTTATCATTCAGAAATTACTTTTGCCAATTTTAATAAAACTTTTCATGGAAATTATAAACATGAGTGATTTTTAGCAAATGATAATCTATTACTTTAATGCTTTCCGTTTGTCCAAAAATGTTAACCCTTCCGATGGTGAGGCTACTTATGTCAAATGCACAAGGAAAGAAAGATCATCTAAACGTTGTCATGTTGGTATTCATTGGGTAGCTCTCACTGAGTACTCTCAGATGACTACCCATGTGCCAGGGTTTCAGTCGTTTTTTCTGGTGTTTTTGCATATACATTACAGAGAAACTTGTGCACCAACATGCGCAGAACACAACCTTTGGGGTATTCGCTGCAGCCATCCTGTTCAGGTTGACCGGCTGGTTTCATATCCACTTGTTTTTTATTCATCTAAGTCTTTCTGAGATCTCCCATGCTGACAAGTGATGCAACTTTATTTGTGACAAGAGTAAAAAAATGCTCATATCAAATATTGAATAATAGCAATACCAATTTAGATTGATTATGCTGTTATTTAATATGCTGATAAGATGTGTCCTTGACTTCAAATACATGTGCTTTTTATATGGGAATTGAGTCTTTGTCATTCAAAGGTCAGATGTCAGAGGTCAGACATGCTGAAATTCATCAAGTCATCAATGCAAAGTAATTTCAATCAAAAACATATACATATACTATAGAATAGGAAATTAATCTGATTGGTTTATTCTGCTGAATTTTTGCAAGTGGGGTCAGTTCGGTATTATGAAAGTCGGATGACATTGAAGTTCTTATTCCTGTCATTAGAATATTACTCTTCAATTTTGGCTTTTCGGAATAAAAAATCTCGGAAAAATCAAAAAAATCACAAATTCGGTTAATTGGCACCTGGGATTAATTTCCTATTCTACAGGAAACAATATGCCCTGAAAGGTACCATTAAGGATTGTAGTCATTTTCTCTAGTGACTGAAATGGACAACGTACATTTCATTTTCATTTACTATATGCAAATGTCATTTTTGCTATGGAAAGTCTGGCAGATGAATACTTAGTTTATTATTTTTTATACAAATTATGGTGAATAATTGGAACACAGTTTAAGTGTACAAGGCCATCGATACAAATTCAGCTTGAATTCCTTCAGTTACAATCATCTGTACAAATAGTGGATTTTCAGCTAATCAGTATTATTTGTCCTAACTTTTGGTTCCAATGCTGAGAAGCAGAGCAAACAAAGAACTGCTTCATGAGTTGCCATTGTTCATCCTTAAACATATTTTTACTTTTTCAAGGTTTGATTCATATTTTCCTGTTTATATTTTTGTAGTCGGTAGAAATAGAGCTGGATGCATTCGTCCTAGGATTGAGTGGGGTAGGGAATGTCATAGAATCTGTAAGATATATTTAAGCATCTATGCTGAGGTATAAAAATGAATGTTTGTGTTAAATGACAGAAAGACCCCTTTAGTAGGAAGCTGTGATATAGTGAAAATTTTGCATGGAAAAGCTTCAAAAAGTGTGTGATACACACCTTCTAAAACATCAGATTGGTCTTACTGTGGTACAACTAAATTGAAGCTACTCTTAACCCTTATGCTGCTGGTGGCTAATTTGGCCAATACAAAATGATGCAAAAATGTAAAATGAAAATGACTTGGCACATTGGTACTCATCTGAGAGTAATCTTTGAGAGCTATCCAATGAATACCAACATGACAGGGTTTAGATGGTTTTCAATAATCTTTGTGTCCTGGTGCTTTGGACGAAAGTGGCCTCGGCATTGGAAGGGTTAAGGTCATCAAAATGATTCTCATTTCCAAAGTTATAATCAAAAGTATCATAGATCCAGACAACAAAATCTGGAAAAACTTGTAAGCATTAATGGGTTACCTTACAAAATAAAAATATGCCAATTTCACATATTATCTGTCCGGCTCTCCCATCCAATTGAGCCTTTTTTACCGTCCAAAAGTTGATTTTCCTCATCTACTAAAAGTTTTGTATGGTGGGAAATACAAACATTCCAGTGTCACTCATAGGCTTTGCATGTAGTCCAAACAATGCATGGTATGAGCAAGGTCTTGACCAGGATTTCAAAAATGCCGGTCCAAAACAACCAATTCCAAAATTTCTGGCCGTCCAGATTTAGCTACTAATCTACTTAAAATCCTTATATAAAAACAAATTGCGATAGCCTATTGTGTCAGATAAGGCAATTTACACCTCAGTTGTGTCCTAAAAGATGGTTTGTTCAAAAAAAATATTTGATTTTTACCCACCGAAAAGTCAAAATTGAAATTTTTTAATAGAATTTTTTAATAGAGTTTACATAAAACTGCAGAGTTAATGTGCATAAAGTGTAATCAAGCCTTTGAAAGGATGATTGTCTAGGTATGAGTCACTTTCAGGATTTATTGGATTGATTACCATGCCCATACCAAGTATCCGTATTCTCAGCTTCATTTTTATGGCATATTGGCATTATAGAATGGTGTTCTTAATCCTATCTATGTGTGAAGTATAGAGGAGAAAAATTGTGTATTATCTGTGATCATTGATTATGCGATTTGCTAAAAGTTGGTGAATGATGTTGAAATAAAACTATGAAAATGTCAGTGACACACCTTTTGTTGTTCTCTTTTTGTGACTTTTTATTCATTGAATTTTTTATCTAGTCGGCCATTGAATAGATTTGGATCAAACAATCAAGATATACGTTTTCGTATCTCTATGCTTGCCATCACCATGGTAGGATTGGTCATCATGTAAAGGCTAAAAACGTTTTTACCCCAAGGACAATATCTGTGTTGAAATAGGTTTTGAGGTTAAGAATAGATAGCAGATACTGCATATATATATATATATATATATATATATATATATATATATATATATATATATATATATATATATATTAGTTGGCAAGAGCTTGATGAGTATCTCAAAGAAAACCTGCAGGTTATCAAAAATCCTATATCCACAAAACTGACAACTTTCATTATATTTTTCTAACAAAAGCATTCTTTGGAAAAATTTTGAAGGAGAAATGTTTATGATAAGCGAAACAGCAACTCTTCTTCAAATATTTTGTGAACTTATGCTTTATTCCCAAGTTATTTTCAAAGTATGAGAGTAGCAGACGATACTTTGCAGTGATACCAAGTGTGAGTGGTTAATACAGCGGAACCTTCCACACTGTCTGTCAAAAATATACATTTTCTGCTGTATGATTCAATAAAAATTAATGTCATTATTGGAAGTCGGCCCGCTTCCATTTTTCACTTGAAAATTTGTGGTTTAAGTGTTGATTACCAAAGACGTTTACTTTATCATGTTTGTGCACTTGTTGGCACACATTTCTGTCAGTTTACCCGTTTGTCGGCAACTAAAGATATACAACAAACAGAATTGAATTTGCCCATTCACCTGCACTTTGAAAATATACCCAAACATGAATTGAATCATAATTAATTAAGGAATATTTGTAAATGAATCATGATTATTCATTATTCAGCCTTAGATGAGTATTTTCGATTTGTAAATGAATATTATTCAAAACTCTATACAAAGTATCTATATACTTTTTTGAAACATTCAAAATATTCTTTTATCACTGTTATTATGGATTGTAAACTAATTACCAATAATCACAGATAAATCAAGAATATTTAGAAATAAATGTAACCATTCAAAAGTTAGTTCAGAAATATTCTTATATCAGTCAATTATCCCTATTTGTAAATCAATCTACCATAAAAATCCGTCATTTTCAATTTTTCTATTTCATTAACTCATGATATATGGCGCAGAGAGGCATATTTCATGCGTATATTATTATTTGTGCCCATTTTATGTTTCACAGTCCGGAATTATAAAATATTGGTCTTACACAGATGGATTTCAATCTTAGTAGATTGTATATATCCGCTTCAGTGATTGATGACTTAATTTGCGCAACTTTTTAGCTGTCTCCGCCTTGGCTAACGAGGTTTGGGTGGGCGTGGCATCGCTGACTACACTGCGCTCTAGCGGTAGAAGTCATCATTACTATTGTAGCGGAATGGATCCCTGGCCGAAGGGATGATCCGACTAACAAACAGAATCACCTTACTTAAATAAAAGGTTTCTTAGTTCTCTCTTGAAATGAAATAAAGCTCAGTTGGGTTTTCTGACTCTTACAATAACGCTTAGCGAAGGTTGGGGATGGATGTGGTGTTGAAGAGAAGACGGGACGAGCAAGTATAAATCAACAATACAGTTTAATCATCACAGTACAATATACATACCACCGCACTCGTTCTCTATACAGCAGCATCAAACACAATAAGTCCACTCTATGTAAATGACCATCTCGACATCACAAGTCCACAAAAAGTTTTTGATCTCTCTAATCTCTGGTCTCAATGTCTGGTAAATCCGGATGTAAATACACACTCTGCTCAGCTACAGTTCCTCTCTATGCTGTCATCATAATCTTCTCTATATACACAATATAATCCGTGAACAGCTTCAGTCTCTTTCTCGCTACTTGACCTTGTAATCGTTACTCTCTGGGTAGTCTAAATCCAGCTCTCAAGCACCTTAATCAGTCTGTAAACACCTCTGTCGTTAACTCTACTTCTACTCTACTCTAACTCTAATCTAAGACTGACGTGATTCGAATCTAACCTAGTTTCCCGCCCTCACTTCCAATCGCACGCGCGGTACATTAATCGTTGAGGCCGCACGAGCGCTACGTCACAGAGCACTCGAAATAACTAGATACTTTGTAGCACGTCTAAATGCTAGGCTCTGCGAAGGCAGAGACCCAGCTTACAATTATAGAAGTGACGGAACATGACCTGTTTCTTAGCCCTGGGGTCATTCCGTCACACAGCCCCCGACTTGCTCTGAATCGTCCTCGATTCTTAAATTTCAACAAATTTCCAAAAAGGGAACTCTAAACGTAACTCGAACGTTAAACAACAATTCTCTCGAAAAAGTTCTAAACTCGTCTGTTATGAACAGACTAACCAAGTGACACACAGGTCACTAAACACAGTATAGGAATACTAACTTCTAATGTACACAATTCCCGAGAGTGGACAAGTCCTGGACTTCCGGTCCCACTCTCCCAATTATCGCTCACTTTGTTTACTTCCAATATCGCTCAGCGACATACTCTTAACTCTCGAAAATCTACACAAACACGAACTCTGCACTGGAGCGGAATACTTAAAAAGAACTACTATAACTACTAATTAAAATAAACGCACCTCTATTACCTAAACGTTAAACGTTAATTCTTAAAATACTCGACTTATATAAAATCTTTGACTAGAAAAATAGCACTCTGAGTTAACTCTAAGAACAATAGAAACATTGATAAAAACATGGCAAGATAAAAACAATCAAAATCATGCAATACAGTGGTTTACTCACGTTACGGCTACCAGCTGTTGTGTCGCTAAGGTCTCAAAATTGTTCGCTTATTTTAAGTTCACTAAAATGTGAACGACTCCGACACACCAGCATAGTCCAAAATCTCTCAAGTGTCACTTTGTTAAAACTTCTCCTTGGTCGCCGATTTCTTCCTGGGACGTCATGGATGGTACACAGGTCCGGTAGTTCGTAGAGTAGTCACTAATAATCCAATAATTAGGCACAAAAATCGTCGTGACTTGTTAATGCGTCGCCACAGACGATGGACGTAGTAAATTGGCACTTCGGGTAATTATCCATGAAAGAGACACAAATCATCGTGACTGGGTAATCCAGCGCCACAGATGATGGACGGAAATAGGTTGTATTAGGAATAGCAGGCAGGTCGAAGCTTCGACCGCTGCTGCTGGGTGCTCCAGCGCCAGAAAGTAGAAGTAGACGTCTCATGATGATCACGGTAAAAATAAATAAATAAATAAATAAAAAATGGTTCGCTCAGGCGTGAGATAAATTGGTTCGCTTAATGCGTGAGATCGAGGTTGTCTGTTCTTTCTTGCCCCAAGTTTCTTCACTTAAGCATCCGAGTCGGGCAGGGGTTCCGAGTCGGAGAAGGGGTCCGAATCGGAGATAAGGATGATCCCGTCAGCCGCATCCCGGTCTGCCATCTGCTGTCGCCGCATACCCTCCAACACCCCCCGATCAAAGGCCTTCCTCTCGAGGTCCATTCGGATTTCATCGATGCGCGCCTTGGTGAATTTCTCCAGGTATGTCATCAGTTCATCAGGGCTGGCTCTCACGATGGGGCTCAGCACGTTGGCATCGAAGGTGACACGACGAGACTCCTCGACAACCTGTCCCCGCTGGACTGCTCTGATGTCGTAGGCTACCGCCAGGGTTCGCCTCACTTGTACTTGGTCTGTTTCTCTGTCTTCTACTGGTGGGAATCGGGCCATGGTGGTTTCACTCCCCACCATCGTTCGCGGTCTCGAAATTCGGCCTCCGCTTAGCTCGTCCCACTGTAGTCTTAGGTCTTCCAGGCTTGTCGTCAGGGCGTCTATTTCTTCCTGCTTTCCGGCTGACTGCTCCTGGACAAGTCGGATTTCATTCTCAGCCGTCGTCAGCTGCCGTTCTCGACGTTCTATCTGGTGCTGCATATGGTCGATCTCCAATCTGCAACTCTGCACCAGTTCTTGCGCTTCCTTGGCCTCTAGTCGGATCTCCGTCACCTGCTTCTGTAGAACCAGTTTCTCTTGGTCTTGGCAGTGGGCAGCCTGCATGGCTACCTTTGTGGCTTCTTTGTTGGCGTGTTTCTCTAACCGGAGATCTTCTAGCGCCGTCTCGCAGCACTCTCTGTAGTTCTCTGCGTCTTGTTCCGCTGCCTTCAGACGAACGTCAAGCTGTCTCTTGGCTTCTTCAGCTTCTTCCATGTTGAGCAGGGTTTCGGCCAGCATCTTTTCGGTGATCTCTTTCTTCCTCTTGTAGTTCTCCGTTGCCTTCGCTGTTCCGGCGCCAGCCCACTCCGCCATTTCCTGTCGGATGCTGGTCACTTTTCGGCGTAGCTGCTGGATGGTTCGCCCATCGTCCCGTCGGCCCGCCACGGCCCTCTGCTCGGACTGGTGGGCTAGGGTGAGCGAGTCTTTCTGCGCCCGGCACCTGTCGCTCAGCTCTCTGTACTGCCGCTCTAACTCGGTCTCGTGTAGCGTCATCAGGTCGATCTTCTGCTCCATCTCGGCTTTCGTCTTCGGCGATACTTTGTGGCTTTCTTCGAGGGCACTGTACTTTTCCCTCCAGAGGTCCTCCACATCTTGCATGGACTGCAAAAGTTCTTCTTCGACGCTCTGGATTCGCTGGGCCAGCGCGTCCCGCTCTGCCTCGGCCTTTCTCGCCCTGTCCGCATTAGCCTCATACCGCACGTGAGCCGGTTGCACTCCACGGGGATGGTCGTCTCGAGGGTAGCCTCCCGCTGCTCCGGGCTCGCTACCTTGGTGCCAGTTATCGCCTCCCCCATAGCTGCGCCTGTCGGTATCTCGCCTGCTTTCTTCTCGGGAGTTTCTGCGGGTGCGAGGTGGTGAAGGTGTCCTCGTTCGCTTCCTTGGTGGTGGAGTCTCGTCTTCCCATCTTCTCGCCTCCATGCGATACATCGCACTCGCCGAAGTAGGCCGCACCATCCGATCGAACGGCGTCGCTCCCCTCTCTGTTTGCTGGTATCTCTCCTCGTCGATCTCAAGGCGTCGGGCAGGGAAATCCGGGTCGTCGACGGCGCTAAACGGGTGCTCCGATGGGTAGAATGGAGCCCCAGGCACGATGTGTCCGTCTTCGACTGCATAATACCCCTTCTTCCACTTGACTTGTATGCACTCGAGTTCTTCGGCATGATGTTTCATGTAGTGCATCTTCATCTCGGTAAAGTTGCAGTCTACGTAGGTGCACCGTCCGCCATGTCCCGTTCCCTTGTAACTCAGGCACCTCCACGCGTGTATTCCCCTTCCATCGTGCAAGTCTAGGTTGTGTCGGCCCATATCCCGAAAATTCCTCTTGCAGATGCCGCAGTATCCCTCTTCCCGAAGCGAGTGTGTCGGCTGCATGCTCATGTTGCTTTCTTTTGTATCCGATGGCTTGTTGACAATGGGATTAGCGGCGATTAATTCGTGATCTGTTTGGTTCGCTCAGGCGTGAGATGAAGAATGGCGTCTTTCTGCTAACTGGGTCAATCTGGTGATGCGGTTCCGGGGGTGTGGCACCCCTTGGAGACATCTGATTGGTTCTCAGGTGACCTCTGCGACACTTGTTGTTTTTCGGACTCTTTCGCCGCCGCCATCCTCCACCATCACCGCCGAAATATCCCAAGTCTCCTCGTTCTCCAGCCTCCACGTTCCCGCATTCCATTCATTTACTGCCTGACTGCTTGCCATCAGCTCGGTTGGTTTCTATTTCGCCGCGCGGAGATTATTTCTGTACTTTCGCCCACGGCAAATTCCTCGCTTCGCCAACTAGGTCAAACTCAGCCACTGCCGTGACGTCGTGCGGGGACTCCCTCTCACGTGCGGGGAAACCCCTTGGTCTCCAGATGGGACTTCTCACTCGACTCGCCAACACTCGACGCAGCAACAGGCACAGTTCGCCGCCCTCCACAGCCTCCATTCTCCAGCAGCTTCTCACGCCAGAGCGTCTCTATGTCTTCTCTCCAGCAACTTTCTAACGCCAGAGCGAATCTTCTTCTCTTCTCCAGCGATTTCCTACGCCAGAGCGAATCTTCTTCTCTTCTCCAGCAATTTCCTACGCCAGAGCGAATCTTCTTCTCTACTCCAGCTACTTCTTACGCCAGAGCGAATCTTCTTCTCTTCAGTTTTCACACTTCAGAAATTTCTTTTGTCTTCGCTGTTCTTGGTGGTCTGGATGATGCCGTCACCCTACTCCCCCTCTTCTTTTACGCTACAATCTCCTGATTGTTCTGGGATTTTTCTTCCGGATGCCTTCCTTTCTCGTTTCCATGGCAACCATTACTCCCCAGGTGTCATCATAAGGACTTTCTGTCAGACATTTTCTCTCCATCGTCTCTTCCTGCTGGTACTCAGGCGGCTGGTCACCTCCCCAAGTGGTCGAAATCACCATTCTTGAATATAAAGTTGTCTCAGGGGTGCATGCGTTAATTTCGGATTTGGTCATTTAATTGGCGTTCTTCTCACTCTTCAAAATGACTCCAGCTAGACGAATATTCTTCAGTCCTCACGGTGTATTAGCTTTTGAGTTGATGTCAGCATGATCCAGGGTTGTAGGAGTTATCCTTGTTGCTGGCTAGTCTTGCCATTTCCCCTGCTACCAGCCGGCACAGCATATACACACGTATTTCGTAGCTCGAACTTCAGTGTCTTGTCTTTCTCTATCCTTCACACTTCCATACGATCTCTCTCTGCCTTAGACCACCTGGTTTTCTTCACTCTCTATTCACACCCATAGCGCTGCGGAGCTCTTCTTTCTCTCCGCCCTGAGGTTCTCTGGGAATTTTCTTTCTCTGGTCTCACGTCGGGTTGGTCATCGCCACTTTCGGAGTCTACCGATGTCGGAATCTCGTGTTCTCTCGGCTCGTCCTCAGCTCCATCGGTGCTAGACCAATCCCCGGGCTTGACAAAGGTTATCAGCCTCTCTCCATTGACCACTGTTCTCTTTCCTTTCTTGTCTTCTATTCGGTACGTCACGTCGGCCATCACGTCGATCACGGTGTAGGGTCCCTTGCACTTGTGTTCAAACTTGGCAGCTCTACCCTGTCTTCTAACCTTGGTGATCAGCCAGACCAAGTCTCCCACGTCTCTCCGGTGGCCCATTGCCCCCCGATCGTGCTGCAGTTTCTGTCGTCGCATTGCTTGACCGGTGACTTCTCTGGCCCGTCGGTGGACTTTAGCCAATTTCTCTCGGAGGTCCCAGGTGTGCTCCAGCTCGTCCTGCTCCACCAGGTTGGTGGGCAACTCGGACATGGTGAGTGCCAAGGGGACGGTCATCTCTCTTCCAAACAGCATCATGTGTGGTGTCTGTTGAGTGGTCTCATGCACACTGGATCTGTAAGCCATCAGGGTGAGGGGTAGGATTTTATCCCAGTTGTCGTGTTCTTCTCCTATCAGGCTTCTGATCATGGCTCCCATCGTACGGTTGAACCTCTCCACCATTCCGTTTCCCTCAGGGTGATAGGCAGTTGTTCTTGTCTTGTGTATTCCCAGTAATCTGCACACCTCTTGGAACAGCGTACTCTCGAAGTTTCTTCCCTGATCGCTGTGGATGGAGACAGGAGTACCATATCTGCTGACGAAGTCATTCACCAGGGCCTCGGCTACCGTCTCGGCTGTCTCGTCCGGCAAGGCATAGGCTTCTACCCACTTGGTAAAATAACAAGTGATGACTAGGATCTTCGAGTTCCCTCTGGCTGTCTCAGGCAGCGGTCCATACATGTCTATGGCGATTCTCTCAAAGGGCGTCCCCGATCTCACAATGGTCATAGGATTCTTCCTGGTCCTGCCTCCCGGTCCCTTGGCTCTGACGCAGACCCCGCACTGGGCCAGCCAACTCCTGACGTCAGCTCGCATGTCATACCAGAAGTACTTCTCATGTAGACGTGCCACTGTTCGTTTCACTCCCAGATGAGCTGTCCACCTCTCACCGTGGGCTTGCTGTAGGAACTCTTTCCGCTTGCTCCTTGGAACCAGCACTTGAGTGTGAACTTTCGCTCCGTCGGAACTCTCCCACTTTCTGTAGATGACACCCTCTCTCATCTTCAGGCGTTGCCATTCTCCCCAGTAGGACTTGGTGGCCAAGCTGTGTTCGGATATCTCATTCCACCTGGGTCTTTCTTCTCCCCTGGCCAGCCTAGTCCAGATTGGCGCGATGTCGGGGTCTTCTTTCTGTAATTCTCTCCACTCAGCATTCGTCCACAGCGGCTGTATAGTGACCGCTGCCACCCTGTGGTTTTCCTCTGGACGAAGGCAGGTGATGTCTTCTTCCACCTCTTCAGGCGATTCACTCTCTGTACTCTTGATTTCGGGGTCACCACTGTCGGAGCTTCTCCCCCTCTCTGGTTGTTCGTTTGGTCGTCTGCTCAAACCGTCGGCGTTACCGTGACTCCTGCCAGCTCTGTGCACAATTTCCTTGTTGAACTCTGCCAGGGTATTCTGCCACCTGGCCCACATTCCCGTGGCGTCTTTGAAGGTTTGCAACCACCTCAAGGCGGCGTGATCTGTGCGTAGCTTGAACTTTCTTCCTATCAGGTAGTGCCGGAAATACTTGCAGTAGAAAACCACCGCCAACAGCTCTCTCTTGGTCACGCTGTAGTTCCTCTCCGACTTGCTCAGCCCCCGACTTGCATATGCTATGGGTCTCTCTACGCCGTCTTGCACCTGCGACAATACCGCCCCGATTCCTGTGGCACTGGCGTCGGTATCTAAGATGAAGTCTTCCTCACTGCTAGGGTAAGCTAGTATGGGGGCCTCCACCAATTTCTTCCGCAGTGTCTCGAAGGCAACCTGGCATTCGGTAGTCCACAAGAAGGGTCTGTTCTTCTCCGTCAGCCTATGCAGGGGCCGGGCAATTGTCCCGAAATTCTGTACAAACCTCCTGTAGTACGATGCAGTCCCCAGGAAGCTGCGTACCTCTGTCTGCGTGGTGGGCACTGGCCACTCCCTCACGGTCTCGATCTTCTCAGGGTCCGTCATGACTCCCTCCTCCGTCACCACGTGCCACAGGTAATGTACTCTCTTCTGGAATAAGCGACACTTGCTGGGCTTGAGCTTCATTCCCGCCTGTCCTATTCTGCTCAGGATCGCATCCAGGCGGTCCAGGGTCTGCAGCTCTGTTTTCCCGAAGATGATGACGTCATCCAGGTAGATGAGGCAGGTTTCCCACTGTAGTCCCGACAGCACTGTTTCCATCAGCCGCTCGAAAGTACCGGGTGCTGTACTCAAGCCAAAGGGCATGACCTTCCAGGAATACAACCCCCCGCTGGTGATAAACGCGGACTTCTCTTGTGCACTCTTGGACATTCCCACCTGCCAGTAGCCGCTGGCCAGGTCAAGGGTACAAAACCACTTGCTTCCTCCCAAGGCATCCAGCGAATCGTCGATTCTGGGCAAGGGGTAGGCGTCTTGGATGGTGTGGCTGTTCAGACGTCGGTAGTCTACGCACAGACGGGTCGTGTTGTCTTTCTTTTTCACCATCACCACTGGTGCCGCCCACGGGCTCGCCGACGGCTCTATCAGGTCCCTCTTCAGCAGGTCGTCTACTATTTCCTTGGCTTCTGTTTGTTTCCAGAACGGGAACCTTCTGGCCGGCTGTCGCAGTGGTCGCAGGTCTGGGGGTGTCCTGATCTCGTGCTGGACCAAATGCGTCCGCCCCAGGTCGTCTGGCCCGCTAGCAAAAGCACTCTGGTGTTTGGTCAGCAGCTCCGCCAGTTTCTTCTTCCCTTCCGACGACAGGTTCTCACTTCCATCCTTGCACAATGGCCGCAGGAAGTCGGGCATCATTTCTGTACATCTTTTCTGCTCTGGTTCTTTCTTGGTTTCCACGGGGACGGGTGGCTCTCCGGCCACCGGGGTCACTACTCCTGCTGGCGTGCCCTTGTAGATCGTGATAGGTTCGCTGGTGGTGTTGAGGAGCCGGATGGGTATATAATCTTTGCCCACATCCACCAGTGCCTTCCCCACCATGACGCCCCTCTGTCCCATCTTCCCCTTCGAACTAGGTTCCACCAATCCTGATCCTCTCACTTTCTCCAATTCTTTCGTGCGGCCGCAGATATACCCCGTGGTCAGGATTTCCTTTTGGGGGGGTATCACCACTGTTCTGTCCGCCAGCACCTTGCAACACTTCGACAGCCCTGATATTCTCTGGCTGATGTAGGGGACTGTTTTTCCTCCCTCGAACTCGACTTGTTGAGTATGATGGTTCACCATGATTCCGCCCGCTCTCTGTAGTCCTATACCTAACACGACGTCATCGGCTATCTCGGCGATCATGAAGTGTCCTACCAATATCGTTCCACACAAATCCACTTCTAGTTCCACTTCTCCCCGAACTGTCACTGGTGATTTGTCGATGGAGACTAGCCTCTCTCTGCACTCTCTCAGGGCTAGGTCGTTTCTATTCGGGTGGTTCAGGTAGACCTCGGGCGAGATAATCGACTTCGTGGCGCCGGTATCCAACAAACACTCGTACTCTTTTCCTCCTATCTTTCCAATCATGTAGGGGCTCCCCTCATCTTCCCCGTCGAAGTGTATTTTCTTGGGCGTCTGTTCTACTCCTCCTGTGCCGGCCCTCCTGCCCCGGGGGCGGCACTCTGCCCGTTTCCCGAACCGGTCTTGTTGGGACAGTCTCTCGCCATGTGACCTGGCTGTCGGCAGCTATAGCACAGGAACGGCCTCTGTTGTCCTCCAGCACCCTCCCATCTTCTGGGCTGCAACTTCAGGACGAGTTCTTCCAAGGCCTCTAACTTCGCTTGGATGGTGTTCTCCGCAGTGGGTGTCACTGTCCCCACCTGTCGTGCTACCGTGGTCAGCAGGGGTTTTCCCTTCAGTTCTTTTGCGCCACGCCCGCTTTCAGTGCCCTCATACTTGATGGCTAGGTGCACGGCTTCCTCCAAGGTCTGGGCATCCCCTCTGGCGGTCAAACGCTGTATCTTCTCGTCTGCAATCATCTCGATGAACGCCTTCTTCATGAGACGATCCTTCAACTTCCCTTCTGCGTCGGGGTAGGCCAGGGTGAACAGCCGTCTACACACGTCACCCAACTCCTGTAGACTCTCTTCTGGCTTCTGGCGACGCTGTGCTAACTCCATGGCGTGTTTCTCGGCCTGGTCATCCGATGCGTAGCGCTGGTCAAGAACCCTGACAATGTTTCGGTACGAGGATCTCTCGACGTCGGACAGGTGTTGCACCACCCGCTGGGCTCCTCCCTTCATAGCCGCGATAAGGCACAGGCTTTTCTCGCTGTCGCTCCACTTGTTGAGCTTCGCTGTCGCCTCGAAGTGCATGCGATAATCCACCCATGCCTCGCTCACCCCGTCAAAGCGGTCCACTCGGGCGTTTCGCCAGTGCTCGGATGTCTTCGGCCGTTGGGGCTCGCCCGTTCCCTCTGCCCGTGCTGCCATGGCCCGCTGCGTCTCCAATATCGTCTTCAACGTTCCTCCCATCAGGGCTGCCATGTCTGCTATCACCTGTTCCATACCAATCGGCTCTCTCTCTCGCGGTGACTCTGTACCTCGGGCCAGGGCTGTCGTCCGCCCTGCCCCCACAATTCCCTTCCTGGGAAAGTCAATCACCCCGGAGCTGCTACTGGCTAACGGCACTTCCATCATGGGCACCGTGGTGTCCAACGAGGCGTTGACCGCTCCTCTTCTACTCGCCGAGGGATGGCCTGGTGGTGCTCGTGTACCGCAATCAGCTTCTGTCCTCAGCTCTGGAGGTCACCCGCTCCCCTGTGACGTCACGGCACGGTCGATCTGGCGCCACCGACTCTGCATCTGACGACGAATCTCCCGCCTCTACCTTGCTATCTCTCTGAAGAACCGCGTGTCTCTCAGCTACCGGTCGCTCGGACGGCCACTCTGTCGCTCGGGTTGCACCAAATGAACGATCTGCTGACATAAAATCGTCCAAACGGGCACCCGAGATCTGTTCTCTGAAAGTGTTAACGGTTCGCTCAGGCGTAAGAAAGGTTCGCTCAATGCGTAAGGAATCGGTTCGCTCAGGCGTAAGAAAGGTTCGCTTTATGCGTGGTTTGGACGATAATTCTGTTTCTTGAGGTGGACTCAATGCCACTTTTGGTGAATGTTCTCGCCCAAACTCCGATCCCGATCTGTTGGCCGCCGCCATCGCCAGTGACTGCGCCGCCAGCCACGGCTGCGTGATGTCTACCCCCTCGAGCCGCAACGCACCGTCCGCCTGTTCCTCCACCACCTCGACAATTTGCTTTCGTTCTGCTTCACCTTCCATCACCACTGATTATTACTACCAACTGTGAGTTCGTTCCGACAAAAGTTTCGAGAATTTCGCCGATAGTGCTAAACACTATCCCACCGCTGTCACCAAAGAAGAGTGTGCTATATGTAGCGGAATGGATCCCTGGCCGAAGGGATGATCCGACTAACAAACAGAATCACCTTACTTAAATAAAAGGTTTCTTAGTTCTCTCTTGAAATGAAATAAAGCTCAGTTGGGTTTTCTGACTCTTACAATAACGCTTAGCGAAGGTTGGGGATGGATGTGGTGTTGAAGAGAAGACGGGACGAGCAAGTATAAATCAACAATACAGTTTAATCATCACAGTACAATATACATACCACCGCACTCGTTCTCTATACAGCAGCATCAAACACAATAAGTCCACTCTATGTAAATGACCATCTCGACATCACAAGTCCACAAAAAGTTTTTGATCTTTCTAATCTCTGGTCTCAATGTCTGGTAAATCCGGATGTAAATACACACTCTGCTCAGCTACAGTTCCTCTCTATGCTGTCATCATAATCTTCTCTATATACACAATATAATCCGTGAACAGCTTCAGTCTCTTTCTGGCTACTTGACCTTGTAATCGTTACTCTCTGGGTAGTCTAAATCCAGCTCTCAAGCACCTTAATCAGTCTGTAAACACCTCTGTCGTTAACTCTACTTCTACTCTACTCTAACTCTAATCTAAGACTGACGTGATTCGAATCTAACCTAGTTTCCCGCCCTCACTTCCAATCGCACGCGCGGTACATTAATCGTTGAGGCCGCACGAGCGCTACGTCACAGAGCACTCGAAATAACTAGATACTTTGTAGCACGTCTAAATGCTAGGCTCTGCGAAGGCAGAGACCCAGCTTACAATAATAGAAGTGACGGAACATGACCTGTTTCTTAGCCCTGGGGTCATTCCGTCACACTATGAACGGCAAAGTCCGTAATGAGGCAAAGGCCTACGTCCGTTCGACTGTTACGGGAATTAGATGTCCGTACTGTAACCACAGTAACTGCAAGAACATAACATTCGTATTCGTTCAGTTTCCGCCAGTTCCTCTAGTTGCTCACCAGAAGTGTAGACAATATAGTTTCTTGTTTAATCTTCCAATTACTCTTTATCCAACCTAAGTGTAGGAAATATATTCTCATTAATTTCTTCAGTTATTACCAGCTTCTCATCCAGGATACTTTTCTAACTCTTTTTTTTTCATTTACTCCCCAGTTACTGTCAATTTCTGTAATTTCCCTTTTAAGACTATAAGATAAAGGTGTGCTATTTTCCATAAGTTCAATACCGGTAACATATTATACCAGGAACTATTTATTTGAAATTTCAAATAAATAGTTCCTGATTATACTTGGGTTTTTTTCGAGAACAGTATCACTTGGTAGTGTAGGGCATTTTCGCCACGAATATGGGAACTACATGGGATTTTCAGTCGCAATTATTGAAACAAGTGTACGATCTCTTTTCTCAACATTCATTTCATGTACAAATCATTTTTTTTCGTTGGTGGCTTCAGATCGAGAGAATGAATTGGTAAATTATGATATGGCTCACATTTCATTTAATCATTATGACGGAGACAAAAAGGTAATACATGTATCTCCATCTCCCTGCTCCATCTCCCTTATGTAGTAGACCCAGTTTGTGTCGTCTATCCAGGCCAGCTTTTTATTTCACTGATTTTTCCGTGTACATATACGATGGCGCAGGTGTGAACGGCAGAAAAAAATGTTTCACCGTTTTCCAAAAACAGCACTTTTCATTGTTTTCCCCAAAACAGCATTTTTTTCTGACGGTAACACCTGCACCATCGTATACATAGGCCACATCGACAAATCAGTCCATGGGCATTAGCCAACGCCCAGAAGTAAAATAAAATAAAGAAATACTTTGAATAAAAGAGTTAAACACCATAAAATAACCTTCTGTCGTCACGAATAGTAATAAGAAGTTCTTATTACTATTAGTTACTATTACTTCTTATTACTAATAGAGACGACAGGAGACTTTTTCATGATGTTTATCTCTTCTATTCAAAGTATTTCTTTATTTTGTTTTACTACTACGCGTTGGCTAATGGTAAAATTACTAATGCCCATGATCAGTCAAATGAAAAGTGGCCGTGATAGAAGATATAAACCGGGTCATTTCCTTATGATTATTAAAATGACAATACAAAACACTTGAACAACTAAAACCAGACTTTGATCTCAGGTTTGTTACCGAGATATGAGTAAAAAAAAAATGTGGCCTATTTTGAAGATGCTGCAAATCAAGTCATAGCTGAACGAATGTCACGTGCTGCCATCTATACGTAAATATATGATTCAGTATTTCTCATTTAGCACTTCAGACAGCACATTTGGGTATAAGACGTTAAGTTGGTTCATTTGATTACTGCAAAAACATGACTGGAAAAAAAGTTGAATATCCACAAAAGACTCGCATAGTTTGTAAGGACTTATGACTGCGTATATCAGTCTAGTAAAAACCATCAATTCAGTTTTGACATCTAAGGGGAGGGGGGGGGGACACATCCTTCATGTAACAAAACGAACAAACTGTATCGGAATACCGATGTTTCTTACTTGCGCATGTTTCCCGTCTTTCTAAACCAAGGCGCCAATTGGTGACGTTTTACTGACAATGCGATCCCTGAATCATTTAGGTCATTAATGCTCACAGCGACCAAAAAGCAGCCTGCTAATTTTGATGAAATTTCTCAGGCAAAAGCATGAAAAGAAAAATATTTGATGGAGACATGTTAATCAGAACATTAACAACAACTCTCCTTCAAATATTTTTAAAAATCAATCTTAATTTCCAAGTTATTGTCAAAAGTATCAAAGATCCAGACGACAATTTCAAAATGAACTCTTAAGCATTAATGGGTTAAAGGCATAGTACGGTATTCGACAGGGTGATAGTGGCATCTCAAACTTTCAATCCATTAAATACATTTGAAATATAACCCACACTTTGTCAGTTCCCCTTTGAAAATCTAAAATAAAAAGGGGGTCACCACTCACCAGTCATGCCGTCGATATAGATGGATTTTAAGTTTTAGATACCACTGTCACCTTGTCGAATACCGCACCACGTCTTTAACTTGCTTTGTATAGGAACAAAATTTCTGACATTCGGCGTACTATATTCGGTGTTGGAAAAGAGTCTCGCGAGTACCCGAACCACAGAAAATACTCCCCGAATGTCAGAAATTTCGTTCATATACAAAGCGAGTTCAGCAGCTATTTCTGCCTTAAGATAATAATAATAATAATAATAATAATAATAATAATAACAATAATAATAATAACATTAATAATAATAATAATAATAATAATAATAATAATAATAATAATAATAATAATAATAAATCACGTCTAGCACTGCGCATAGCTTGTACTAAAATGTTTGGTGACCTAAACATCATTCTCAGCGCCCATTTGCATTGACTATGTTTCATTTTCTTTTTTTCCTATGAGTATCTTTGCGTCACAGTGGTAGAAATCATAGCGCTCAATACATTAGAGCCTTCAAAACGTGCGATAGACAACCTTTGTAAACTTTGTAGGCTTGTTTGTTGGTTGAGCTGATATTACAAAGGTCAATTTGTAACAATTTGACCCATGTAAGTCGATTTAGCCTTCCAGATGTTTCATGTAGGTATCAAGTTAAAGGTATTCCTTTGCTCCAGGACTGATTTTTTTCTGTGCTCTGAATACTTGGACAGTAGGGGAATAAGCTGAACTCCATGATATCGCTAAGACAAGACAAAACAGAGATAGATCGTGCTGCCTCCTATAAGTGACACGTGGAACTATTTATTGGAAGTTCCGTGTGTGGTCTATTTCTGATGATGTCGGCAGCGCTATTATTACAAGATAGTTCGCTAATGACTTTCACAATTTTAAGAACAATTTAGAAAACAGCCGTTTACTTTCACGAATACGTTTTTTTTATTTCGCTATGACCGTTTTAGTTTGAGCAGGGAGCTTTTATCTTAGTTAGTATGGTGGTCTCTGGTTTGAGTTCATTAATTACGCCTTTCATGGCAATCATTCAACTTATATATGTACTAGAAAAGTACCCGTCCTGCGGACGGAAACCATGAAATTTCTTATAATGGCAAACGTATCAGACCACCAATATATCCATGAGAGAGAGAGCCCCACCCCTCCCTCTCTTTCAGCCCATCTCTATGCCCCGCCACCTCTCTCTCTCTGTCACCCCTCTCTCTGTGCCCCTCTCTTTCGCTCTGGCCCCTATTTCTCTCTCTTTCTCTCTCACTGCCCCCTCACACTCTCGCTGCACCTCTCTCTCTCTCTCTCTCTCTCTCTCTCTCTCTCTCTCTCTCTCTCTCTCTCTCTCTCTCTCTCTCTCTCTTTTGCCCCCTCTCTCTTCCTATATCACTGCTGCTCTCTCTCTGCCCCCTCTTTCTCTCTCTGTCCCCTCATTCTCTCTCTCTCTCTCTCTCTCTCTCTCTCTCTCTCTCTCTCTCTCTCTCTCTCTCTCTCTCTCTCTCTCTCTCTCTCGCTGCCCTCTCTCAGCCCCATCCCTATTTCTCTCTGTCCCCCTCTCTCTCTGCCCCCTCTCTCACTTTCACTGTGCCCTCCTCTCTCTCTCTCTCTCTCTCTCTCTCTCTCTCTCTCTCTCTCTCTCTCTCTCTCTCTCTCGCTGCCCTCTCTTCCCCCTCTCTATTTCTCTCTCTCAGCCGCCTCTCTCTCCCCCTCTCTCTCTCTGCCCCTCTCTCTGCCCCCTCTCTCTCTGTCCACCCTTTCTTTCTCTCTCTCTGCCCCCTCTTTCCATCTGCCCTTCTCTCTGCCCCTCTCTCTCTCTCTCTCTCTCTCTCTCTCTCTCTCTCTCTCTCTCTCTCTCTCTGCCTCTCTCTCTCTCTCTCTCTCTCTCTCTCTCTCTCTCTCTCTCTCTCTCTCTCTCTCTCTCTGCCCCTGTCTCTCTTTCTCTCTGGCCATACCTGAGATAAGTATCTATCCGATAGCATGCACCTTGCGACCTCCTGGGTCGGTACAGTTGGCCTCTGTGTAAGTGGTCACGGACCTCCCGGAGAGCTGTAGGGCTCTAAAATCAGCATTAAAAGCACCTTTTTGATTAAATATTTAAAATATGTTTAGGGTAAAAACCATCTAGACACACTTGTCCACCATACGATCAACTCTGAATAGGGGAAACAGGTGTGGCAACGGAGATTGCCGGTTGCAAAGGATACGGCTCTCCTGAGACTGCCCGAACGACGTAACTTATTGGGTGCTGTGCGAGTGGTGAACGGGCGTCCCAGAGAGCTGTAGTAAGCCGTAGTAGGCTCTCCTGAGACTGCCCGAACGACGTAACTTATTGGGTGTTGTGCGAGTGGTGAACGGGCGTCCCAGAGAGCTGTTGTAAGCCGTAGTAGGCTCTCCTGAGACTGCCCGAACGACGTAACTTATTGGGTTTTGCGCGAGTGGTGATCGGACGTCCCGGAGAGCTATACAGGTTTAAAAATCATCATCAAAATCATCTTTTTGAGTAATAATTTGAAATGGGTTTACGTTAAGAACCATCTAGATACACTCGTCCACCAAACTGCCAACTCAGAATTAGGCAAACAGGCGCAGCAACGGAGATCATGCGTTGCAAAGGATTGGCCCTCCTCTCTTATAATATAGAAGATATGGTGATTGAAAACTTGAAATACTCTGTGAATGTAGGTACAGGTGAACTTGGATATGACGGACTCAATGGGACCAGGAAAATTGGTCCGTCATATGCAAAATCCGTCATATAATTGACTAATATTTGATATACATCGGACTGGGACCAAGCATATCGTGCGTCATATGCAAAAATCCGTCATACAGTGGTCCGTCATATCCAAGTTCACCTGTACTACACGTATCAGGCTGCCATAAAACAAAACACGAATCTTATAGGGCTTATAGAAAAATGATGATGATGATGAATTATTGATGACAATGATGATGATGGTTATGATGGCGGGTTAATTCAAACATTATTGGATGTCTCAAGTTATTTCTGTTGGCGGGCGTACCCTCACTCGCCCTTCGCCAAACAAAACGTATGCAAAAGCAGCAAATCATCTTCGTAAGTTCAAAGTTGATCCTCCGGGGCAATCCAATACCTATCCTAGATTTCTAGGCTGTTATAGCGTGTGCGTTCATGTATTTGCACATACAAATTAAGAGAGATGTTGATCAAGTTGACATACAAGTATTTTTAAACGAGAATTTAGAGGAAAATCGACATAAAAACTTTTTAATTATAGGTTAATTTTCTTTAGAAAAATAACTTTATGGCATCATTACATTGCCGACCTTCGTTCACTCAACACACCAATTGTCTACGATTTTTTTGAAAAGCGCAGCCCAATTTAACAAAGGAATTCACAATGTCGTATCAGTACAAAATAGGAGCACATATTTTCATTCCTATCGATACGTCAAATTGGTTCCCACGCTCCAATCCCACGCATACACAACTTTATGGAGTGTAAACATATAGGACACTGCAATGTGGCGATTTAGAATGGTTGGGTTTGAAATTTTACTGGTTTGATAAATGCATAATTAATTTGAATGGTTTAATACGTACATGGTTATATACACCAGCGCCCAGAAAAAAGCTGATCAAACAAAAGTGTAGAATGACAACGCGTAGAATGACACAGGATCCTCATATAAGGGCACTTATATCATGATGGGAGTCGGTTTATCCACCGGATATTATATTCAGCCTCGATATTGTTCCAAGCCATACCAGCATTCTTAAATGTCATATACCCTCATACTCTCCCAGTGGGGCTTACCCAATACCTTCATTTTTATCTCGGGGCTATCAACGAAAGACGTGTTGCAAAACCGGTCAAATACGGTCAAGGGGCGTGGGCAAATTGACTTCTGGTGTCCTTGATAAAGGTATGCCTTACAATCATAAACCAAAGTATCATCTATTGTATGTATGTATATTTATTGACTGTAATTTGCATTACAAAATTAGCATAACTATATCAAAAAGAACAATAAATCAAAAATGGGAACAGAGTAACATGAATAATAATAGGGTCTTAACCCAAAAATTATAAAGCACACATACACGCATAACTAGATTATAATACAGGGGAATCATTTTTGAGATTATTCAATACGTGAACGGAACCATTAAGCGACAATTATTAACACACACTAACTTAAAGATTTCATGATAATA
Organism: Maea johnstoni; assembly: GCA_963942565.1. NCBI lineage: Eukaryota > Metazoa > Annelida > Polychaeta > Spionida > Magelonidae > Maea > Maea johnstoni. The sequence continues at coordinate 52,591,135 of OZ012685.1, forward strand.
TTTTGACCAGGGTATTGCTATCTCAGTTCTGCTGCTTTCTTTAGAGTATTTCCTTTCACATTTTTGTAGACCTGTATAGAATCTAGGAATATACTTTTCTGCGTATTAAATGTTAATAGTGAATATTGGTGAGAGAAATAACAATATTTGAAGTTTCGGGCCAGTTTAATTGAATTTGAACACCAGTAAAAAGATGACACAAACATGTTATACAGTCAGCGATACCCAACAAATATCCAAGTATACATTCCTAGAGCATACATTCTGAGCAAAAGAAAATGTATAGTTTTAGCTAAACAAAATATGCGTTCCAGCCCGACTAAGTTTCTCTCTTATACATGTATGATATGGCTCACTGTACGTGTCCCATTTAATCAACCTGCTTCTCGTTTCCACAATATAGTGAACTTCAGTCATTAAAAATACAAATTCGCGCCGCTAAAATGAATTACTATGGCAATTTGTCAATTTAAAAAAAGATATCTGTAAGGAGGTGCCGGTAGACCAATTACTTTGTTGATTAACCCTACGTTTGGTCGATGTATTTGTCACTTTTGCCTGTTATTGTCTACAGTGGCCAAAACCGCTATTTTTTAGTGAAAGTTCCTAAATAAACAAAAAATAAAAAGATGATATTTGAAAGAGAATGTCTTTATCAGAAACTAACTAACAACTCTCCTCCATTTTTTTAGTTTATGATTGCCCCCGACGTTATTTTCAAAAGTATCGAAGTCAAGGTCAAGTGAACACTTGTTGAAGACATCTCAGCCATGAATGGGTAAAGTAAAAAGAATAGCGAATAGATCAGATGCCGATTTATAAAAAGAAATGATGCAAGGCCGCGCCGATTAAATCAACTGACAACGTTTATTTGTCACTTTAAGAAAAATATATATACAAGACGGTCAGGATCAATGATCCCGATTATTTGTTGCATCGAACTGTCGAAGACTAACTCGTCCTAGCTTTCTCCACGTGGCCAAACAATGCACATGGGACACGCCCCTTTTTCCGCGCTGACTTGTGCTTTCGAAGGCCGCTTTATTGAACTTCCGCGTCCAAAATTGGAAAATGATGCTTACGCATCAAATGGCCGGTGTTTTGCTTATTATAATAAGACAAATGACAAATCACATTCATGTAATGTTTTTTGATGGTTTATGTGAAGCATTATCGCGCGTTTCAGAAATATTCATAGTTTTGCGGGGTATACATGGTTGGGATGGTTTAAGATGATAACTTTCTTTGGAAAAAATGCTGTGGAGGTGGGAAATGCGGGCAACTCTAAACACTAACTTTTGTTTTGAACATTACTTTGAGTATTAACATGAATTAATATTTTATAATGTTTTATTTCTTATCAATGTATAATGCGAATTTTTGCAATGTCTGAGCTGTTATCTATTTCACTTTTTGTGAACCACACTGAAAAGTAATTATTGAATAATCAATGAACTGTTTTTTGTTTGTTTTTTTGCTTTGTCTTGTTTTGTTTTTAGCGATACAACAAATAATGACGCCTTTGTCCAACCACGATGGTCTGCAGCAGTGCTGGTGACATTTGTGGTGCGTTGTGGCATGTGTAGGCTGGTAGGGATGACAACAAGTTCCTGATAAGTGCTGGTACCATGTGACCGTGTTCCCGCCAATCAAACTACAACACGCATTTGTGCGCTGAATATAACCGCATGCGCAGTGCGTCCCAGCCCTTTGCCACGTTGATCCGAAACGTACAGCTAGTATTTCTTTTCCCCTACATTCGTACAAGGTTGGTGGCAAGATGAAGTTCGCTGCTGTTATTTTCTGTGTTGTGGCCGTGGCCTTCGCCGCCGAAATTAAGGAAGAGGAAGGCGTAATCGTCCTCACCAAGGATAACTTCGATGAAGTCATTGCCGCAAACAAGTTCCTCCTGGTAGAATTCTGTAAGTAGATCGTGTGTGTGTGATTTAAATGAGTGAACTGTCATGCAGTAGTTATCGATTTCCGCATGAGTGTGCTAAACGCCGGTTGGTCACGTTTGTGTATTAATATTTTATTTGATCTGTGTTCGGGAATGCACGATTGCATATACTGCTGTGAAATGCAACGAGTTGGTTTATTTTGTCTGGAATCGCAGCACAAGAAGCCGGCATCTTACCGACGTTGCACTTCCGGTTCAAGCTATAATGAAGGCAACCGGATTACTTCTGTTATCATTGTGCTTTTAAAGTCATGTTCCACTTCCTTGTCAAACATTTTATGGATTCGCAAGAAATCTATCAATTTTGCCCCCATAAACCATTCACATGCGTAATATTTGGAAGTGTTCATGACTTATATGATGACATATGTTATAAGATGGTCTACCATGTTTCCTAAAAAATGATTGTCTAATGTCAGTAATGATCATCATGTCAGATACTGGAGGAGGCAGTTGCAAATTGCAATTGGGTTTTTACAGATAAAATATTATTCAAGACATCAACAAAAATCAATGCACATGAAATAACATACTATTTATGTGTAGAGTTACAAATTTGATTTCTATCAGTACTTTTGTGTAGCCACTTTCATAGGGGTTTAAGTGAATGTATGGTAATTTAGTGTGTGTCTGAATTCTCCAGTTAAAGGTCCAGTCAATTTCTCTTACTTATTGTTTTATAATGAAAGAGCATACTGTGTTGTGTAGATGAGGGTCCTGCTAGGTAGCAGCAGTGCCACATCATCCTTACATGGCCTTGATTTGCTTCAGTAAATTCTGTGAGGTCAACACCTCCCCAAAGAAGTGAAAAGTTCTAAGTCTACCGGACAGTTCATATGAACGACTGAGTGATCTTAATATTGAACAGTATGGCACATTATGATATTATCGATTTGACTTTTGCTAAATCGCCATGTTAGACATGCCCCCCCCATCTTCCCTGGGGCAGAATTTGACTGGCTGTAAATTACTCCCCAGCAAACGTGCCTACCAGCATGTGTGTGCACCCTGTCTGAATGCTGACGTGCCCCTAGTTGACTGTCTGCTGCTTCCCCTCAGGAACTACTCCAACTTCCTATTGTTGATCCCTATCAGTTGGTTCAGCATAAAATTCAATAGGATGTATTTATTTAAATAGCCATAAGTACTGGAAGTGACCAGATGTTTTATAATCCTTGACCACATGTTACCATCCTGTACTTATCTGTTCTGGGGCACCTCTCATACCATATGCCAACACCCTCAGGCTATGGTTTAGTGACATCACTTCATATCCTGAACAGTACATACCCCCTAGTGTTTCTGAGGAAGTGACTTTCTTTCCTGTGGCAAGTCTTAGATCCTCTTAACAATTATGTTAAGCTGAGAAAGCACAGCATGTTTTTTCTGGACGTGGAGTGGACTGGTTTTGACTTTTACAGCTTAAACTAAAAATAGTATTGCTATCATTCATGTAATTATGGAATTGGCCAACCCGCATGTGCCTAATTAGCTGGTCCAGCCTATAGGTCAGCACTTGGCTATATACTATATAGTCAGTATTTTTACCATCCAATGAATCCATTTCTGAGTACAATACAAAAAACTAAATTTTTATAGTTGTGTACTATACATGTGTATCTGTGTGTGTGTTCTTAGAAAGAGGATGACATTACCCCTAGGAAGCATGTAGGAACAGTTATTATTTTCAGTAAGGGATTAGTTCAGCACAAGTGCCCAGGTACTGCAGGTAGCCTAGTCATAAACTCAACAAACAATATGTGCAGCAATAAAGCATGCATCAAGCTTAGCTGACACACAATGAGCATTATGCCCTATATAAAGTTTATATGCATTGCTTATATTCATATACCATTTTGAACTTGAGCATTTTTCAGTTCTGTAGCCTTATTCTTCAACAGTCGATAGCTTTGATTTCAAGAAATTCAGATTTGTCATTTTCATAGGGAAAAGCTGCTTTTATGGTAGGCTAGCCTAGTTTGACGTGAGGCTGATTTGTTTAAGCCTCAGTGCCACATTGGATTAATGGATCAGACAGATTAGTAGTGGGCACACATGGGATTACTCAACAGTTCATAATTTTAAGTTGGGCAAGTTAGAGTGGGTTTGGGTTATCCATTAGAAATGGTATTTATCAGCTCTATCAGTTCTTCCTGTATCTTTCTACGGCCAATATTTATAATGTAACATAATATCTGGATGTGTACACTATCACAAAGGAATTGATACTATTGTTGGACTCTGTCTATTGAATGCATTGCGAGTTATCCATTTAAACTGTTACCTTTATCAGTTAATCCTGTGTTTTTCTCAACCAATATTGTAAATAAAACATTAGATTGGGATGTGTACCTATGTGTAAATCACACAAGTGCCAGGCATCTGACATTTGGGTGTGCTGTGATGCAAGTCCCTGTAGACCAGCTGTTGTTGCGCTGCCTTTAGTGGACCAATCAGACAGGGCCATGTGGGGAGAACATCTTGGGGGGACACAGCAGCGTGGAGCATAACTTCTGTGCCTTCTCATGGGAATGCACAGCTGGGTTTAAGGTGATGGCCTACCTTACTGATAAGCAGCATTAACCAGTTCATGGCTTTATATATTAAATTAAGCACCTGAGGGTTAAGTGCTAACCGTAACTCAACTTCTGGCTTTCGATTATAAATTATGTATGTTGTGTAAGGCCTAAAATGCTTTTTTAAGGTGCCAAATAGGTACATGCACAGGCCTCGAGCTAACTCAAAATGGCACTGGCCCCATAAGACCAGTAACACCGATGATGTACTGGTCCTACAATTTTTTCTTTAACATAAAAAGAAAAAACATTGCATAAAATTCACAGACAACATTTATTTTATCTTTATTTATTTCCAAAACATTTGGGATATTCTTTAAGGGAAACTTGTTAATAAGATTGCCCCCAAATGTTTACTGGCCCTGTAGGACCAGTTGAAGTCTTTTTTTACTGGCCGGAAGTCATTTTTGAGAATTTTTACTGGCCTGGGGCCATAGGACCACTGTTAGCGTCGAGCCCTGATGCACTGTCTTTCCATGTATAACTGACTTGCTTCATTGTGTCTGTGCAAAAGCACTGTTATTAACATTTTAAATGTGACCACTAAATAAGATAAAAACGAGTTGCCATGCAACAATTCCAACCCTTACCATTCCACTGCCTTTATTTCTGATTATATATGTGATATAATATTTTGTGGAAAATAATCCTACCATTACCAGGGCACGACGTTAACTTTTGCAGCGACTTGCCCCGTAGGGCAAGTGAGATTCAATTTTCACTTGCCCTATACCAACTTTCACTTGCCCTTGAAAAAATTGTATATAATAATTTTATGATATTTTATTTAAAACCAAGTAGAACATGGTTCTGGCATGTGAAAGCACATTTTCTAGGACAAGCTTGGATGGCAGACCACAAAAGTAAACCTGAAATATACAAAATGTTCTTTCCCAGTGGGGCAAGCAAGATGCAGTTTTCACTTGCCCCACAGCTATAATTTACAAATTCTACTTGCCCGGGGCAATGGGGCAAGCACCAATGTCGAGCCCTGATTACATACTCTCTCTAGAATGGGGGGGGGGGACATTTGAAAGGCTTCTAGGGCTTTTATAAGGAACCAATTTTTTTTCAAGGGGGCCCATTTGCATTTTCTAAAGTTACCTAAACGTGTGTGTACAGGGACTTAGCCAGGATTTAGAAACTGGGTGCCTAAAATTGGCAATTGTAAAATCTTTGGGCGTCCAAATTTTTAAGGGGGACCACAATATACTCAGATTTCAACCATTAACATGTATGAATTTATCAAAATAAGGCATAATATCCTTATACAATGTCATGCAAATTATATGTCCAGAGATAAAAAAATTCAATTATATGCTTGAGATAGACATTTTAAGAAATTCTTCAGTCTTCACAGAATCTTTTGGGTGTCTTGAGGGGTGCTTTTTAAGGGTTTGGGTGTCCAAAAAGACACCCAGACGCCCTGCTGGCTAAGACCATGTGTGTGTTTATATAAACCAGTTCACCTTTGGGCCCCCTGGAGAAATTTGAGGGAGCTGCAAGAGAATTTAACTGAGCCCTGGCTCTCGGCAGCCCCTAATTTCGTGCCCTGGTTTCATTCCCTACCATTACCCAGGCATTTTATTGGTAGCCTGCTAGGCCCAGGCTAGTTGTTGCCACCAAACCAGGGTGGCGGGCAGGTAAACACAATGTAGACTTGCCCTGTGGGGCTAATCATCATCGTCTTACAGGTATGGCCAAAAAATGCACATTTCAAGGATGAAACAAAAAAGTGCTGCTACAGTTGAGTTTTTTCCAAATGAGGCGGCAAGCCAATGAGATGGTTTTGATCTCAGTGACAAATCTTTGGTATGGCATGCTTTTTAATATTCTGGGTAGGGCTAGTGCAAATTTTGGTAAGGCTAGTAAAAAAATTATAATGAAGGTCTACTAGCCCTTCCAGACGTGAGAATTCTGAAGAATGTTGAACCCTGACACATTTATTTATGATTCATTGTCTCTTTCAGATGCTCCATGGTGCGGTCACTGCAAGGCTCTGGCCCCAGAATATGCCAAGGCCGCTGCTAAGATGGCTGAAGACAAAACCGACGCCAAATTGGCCAAGGTAGATGCCACCATCGAATCTTCTCTTGCCGAGAAGTTCGAGATCAGAGGTTACCCCACCCTCAAATTCTTCAGAGACGGCAAGCCAAGTGAATACAATGGTGAGTATGCTCGGTTGTCTAAACTAAACCATACCATGGTTTGGTTAACTATTGTATGTTAATACGAGTACCTAATGTTTCCTCTATCTCACATTAGATACATTATTAGTGGTTGCCCGCTTGCATTAAGCGACTCAAATAGACTTTGGGCGCCAAGTTTTTCTCACTTGGTTGTCAATCAGGCAATTTGGAAGATCATAGATTCAGACGACCAGGCTTACTGTACAAAGAAACCCTGATTAAATCTGCAAATGGCCTAAGAAGATAGTACATCAATCTTTTTAGTTAACCCTCCCCATGCTGAGACTACTTCTGTCGATGGCAGAAAAATGCAAAAGTTTTAAAGACCATCATGTTAGTATTCATTGGAAAGCTCTCACCGAGTACTAACAGATGAGTACCTGGTTGACATATTTATAGCTGGTTTCAATAGTAAGCAATTAGCAATCACACTTACGTTTACCCCAGTTAAAAAAAGTAATGTAGCCACTAAAGATTAAATTTTTACACAAAGTTCTATATTATTAACTATTCCCTTGCCTTGCAGGTGGCCGTGTGGCTGATGATATTGTGAACTGGATCGCCAAGAAGACCGGACCTCCAGCCAAGACACTCGAGACCCTTGAGGACGCCAAGGCCTTTGCCGAGAAGGACGAGGTTGCCGTCATTGGTTTCTTCAAGGTAAGATCAGTTTGATGTGTAAATATTTAAAACCCTTCCAATGCTGAGGCTACTTTCGCCTAAATTGCAACGGTGCAAAGATTTTTGAAAATCATCTCAACACAATCATGTTGGTATTCATTGGATATGGTAATTTTTCAGGGTTTTTGCATCATTTTTGTATTGACACTAGCAGCATGAGGCTTAATGGGTGTTGAGAAAGTTTGTGCTTGGCACAGAATTTATGAGGTATATTTGATCACCAGTCATGAAATTTTAATTTTATCATTACTTTTTTGCCATACTTAGCCTGTCATATTAACAATTGACCATTTGATATTGGTTTAGGAAACCACAGTTCCAAGTAAAACTAGTCATTTGTTAATGGTAAAGGGAACAAATGTTCCTAGAAATTACCTATTCAATAATTAGGATTTTGCTATCTTTACACCTAATAGAATTCCTATCTCCGTTATCTGGATGAATCTGGTCACGGTGCTTTTGCATTTAGATACTGATCTCATAATAAAATTTGATAGTGATCATTATTGAGCAGCATATGTATGATGACAGCTGGGATAGCGTTTAACTGTTGAATAATAGGTAGACATGACATATGTGTCTAGTCTGTCATTGGAGGGCCTGCCCTGATGGCTCTGGATTCAGGCGTTACCACTGACTGCTTGCTGTCTCTCACCATTGCGTGGGTTTGAATCCTGACGGGCTAGCAAGTTTCGCAGTGACCCCTTAGATCTGGTCATAAAAGTTTATATAAGGGAATCTTTTCCTGGTTCTAGGGTTCTGAATCATCCTATACTTAACAAGAAGTATAGGCCCTAACTCAAACCAGTACAGCACTTAGATGGTTTTCAAAAAGCTTTCCATCCTTGTGCTTTGGACAAAAGTGGCCTCAGCATTGAAAGGGTTTACACAAAAGTAGATCTACCACATCAGTTTTGAGCAAAATTAAGGAAATGTGAGAGTGTTTGGCAATGAAAATTGTACATTTTATTTATTTTTTTTTTTTTGGGGGGGGGGGGGGGTGGTCCGTCAAATCCCTCAAACCCTTTCTGTATGTGCCACTGCTGTAGTAGCCATATTGGTGCAATATGTCTCCCCTGCTCGCGATGAGCTGCTCTCCTGTGACTGAGGCAGGTAGAGTTGCAGGTCGTTGGCTCTGTGTAGGCGAAGTAATCGGGACTAGTCTGCAGCAGCAGCGGCAGCCGTGGCAATTGACCTAGATTGCCTGAACTAGCCAGAGGGGGGTGAAACCCACCTAGGCTCGCTTAATGGGGTTTATAGCCTTTGCTTTAACCCTTATCCTGCTTGTTGATAATTTGGCCAATACAAAATGATGCAAAAACCTTTGAAATATGACTGAAACCATGGCACATAGGTACTCATCTAAGAGTACTCAGCAAGAGCTTTACAATGAATACCAACATGCCAGGGTTTAGATGGTTTTCTAAAAAAAATTGCATCCTTGTCCTTTGGATGAAAGGACCAATCAAGATATTGAATGCAAAGTTGTTGTCATAATTATTCATATGGATCCAGACTTTTCGCAGAACTATTACTAGTAAGTAGTAATGGATGAATGCATGCAGCATTTAAATGTAAACAGTTCTTCCCTTTATGGAATCTATATTTAGGATGTTCAACCAGCCTTAACAAATTGTCGCTAAACTTGTCCAAACCTCACAATGCACAAGCAGCTTTCCAGACTACATTTATTATCAAACTGGTTGTTCGACTCACTTAGAAGTCGGCTATTGTATCTTTCAATCAGTGAAAGGGTGGTCAAGCTTTTGTGTCAGTTACCTAATGTGTGGTGGATTGACACTGACATCAGGAATACAGACATTGTCTGACGACCATTACCATTACCTTAAATATAGAGAAACACCAGAGAAGAACTTGAAGAGGGATTATTTAAGCCAGCTCAGCAAACATTTTTCTGTCTGGTACTTTTATGATAGCACTGATTTTATCTGGATATTTCCAATGTGTTCGAGCTTTTGCCCACTTGGGTGTAAATGGCTTTACCCTTCCAATGCTGAGGCTACTTTCGTCGAAAGCACAAGAAAGCAAAGATTTTTGAAAAACATCTAAACCCTGTTATGTTGGTATTCATTGGACAGCTCTTGCTGAGTACTCTCAGATGAGTACCCATGTGTCAGGGTTTTAGTTATTTTTAAAGGTTTTTTTTGCATCATTTTTATTGGGCAAGTTCGCCACCACCAGCATAAGGGTTGAGGTCAACTCAGGGTTCCAGCTAACCATTAGCCCCATAGCCCTAGGCTGCTGCAAATTGTCTAGGGTTATGATGATTGCCTTTGTAGCCCCACTGGCTTTAAGTCAATGACATTTTAGGATCATGATCAGAGCAATATTAAGAATATGATCAGTTGGAGAACACCATTTGACCCATACTTTGTCCTTTAGTAACAGTGAAAAGATTTAGACGAAGGACTTTAGGATTTAGCTTAGCTAGAGAGCTCTATGAGCTCTTGGATGGGGCTATTGCAGTTTTAGAACCCAAAGCTCTGCAGTCTGGAAGTTGGAACCCTGCAACTGGGAGTTATATTGAGGTGAACAAATGATAGACCTGAAATTGACATTTTTAAAGAATTTCTCACAAAAAAATTTGGCTGTCCTAAAGAATGATTATTGCGGGTTTGGGTGTCCAAAAGATGCCCTTGTGGCTATGGCTATGGTTCCATTCTCACACATTCAGAAAGAGGTGGGGCATGCAGATACCCATTGTTTCATACATGTTATGTCCTCGTTGCTTCAGAATGTATATTAATGTCTTCCTCTCATTTATTTCAGGATGCCAATAGTGACAAGGCCAAGGCTTTCACCGATGCCGCCGCCGGTATCGACGATGTGCCATTCGGTATCACCAGCCACGAGGAGGCTTTCAAGGAGTACGAGGCAGCAGAGGACGCAGTGCTCATGATCAGGAAGGTGCGTACTAGTGCTGAGAATCGGTATAAATTTTGAGGACTGATCATTGTTCCACCAGCGTGTTTGATGATCAGTTTTTAATTGGATATGTTTTTGGCGTCACAGTGTTGTGCATTTTTCATGAAATTTCAGAAACAAGGTTGAAATAATAATGGAAACACATAAAGTATATACTTTAATTAAACTTGATAGCAAAAACAAATCAGAAAGTATGCCTTTAAATCATATGCAAATAGTCTGTAAAACAAAAAAATCAATAAAAACTTTCAATTTTGGCTTTTTGGGGGTAATAACTAAAATATGGCGAAGTGTAAATTGTTCTTTTTGATACAAAAGGCTATTAAGTGTAGTTGGTATAAGGGTCTGAACTAGATAAGTTGCTAAATCTGGATGGGCAGGAATTTTGGAATTGCTGTTTTAGACAAACATTTTTAAAATCCTGGTTAAAACCAGTATCAAATCAGGAAAAGTATCATATTATTTAAGATCTATTGAGAAGATTTTATGTATAACCCATTCAGAAAATTAGGATAATACTAGAGGGATTGTGGCAGAAATTTGAAAGATCTATACTTTAATGTGCAAAACCTGTTTTGGTTTCCAATCCTTGTATTAAGCTTTTTCCCCGTAAAATGCATTTACAGATAAAATTTCAAGTGGCTGGCTTATGCTGCATATGTGTTTATTATGAATTGACATATTTATATGAAAAGGTTAACTCCATGAGCTTTTATTTCTTATCTGGTAGTGAATTGCTGTCTTAAATATATGTGAAGCTTTTCTGTATTTAGTTGGATTTGTTATTGATGACTAACTTTATAATGTGGAGTCTGATGGAATTTGTTCTGTTATGCAATGAAAACGTTATAAGTTATGTATGCAATGTATATGTATTCCCTCCTCGGCAGAGTGTACATGTTTATTCAGTTGATATTAATATATTTCACATTCTGTTCAGAATTTTTTTTAACCATAAATATTAATACCTTCTCCTTTAACTATAAAGACATTGGCATTGATATTCATTAGAATTGAAGGTTGCAGATATATCCACACACGACTGCAATTGCCTTGTTTAATTCACCAAGACAGTTTACTGTTTTCAGATATTTTTCATGCTATGTGTTCAGTGTTGCTTATGTGTACTTGTAATTGTACCAAACTACCATTGATTGTTTTTGTTGTACCCTTTGTCCATGTGTTGACCTTCCCGTCTGCTTTCAGTTCGACGAACCAAAACTGGTATTTGATGGAGAACACTCTTCCGAAGCCATCACCGAGTTTGTGCGAGCCAACCAGCTCCCAACTGTCGTGGAATTCACACAAGAGGTATGCAGTTTTGACGTAACAATCTAACATCACTCTCACTCACCCTCCTTTTCTCTCTCTCTCCTCCTGTAGTTTGACGAACCGCGCCTTTTTCTACAAGGGGAGCTGACTAACACTTCAGTCATTGAGTTTGTCAAAGCCAACAAGATGGCTTTTGTTACTGAGTTTACCAAAGAGGTAGGCTGTGGTGGTGTGTGGACCCTTCATGCTCTATAATGTGTGCCGCCTGGATCAAGATAGCTTTAGATTTAAGCATCAATACTAAAAAAATATTTTAAGGAATATTGTTGGTTTGGATTCTGATCAACGTCTCCTTTAAGTATTTTTTGTAAAAAAAATTGATGTGATCAAAAAGTAATCACCAAAATATTATGATATTTTTGGGCACTACAGGCATGAATGGGTCAACCTCAATGTGTGATATTGGGTAGTGGATGTACTATAAGTGGTGGTTATTGGTGTCAACCTGTGGATATTGATTGGTCAAGCAATGATTAGCAAATATGCTTTGTTAAACTATGGTCACTGTATAACTGGTAATTTTTACAGGCGTTTAAATTTCACATTCCCCATAATAGCGCCAAAATAACATCCTTCCAATAAATATCCGCTATCTGTGATTTAGTTTGAGTGCTTGAATCCGCAAATTTTAAGTAGCACAGATACCCTCTAGCTGGGTTGTAAAGCGAAAATTTTTAGCACTCCAAATTAAAGCATTGTACAGTGCTTGTTTGATATTTTACGAACATATAACCAGGACCTCTCTCATTACCACATGATTGTTAAATGTAAGAGTGAATTTTTATGAAATGGAAATCTATAGAATTTGACGGCAGGCTCAATTTTTATCATAAATGATTGAATTGTATAATGATCCTACTGGATACTTTTGGTAGTCCTGCTGAAGAATTTCACTTTATCTAAATATAGAACTCAAATTTTGTAGTGGGCTGGCGTCAGTTATAATAAGTGTCACAATCTGTGAAAACCTTGGCATATTCAGCGAAAGATGATCACCTATTTGCTGATTACTGGTTGAGGACAGATGATTAATTGTAAATACTAATTAGAAAACTCAATGGTTGCCAGTTCACTGGGCAACATTCAACTATGTTTGAATATGATTCAGCCAACTCATTTATTGTTCAAACTTCATACAAGATATCTTTAACCAATAAGTATCTTGGGTGCACTCATCGTCAATAAATAGAGTAATATTCAACAGGTACTTTGACAGGTAATATTAACAGGTACTTTAACAGGTACTTTAACAGGTAATATTAAGTGAAAGAAATAGCTCCAAACATGTACCATGAGCTATGAGCATCACATTGTTTTCTCTTACCTATAAGCTGTTCGGCTTGGCTCATAAGATCATTACATAACACACAAAACAAGTATATTTTAGAAAATTTAAAGTAAAAGAAATAGCTCCATACTTGTAGTATCAGCTATGAGCCTCGCACTCTTTTCTTACCTGAAACCCTTTTTGTTGTAGACTGCCCAGAAGATTTTCGGTGGTGAGATCAAGAACCATATCCTCATGTTCATCAGCAAGAAATCCGCCGACTTCGATGCCAAGCACACCGAATTCAAGGCCGCCGCCACCGACTTCAAGGGAAAAGTTCTCTTCATCTTCATCAACGTCGACGATGACGACAACGCCCGTATCCTGGAGTTCTTCGGCCTCAAGGTCGAGCAGTGCCCCACCGTGCGATACATCACCCTCGGCGAGGACATGACCAAGTTCAAGCCAGAGAGCGAGGAGATCGTCACCGCCAACATCAAGGCCTTCGTCCAGGGAGTCCTCGATGGCTCAATCAAGGTACGTAAATTCTTGGAAATTTAGACGGCTCGAGGAATTTGGGCCACTTTAATTAATTTGAAAAATAGTTATTGGGAAATGTGGAACACCCTTGATCTATCACTGGTAGCTATTTCACCAGGTATGGAAAGCTATTACTTATTTATTCATTTGTTTGTCAGTATTTTCATAAAACACTGGCCACTCTCAACACAGAAAAATTGTAAACATTAAAAAGTATCCCAAATTACTGAGAATTTAGAGTGTGTACTGGAGTAGCTAGCGGTCTGAGCCAAGTACACCGTATTGCAGGTGTGTATGATTAATAGTTACTAAAGTCAGTGTATAAATGCCCAGATCATGCCAACACCAGATTGGGGATAGTAGGACTCGGGTATGAGATAAGGAGAGTTCCTTTCCAAACCAAATAAGAAGGAAGGAATGGGTTTCAACGTCCCTTTCAACAGCCTAGGTCCTTTCATCGACAAGAAAGAAACCTGCAACTGAAAATAAATGCCCTTCCCTTCACAAATGGCTTCACAGGGTCTTCTAGTTGCAGACAGCCCTGCTCAATGTCGCACATTTATATAGCAACCTGGCAAACCCGCTCATTGGGATCCAGCAGTGACACGAACCAACAAACTCGCGCTTTGGAGCCAGGTATCGTAACCACTAGGCCACAGCGGATTCCTTGTGATGTCCTGGCTTAGAGTCAGGATACGATGACTCTCATGCTCTGTTTTGCCCCCGTTTCTCATGTCTTCTCCCTGTTTCTTATGCCTCCTCTCTGTTTTCCAGGCTCACCTTATGTCCGAGGATGTACCAGAGGATTGGGATGCCAAGCCAGTCAAGACCCTTGTAGGAAAGAACTTCGCTGAGGTTGCACTCGACACGACAAAGGACGTACTTGTAGAATTCTGTAAGTAGAAGATCCTACTTCATAGTTTAATTTTGTTTTATATGACCTATTATGTGTAGAGAGATTCAAATTTTCACCTATTCATTCGCTATATCAAATAACAGTCATTAATTATAAGTGCACATCAACATTTGTATTGAAACGGCACAGCACACAGGACATTATTTATGGGCATTATCACCATCTCTACCTTCCTTCCGGTCTCGATACCTTGGGCTACTTCCAAACATGCCAGAGGGCCTCAGGGAAGGTCCTTAACATTGGACAGAGTTACCCTCTTGATGATTATTATTATTATCATCATTATTATTTTTCAGATGCCCCATGGTGCGGTCACTGCAAGCAGCTCGCCCCCATCTGGGATCAGCTGGGCGAGAAGTTTGAGGACAGAAAGGATATTGTCGTTGCCAAGATGGACTCTACAGCTAACGAAATTGAGGAGGTCAAAGTACAGAGCTTCCCCACCATTAAATTCTTCCCTAAGGGAAGCGATAAGGCTATTGACTACAATGGCGAGAGGACGCTAGAAGGATTCACCAAGTTCCTGGAGAGCGGCGGAAAGGAAGGTGCTGGAACTGCTGCTGAGGAGGTAAGCTATAGTTCCTATCTTTGCCTACAGGTGGACGTTTTAACGCAGTAACCCATTTACACTCACAGCGGCCAAAAGAGGCCTGACGGTTTTGGGAATATTTCCCTTACCAAAGCATTTTTTCGGGGAATATTTAAATGAGAAATGTTGATCAGAAGGCAAACAACAAATCCCTTTCAAATATTTTGTGAAGTTTCGCTTCATTGCCAAGTTATTTTCAAAAGTATGACAGTAGCAGACAATATTTCGAGAGGAACTCTTGAGTGTGAATGGGTTAATGCTTAAAAGTTCCTCTAGAAATTGTCGTCTGGACCTATAATACTTTCGCCAATAACTTTGGAATTGGAAATGAATTTACGAAATATTTGAAGGAGAGTTGTTGGAAGTGGTCTAATAAACATTTCTCTTTCAAATATATTCCCAAGTAAACTTTCACATAAACAATTTAACCAAAATTCCTGGGCTGTTTTAGCCACTATGAGCGTTAATGGGTCAGCAATCGTGCACTCTCTCTCTCTCTCTGGGTTTGAATCCAGGCTTTTAAGAATATGTAGTGAATATCTAGGTTTAAGCTGTAGTTTGTTTCAATTCCACAATAAGAATCTGACTTGTAACAATTTTTCTTAAGAACAGATAAGTTACGCTAGATAAAAATCCAAGTTAAAACCATCCATATTTTTTGTTTGTCACCACTCACATTCAAGAAAAATTTTCATTACTAATCTAAGGTTGTTAGCATTTAAATAGATGATACTGACCACGTGGTATGAATGTAAGTGCTTGATTTGATGGTACTTATCACATGGTATGATTGAAAGGATTTGATTGGATATAATGGATCACATGGTATAATTGAAAGGATTTGATTGGGCGATACTAATCACATGATTTGATTGTAAGGATTTGATTGGATGATACTGATCACATGGTATGATTGCAAAGATTTGATTGGCTAGTACTGATTGTGCTTTCTCTATTCCAGGAGGAGGTTGAGGAGCCTGAGGAGGAGGAGGCCAAGGAGGAGGAAGCTGCTAAGAAGGATGAATTGTAAATGCCTACTAGTTAAATCCCTCGCAGGAAGGAGTCATGCTACACTGTAAAATAGCCTTTCACAAATACATGAAACAGATTCAACTTCGGCATCATCATTAGCTAGTACCCAATCCTACAGCCAGGCGGCGCCACCGCTACAAGATCTTTTCTATGGGCCCTGTAGTATACTTGCCCTAAGATTTTTTTTTCTTCACGTACGGGCCTATACAAAAGATCTCTTCGCTATTATTAAGTGGTAGATTTTTTTACCACAGGATTCATATTTTGTCCGACTGTGAGTCATAACAGGACGATTATTTGTAAGTTTGATAACAGCATTTTTATCGCAGATGTTATGAGTTTTTATTTTGCGATGCCTCGTATGATAGGGATGACAAGACTCGCTTATTAATATCATGACCAGCGGCTGGCAGCAGGGTCATTTGGAGGGGC
This sequence comes from Maea johnstoni, assembly GCA_963942565.1. NCBI lineage: Eukaryota > Metazoa > Annelida > Polychaeta > Spionida > Magelonidae > Maea > Maea johnstoni. The sequence goes on from OZ012685.1 coordinate 52,607,595, forward strand.
GCCCTCTTGCACCAACCTTGTGAATCAGCGATGTAATATATTTGTGATCCAAGTCGTGAAGCCAAAGGCAGGCCAGGGAAAAAGTGCCTGGCCAAATAGTGGTCCAAATGTTATTTTATTAATAATGAGAAGGGGAAATAAAAAGAAAATATAAAAATAGATTTCTCATATTCGTGTTTGTCTTTTGTTTTTAGGGGCGTTGCTCTGAAGGTTTGCAATTCCTGTGTTAAGTAGAAAGTTGATTAACCCTTCCACTGCTGAGGATACTTTCATCCAAAGCACAAGGATGCAGATATTCTTGAAAAACTAAACCCTGTCATGTTGGTATTCATTGTATAACTCTTGCTGGGCACTTACAGATGAGTACCCATGTGTCAGGGTTCGGCCATTTTTCAGGTTTTTTGCATCATTTTGTATTGGCCATATTAGCCAACAGCAGCAGGGTGAAAGATCAAAAAGATGGTTTAAGCATACAAGTTTCTCACTAACCCATTCATGCCTAGAAATGCCTTAGACAAGTGTCCTCTGGATCTATGGTACTTTCGAAAATATCTACCATAGATTTTCAAAATATTTGATATAGAATTATCAGTTGGATCCTTGTCAACATTTCATTCTGAAATGGGCTGCAAGCAAATTGTCTGGTAAGGAAAAATCACAAATATAGTCAGGATATTTTTGGCCCATACAAGCATGCATGGTTTGATTTATTGCATATTCATGAATACTTAAACCATCTTTCTGGGCTCTAATTTAATCTTAGAACACCAAGGAAATGGTGGCACAATTTTCTCGTTTTTGTTAAATTTCCAAAGACCATTTTTAGGATATGGGTTCTAACACTTCATCTATGCGGCCAGGGACTAGGCCAGGACCCCTTCATCCTCTTTTTGGACAGGCATTTTGCTGAATAACTCCTTTTTGGGCAGGCAAAAAATTCTCTGAAATTGTTTTAATTATGACTCTCTGAGGTAATAACTAAAACCATCTTCAAGGACATGGCTGAAGTGTATATTGCCACTTATAACCCAAAAGGCTGTTAAATCTAGTTGATATAAGGTTTCTAAGAAGCAGATTACCTAAATCTGGGTGGCTAGAAATTTTGTGAATTCTGTTTTGGACAGACCTTTTAATAATCCTGGCTAGGACCCGATTTCTACCTATTCTAATATCCTTACCCCTGCTTTATTTAAGAAAATTACCTTTATTGTGTGTTTTTTCCTAAATTTTAAATATCCTGAATGGTCTAACACAGCGAGTTTAAAATACCTATTGTCCCCTGAATTGGAATATCTCTATTTTGGAATAATTCATAAATTGGCAAAATGTGGTAGGGAAGTTGTTGGTTTTATGTTCTGATTAACAAAGCTCTTTCAAACATTTTTTTAAAAAATTATGTTTTATAAAGTTGCCTAGTGCAACTCAGAATTCAAGCTTCTGTCCATATACACATTTTCTGATCAGGGCCAGGTTAAACCTAGAATTCTGCAACAATGTGTTGTAAGAATAGGAAATCATTCTTCACTTTGCTCAGATACTTAATTCAAATCTTATAGTTCAAGTAGAGATGTCACCGATAGGCGATAAATCAACATTTTCACTTTGTCAATTAAATCGATTGTATGGTTGGGTATCGAATCAAAATAATCAATATTCTGTAACCCAATAATGGCGTATGATTATTAGTAAAAAATACACTTTTCCCAGACATTTTCCTGTTAAACTAAAGCAAAGTGAAACTGACTAAATATTGAAGTATTTTCTATGGCTTTTGTACGAGAAATTGGAAGGAATGGTGTACTAAATTATAGTCTATCAATTAATCAAATCGAAAAAAAAAGGATATAAATGACATCCCTATAAATAATTGTGCCCTACGAGCATATTTCGGCGTATCGATTTGAATCGAAAAATTTATCCATTAATCGAATAGATAAAATTTCATATCAATGACATCACTAACTTCAAGTAAGTACTAAGAATTTAACATTTTCTGTAAAGTGATGATTTTAAATTAATTCTTAACCAACTTCTGAATGGAAATATCAAACATTCTCCTAAAAGGTGACATACTTCTGCTTGTAAATTGAACCTAAAAGTTGCTCCTGAAACCACCCCAAATACTGCAACTAGATTGAATGATTAAATCTTAAATTATTTTCAAACCGTAAGATAGGTGATTTCTAGAACAAATCATTAAGAATGATCCTTACATACTACTTTCAGTGTTTCATATCCAGATAACACTCCATATTTAAACAAGAAGTTCCATTTCCTAAATGCAATGTATATTTTGTCCCCTGAAGTCCTTCCAATTGGTTATGAAGGTCTCATTGGTAAAGTCCATTTAATAATGATAATAATAATAATGATGATTATAATAGTAACAATAATAATAATAACAATAATGATAATGGTAGTAAGATAATAATAGTAATAATAATAATAAACTTATGGTTACACATTCAAATACAGGAATTAAATTTTGCTATGCCCCTCTTAGAAATAATAATTGTTCTCTGAGGAAAAATATGCTTTGTAGTATATGGCATGGTACACATGCATCATAAACCACTAGCAGATATAATATTTAAACACTGTACGATGAATATCATAATCAAATGAATTGACCTTTTGGTGCATCATAGAAAGCTCCAGATATGGGTAATTCAATGATCCCTATCAGTATGAATTGGAGATATTGTAGAGAAAATGGGCTGTGATTCTCAAGTAGTTCACAGTTTATAATACTTCTACCTAAGTAGACAAAGATGAAACCATCACCCATCCTGCAGCAGCCAGCCATTTTCAGAAATACACGTATCGACAAAACAAAGAATTTCAGAAATACACCTCTCCAGACAGCCAAAATATTCCAGAAATACACCTTTCCTGATAACCAAAAAATCAAGAAATACACATCTCCAGACAGTTTATATATATATATATATATATATATATATATATATATATATATATTGATATATATTGATATATATTGATATATATATATATTGATATATATTGATATATAATATATTGATATATATATATTGATATTGATATATATATATATATGTATGTATACATGTATGTATATACATGTGTATATAAACACATATATATATATATATACACATATATATATATATATATATATATATATATATAAATATATAAACATATATATATATCTATCTATCTCTCTCTCTCTCTCTCTATATATATATATATATATATATATATGTATATATATATATATATATATATATATATATATATATATATATATATGTATATATATATATATATATGTATATATATATATATATATATATATATATATATATATATATATATATATATATATATATATATATATATATATATATATATATATATATATATACTTATTACTTACTAGTACATGTATTACAAACGCTAACACGCCTATCATGAACGGGAGCATATCCCTCCTCTCCAGCTGGTAGAGAGATTGAGAGATAAATTCTCCCCATATAGCACTTCGTTTAAAGCTGTTGCACTCATAGTCATTGCTATCGCTGAATAATCGCATATATGAATATTCATCACCTGAACCAACACAAGCTGCGAGTGCTATCATCTCTGCATTTCCGCACTTCATACTTCATATCACTTCCCATCAGGAAACGTTCCACTACATGAAATACACTGTGTACACGCGTACGTTCAGGATGAACGAATAGTTCATATTTACACAAATGTTAACCAGTATGCTGCTGATGGCTAATGTGGCCAATACCAAATGATGCAAAAAGCCTGAAAAATGAGTGAAACCCTAACACATGGGTACTCATCTGAGAGTACCCGGGTACTCTGCGAAAGCCATTCAATGGATACCAACATGACGGTGTTAAACGGTTTTTCAAAAATCTTTACGTCCCTGTGCTTTGGAGGAAAGTAGCTTCAGCATTGGAAAGGTTAAAATGAAGTTTAGCGATCCCGATTGCCAAGTGGTCCATGGCTTCTGCGCTATATGCTACCAGTTGCTCTGGAATATCCTCCGGGGGATTGAAATGGTTTCCGTGTGTACAGGCCTGCTAGGGGAGGAAGGTTGTGTGAGCACTTCCGTGAAAACAAGACTATAAATCGAATACCTTTACCTTAGAATAAAGCCGTCAAACACGACCCTAGAAACTTGAACTAAAAGTCTGTTTCTATCTCTCTGCTAGAATAAAGCTGTAAGATACATGGTGAGCACTATCATGCCGATAGTAAACGCTATGCCGTGTAAATGTTTTTTATTGCCATTCTTTTTTGCAAGAATGTGACGTTTTTTTCTTCAACTTATTAGGGAAATTATCAGTTTACAAGAGCATTAAAAATGATTAAATGTGACCAACCATTGTTTCAATTTCTCCATTTCCTCCCACAATGCTATGCGAAAATAACGTGATGGTTTTCTATGACCTTTCTAGACAGTTATCATGTTAAATTGACGATGGAGTATTGATTTTACTTACTCTAGTGAAAAGCATTCTTTCTTCATCAACTCATATAAACTATTCCTATCGGTGGATTCACAGCGAATGTAAATTTTCTGATCCGTCTATCACCCAAAGCCCTACGCACAGGCATCTGTAACCGAAAATTTTGACCTATAAGTACAAAAAAACAATGATAAAACGGTGCCTATATTATCATCTCTTCCGGCTCTTAGGTGCCACTTGGCTAGACCCACGTCGGCATAGGACTTGCGATAGGGTGGCAAGTCGTCCGTAGGACATGTATAGATTCACCATTCTGCCACTCGCCAAGTTGGCAAAAGAAAAGTGTCAGAACTAAATTCGTCGTTATAACGGTTTATGGTAGCGAGTTTATTGATGAAACTGAGCGGCCAAAAAATCAAGTCATGCGTGCGATTGAAACATTGTCTGAAGCTTATATATATTTTCGCGCCCGTGTACTTTTAGCTAATATGTCGAAAAAGGGGAACGACTTTACGGTAATTCCGCGGATAGCGAAACAGCGAAATATGTATAGGACGTACACCTACGGTATACTATTATACTACGGAGATGCCTCATTCTGAGAATATCGCTAAACTGGCCATAAGTTCTTAAATCATGGTACGTGTGTGTTATGAATTGTTCAATTGATATTGTGCACGTACGTTGGCATACCCGTCAGCATTCAACAATCCAAAATCAGGATATTTCACTTATCAGGCGGTTTACTATACTGCGACGTCTTTTGGTTTCATTTTGTTTAGTTCCAATTTTGGGAGGGGCCAGGTTAGTACTTTTGCTTAAGATTCTCGGGCCTTTAGAGTTGGTAATCATGGAAACATATGTTAATAGGATAACTTTAATTTTAGCAGATCACAATTGCTGCATGATAATAAACACACAGTTTTAAAAAACACGCAGATAGCTTTGGAACTGAAAATGTCTTCATCAACAACATTTACATTGTGTGATCTTTCCAGACATTGTGTGATCTTTCAAGATCAAATACTTACTATGTTCAGCATATTATGAAATTCTTGGCTCTTGGCTAGAAAATAAATTTATTCTTGAGGAATGGTGGATGATTTTTGAAAGTTGGCAAATCAGTAGCTAATCTGAAGATTTCTGACCAAGTTATATAATTCATACCTGTTAACATTCAACCATCCAAAATCAGGAGATTTTATGCGGTTCCAATCCTGGCCACCAGGGGTCAGATTAGTTTATTAGTTTAGGAGTGGGCTATTATATTTTACAGGTGTTGGCAAATTGATAACCATACAAGTATGATTATGAAATAACTTTAATTTTATGTAGCAGATCACACTTGCAGCATGATGACAAATTCCCAGTTATGAGAAACACACAGAGATTGCTTTTGAACTGAATACATCATTATAGTCCATGACCCAGAGGTGGTCAATATCATATTGGGGGGGGGGGGCAAATTCTGGTTAATGTTTTTGAATTCCCCATATTCTCACCTTTATGGTATTTCAGTAACAAATATTTTCCAAATCAGACCTTTTTTTCCCAGGTGAACAATAAAATAGCTTTAAATATTTACACGATCACTAATTTGCTTTACTCACTACCCATATTCCTCATATTTCATAACTATTACACCTCTATCCATTCCCCTTGAGATATGGATTCGTGCGCCGGCCTACATATTTTGGCGCACGGATCCATTCCTCTACCATACCTGCCTAACCTCTGCGCTGTGTTGCGCCCAGCGCCGCTAGCTTCATACTACTTTCCATTCCTTTCATTTCCACTCCTATCACCTTGTATCGGACTTTCTCTGGATTAAGTCCAGGTAGGCTTTATATCTCCCCTATCAATAAAGAAAAGTTTAATACTCTTTCATAAAATCGACATAGAGCATATAAAACGGGTTCGTTTCATAGTCCACATTGCAGAGCCGCATCGGAATAATGGGTTTTGTGCGCTTTCGAAGCAAATATGCTTCCAGCTATAACTTATGTGAAATACAGCAAAATGCTATAACCCTTTCAACGCTGAGGCTAATTTCATCAAAGGCAAAAGAACACAGAACATTTTTAAAACCTTTTCAAAAAAATATTGAGAATTGAACAAACTTAAATGATTTATAACCGGACACCACTGCCAATTTCGAAAAGGAATTGTTACAAAAACAGATTTCTAACATATATGTACCATTATGACCCTACTTGCCTATATCAAAAGACAGTTTTTGACACTGAATGTATTGGGTATAGTGGTTATCGTATTCATTGAATTTGATGATTTCATGCGTCTCGAGCCGGGTTAGAGTACGACCAAATGCGAGAGACAGTTAGCAGTGGCAACACCCTAGACCACTCGGCAATCGAGACAGCCCGCATGGCTAGGAAATAACAAGGCCAACTAGTTGATATACCCTCGCGGTCTCGCCTACATACTACTGTAGTGGTAAACATCTTTATCACCCGCTCTGCTGTAATTCTCTATGCTGATTGGTCAATAGGTGTTAGATCTGGAGCCGTTTACACTTTATAGATTCAATATCGAACGGCATAGTTCATTATCACCTGCTCTGCTGTAATTCTCTATGCTGATTGGTCAATAGGTGCAGCCGTTCTCAATTTGTAGATTCAATATCGAATGGCTGAATTCAATATTGAACGGCAGTATTCAATATTACCACTTGGCCAGCAATCTGCCCCCTAGAGGTCACCAGCCTCGTTCTGACCTCCAAAGTTATTTTAGAATTTTATGAGATGTATATGGTCTTTTTTCTTACCATGAACGAGCAGGTGATAAATTCGTTACGCCCTGTTTGAAAGTGCGGTCCGGCCATCTATCCATCCTCGGTCATCCAGATCACACTCAGCTCCGCCTCATGGGATTTGGATGACTTCTGGTGGATATCAGGGCGGACCACACTTTCCAACAGGGCGTAACTAACAATACACTCGTCGGTCCCACAAAGCCTACCTACCCCCTTCCTGCAGGTGGATGTTCTATGCTTGCACAAGCGCCATATGGTTTTAGAGACGCCGGCCAAACATGGGGTATCTCATATCCTTATCAGGTGATCATTACACACACGCATCTGTTGCACAACCCACTGACTGTTTTGATCATAACTCTTCGAATGAAAATATTCTAACCCTGCTGCTGGAGGTTAATTTTTTAATACAAAATGATGCAAAAAAACTAAAATAATGACTGAAACCCTGGCATATGGGTACTCATCTGAGGGTACTCAGCGAGAGCTATTTATTAAATACCAACATGACAGGATTTAGAGGGTTTTCAGAAAACTTTTGATCCTATTGCTCTGGAGAAAAGAAGCCTTAGCACTGGTAGGGTTAAAATCCAACAGAACCCATACATTACAGTCAAACAATTCTCGTAATAGTACATGTTATGCTTTGCTTAAGATACGAATGATATAAAAATAAAGCTTAAGGTTTTAATGAGGATAAGACATGCGCTTTTGACGCGCTCATTATTTCTGGCCTTCTAGGAAAACATGTTTTTTTATTATTTCGTTTTTAGGCCAAATCGGAGCCGGTGCCTGCGGACTGGGATGCCAAGCCGGTGAAAGTTGTCGTTAAGCAGAATTTCAAACAGGTTGTCATGGACACAGAAAAGACTGCGTTTATATTTATATGTAAGTTACTATGGAATACTTCGCGTAAGGCAAAGAAACGCCAAAAAATAATAATGATGATGATGATGATGATTTTAATAATAATGATAAAATGATTATGATGAAAATAATAATGATAATGATAATTATAAAGATAACAATAATGATAATAATAATAATAATAATAATTATAGTAATAATAATAATAGTTATAAAAATAGTGATAATAATAATGATATGATGACAATAATAATAGTAATAATAATGATAACAATAATACTAATAATAATAATAATGATAATAATGATAATAACAAAAATAATATTAATAATGATGGTGATGATAATAATAATAATATTAATAATAATAATAATAATAATAATATTAATAATAATAATGATAATAATAATAATGATGGTAATAATAATAATGATAATAATAATAATAATGATAATAATAATAGTTATTATAATGATAATAATAATAATAATAATAATAATAATAATACATACATACATTACATAATTGAGTGAGAACCACTGTGTTTAAACAAAACGATTTCTCCTGATTTGTTTGATTAAAAAGCCAACACATAATCCCGTCGAAGTTGGTTTTCAATTGTAATTGTTATTTTGCAATCTTTGCATTTAAAGACCATCCAGTGTGTGGCCCTTGTAAAGATCTGGTTCCAGTCTGGGAGCAACTGGGAGAGAAATTCAAGCATAGCAACGACACGATCATCGCCAAAATGAATGGGGATGCTAACGTGTTAGATGAATACCAGTTCTACTCTTTTCCGACAATCGTCCTGTTTCCAAAGGATAAGAAAATGGCGAAGATATACCGAGGAATACATACGCTGAAAAAGTTGATACAGTTTTTTGAGAGTGGTGGTAATGGTGGAACTGACCTGGTGGAAGTAAGTCACTTTCTGCAAACTCTCTCTCTCTCCCCCAGCTCGGGAATACTCAAAACAAATACTAATTATGATGGTAATAATAATGATGATGATGATTATGATGATGATGATAATAATATATTAATAATAATAACAATAAAAAAATGATAATAATAATAATAATGTTAATAATAATAATAATAATAATAATAATAATAATAGTAATAATGGAGACAATGATAATAATAATACTATTATTTTTATTATATTTATCACTACTATTATTGTTATTATCATTATTATTATTATTATTATTATTATTATTATTATTATTATTATTATTATTATCAGTAGTAGTAGTAGTAGTAGTAGTAGTAGTAGTAGTAGAAGTAGTAGTAGTAGTAGTAGTAGTAGTAGTAGTAGTAGTAGCTGTAGCAGTAGCAGTAGTAGTAGTAGCAGTAGCAGTAGTAGTAGTAGTGATTTTAAAACATTCTTTAGACAGTCTTTAGACAACTACCTAAGGTCGGCTGGCTGCTATATTTGCATTTTGATGTTTTATGCTTTCTGTTGTAGGAGCGGCAAGAATTGGAACAAAATGAAACGTAAGTATGATTATCATTCCGTTGACTATAGAAAGTTTATTTCTGTCGAGCAGAAATAAAATTAAATATATACTTAACATACCTTGACTCTTATCACAGGACCTCGTGATATTTAACGTAACTGTATAAAAACAACAACTATAAATTGTGTATTTTGGCTATTGTTTCACTACAGTTAAATGGACATACTCTTTAAAGGAGAAAGGCATATTTGTTTCAGAACTAAGCATTTTAGCTGCTATGAAGTATGTTCGTGACTTTTTCCATATTGAAAGCACCGATTCTACTCTGCACATACATATAACCATAACCTTACCTATACCAAAATTGTTAAACCACATACCCTTATTTATACCAAATAAGTTGAAAACTGCTTTGTTTACCAAGATAAGAGAGAAAACACGTACCAGTCACATCTCTGTTTGTCGCTTATTTCAAGAAGCCTGCGGTGTTTCTAAGGGGAAATGTAATATTTCTCCCTGGTGAAGAGGAGTCCCTTCCAGATGTCTGCTTCCCACAGGAGGGTCTGCTTTGCCAACTCTCTGCGGGTGCTGTACGAGGGTATCAAAAGATCGTTAAAAACGACTAACGTATTTCTCCGTTTAACCGCACAGACCCCAAATAAATGCAGCCCCCTCCCCCTTTTCTGAAAAAGAAATCGCAAGGGGCAAGCCAGTGGACATTATTTTCTTACCCATCTGAATTTCCCAAACCTGCCCCCGCAAACGTAAATGTTCCCTTACCTTTACAAGTGGGACCGCAACAAACCGTATATTGATCATATTTTTACGTGCGTTTAATCGGAGGGATGGTACTGTTTGTCTATTCTTGCAATAAATGCTTGATTGCACTTCTAAACTGCTGTTATATATGTTTCCCATTGTGTATTTGTTATTTTTATTTGAACTAACAGTAAAGCAGAAGTAAAGGTAAGCTTTTTTTTGATCGCACGTTCATTTGCAAATAAACGATTATTTCTATAGATAATTCACTTTTAATTAAGTAAATGAATTCGCATTTCAATAAACTTCCATACTCATATTGTAATTGGTTTCCTTCATGACTTTAAAATGCAGTTTCTGGGAAAGAAATAATTCCTATAATTCTGTTTGAAGCAGTAAGATGGAATGGTGGGTGCGTAAAACAAGCAACATTTTTATGATTTCGCCAATTTTTCTCTTCGGTGACTTTTTGCCTATTTCAGTATATATGTACTGTATACATGCAGAAACAATTGTTTTCTATCTTTCCAACAGCACCATAGTTTAGAAAGCTGGTGCCATGGTGATAATTTAAATATACTTTCTACATGCTGTTATACCATTTAGGTTTCATAAAATCGACAGTTTATTTGGCTTTCAATCTTATGGTTAGATATACCATATGTAGCTTTTTTTACATATCGTATTTATAACGCCTTTACTGTCAAATTCATTTCTGTTTGGTTGAATCCAATTTTACTATTTTACTATGATTTAGAATGTTAAAATATGACAGGTGTACATTTGGTGTACAAATGACAACATGTTGTCAATATGATGACAATAAAGAGTGTTAACCCTTCCAATGCTCAGGCAACTTTTGTCAAAAGCACAGGAACGCAGAAAAAATTTAAAAAAAACTTTGAAACCCTGCCATGTTGGTACTCGTTTGAAAGCTCTTGTCGAGTACTTTCATACGAGTACCAATGTGCCAGGGTTTCAGTAATTTTCCAGCTTATTTTGCACTATGTTATGGGCCAAACTAGCCAGTAGTAGCACAGGGGTTAAACTATTGTATTTCTTTCCCAATACAGTACACAGTTACACCAATCAAATCAGAGGAGGTGCCGGAAAGTTGGGATGCTAAACCAGTTAAAGTTCTCGTGGCTAAAAACTTCGCAGCGACTGCTTTGGACGTTACTAAAACTGCTCTGGTTGGATTCAGTAAGCATGTTTTTGTTTTATTTCTCAATGGTCCTTACACTCGTTCATTCCCAAAAGAGTAATAAGGTTGTATAAAGTTTGTAGGAAATTGAAAAAAAAGTTGCAGGTTGTAAGGATCAATACTTAAACCCACCCATAGATGTCCAGAGAACCAAACGGCCTATATGATTAAAATCTCACTATCAATGACCCTTGTAGCTTGTGAATCAAACCGGGTGGCAATCGGACGTGCAGTCGTGTATTATGCTCAGGATACCTACGCATTTAGCGCAGGAATTAAATGTCGGCACTGTACACTGTAAGTGGACGTAGCTTGCGAATTAAAAATACGTTCGGTTGTGATGACATCCATGCAACCATGACCAGAAAACCGGGTGGCAATCGGACGTGCAGTCGGGTAATATGCTCGGGATACCCACGCATTTAGCGCAGGAACTAAATGTCGGCACTGTATGTGCACTCGGGTAAATTATATGTCTTTGTTTTGTAGTGTCTCCCTCATGCGCTGGCTGTGGAGAATTGTCTACTGCACTGGAACTACTGGGTGAGAAATATAAGAACAATGGGGACGTAGTAATTGCAACAATGGATGGCGCAGCCAACACACTGGAAGAGATCGAACTATCTGGCTACCCAACCATCATCTTGTTTCCAAAGAATAATAAGAACGGAGTGGACTTCGATGGTGACGTGACTGTAGAAGCTTTGGCAAGGTTCATAGACAGTGAAGGGAAGGATGATGGTTTGCTCAGCAAGGCAACGAAAGCAGATCAATCTCAGGAGAGTTTAAAACAACAGAAGAAGAACGGAGAGGAAACCAAGAAAACATCAAAAATGGAAGAGAAAAAGCAAGAACCAGTTGATAACTCTGAGAAGAGCGTAAGTGCATTGTTTCATATTTGAATCGTTTAGTTTATTTTCATGTCGGTAGGTAGTTGTTTAATTATACTCAAATATTTCAAAAGCCTGAACTCGCTTTTAAGATTAACTGTTAATCCTTCTGATATAAAATAAATGAAAAGAGGTGTGCGAAGGAACGATTACGACATCAACATAGTGTTCCTTGTCGAATAGTATATATAATCATTACTCTAAGAATTAAGAAATGCATATGTAAATCATTTGATAGAACACTTGCAAAATAAGCGAGATTAAACAATAGCCCTTCCAATGCTTAGGCTACTTTCGTCCAAAGTACTAGGACGCAAAGATGTCCGAAAACCATTTAAACCCTGTCATGTTGGTATTCATTGGAAAGTTCGCTGAGTACTCTCAGATGAGAACCCATGTGCCATGGTTTCCGTCATTGTTCTGTGTTCTTTTTGCATAATTGTGTATTGGCCAAATTAGCCAATAGCAGCATAAGGGTTAACTATTTCAAAAGCCAGAACTCGTTTGCAAGATAAACTGTTAATCCTTCTAAAATAAAATGAATACTAAAACGTGTGCAAACGGACGATTACTTTTAAAAAAACGACATGAACATTGTTTCTGAATAGACAATGTGTTAAATCATGTGCTGCCGGTGACAAAGTTGGCCATTACAAAATGACGCAAAAACCTGAAATATGACTAAATCTCTACTCATCTGATAGTATTCAGTGAGAGCTGTCAAATAAATACCAACATGATAGGTTTTAGATTTTTTTCAAAAAATATTTGCGTAATTGTGTTTTGAACGAAGGTAGCCTCAACATTGGAGGGGATAATCATTATTATAAGAACTAAGAAATGTATAGGTAAATCCTTTTGAACACTAGCAAAATACGCGATATTCAGCACCAACTGTCTCTGATGTCGTTAGCCATTTGTACACGTAGATTATCGACCCATAATAGAGCGATATGTAGGTATATTATTACTATGATGTTGTAAATTACTACATGTATTTCGCGCACCTGCTATACGAGTAACAGCACGTGTTTTATTTGCCAGCAGGACGCGGTTACGGTCGTAAAATCGGAAGAATTGCCACCAGACTGGAACGCCAAACCTGTCAAAGTTCTCGTGGCCAAGAACTTTGCCTCCGTTGCATTGGACGTCACCAAAAAGGTTCTTGTTGGATTTTGTAAGTGTGGCTTGATACTTAATAACACAATGATATGTACATTATCTATATAATAGGGTACCGTGACCACCAGAATGGCATACACTATGCCAATATACTTCACTATATATCTGAGAGAGAATAACAAACTTTCTAGTTCTACAATTGACAATAATATTAGTGTCATATATCATAAAATATTCAATGAATATTCATTCATCCATCCATTCATTCATTCGTCCATTCATTCATCCATTCATTCATTCATTCATTAACCCATGACCAAGTTAACCCATATGTCACGCACGGCCAGGCGCAATACTAGTATCAAACTGAATAATTTATCTGATTAGTTATCTAACTACGTGGTGTAGGCTCCAAGGGTTTTGTGGTCAACACAGGTTGATATATATATATATATATATATATATATATATATATATATATATATATATATATATATATATATATATATATATATATATATATATATATATATATGTGTGTGTGTGTATATATAAATATATATATATATATATATATATATATATATATATATATATATATATATATATATATATATATATATATATATATATATATATATATTTATATATATATATATACACACACACACTCAGCTGCTTACTTATCCATCTATTTCTTTCATTTACCTATATTTGCACCTCATTTTATTAGTTATCTAACTACATGGTGTAGGCTCCAAGGTTCTTTTGGTCAGCACAGGTTGTAACCGAATAGTAAAAAAAACATCCTTTCTACAATCAATCATTCATAGATTTGACCCTAGATATGATATTCAACCCGCAGGCACTGGCAACTGTTTCACTTCCCTAGGGGACGTAGTTCGA
>OZ012685.1:52627050-52628791 GCA_963942565.1 Maea johnstoni
TTACCTATTTGTTCATACCATACAGATGCCCCATGGTGTGGCGCCTGCCAAGACCTGTCTCCTATCTACGAGCAGCTGGGAGAGAGATACAGAGAGAGTGGAGACACAGTCATCGCCAGGATGAACAGTGACACCAACGAGATAAAGGAGATTGATATAGAGTATCTCCCACACATCATGCTCTTCCTCAAAGACGGCAAGGGTCCTGTAGTGTATGATGGAGACTCCACGCTTGAGGATCTTATCAAGTTTGTGGAGAGTGATGGGAAGGAAAGTGCGCTGGACCCAAATGCGGTAAGGAATTTGAAATTTGAATTTCGGTTTTTGTCCTTTTTTCTGCCATATTGCGGCTAAGTCGTGACTAACCAGTTGTAACTGCTGGAGGAAACCAGAGTACCCCGGCTAAAACCACCGCCTGACCCAAGTCACTGGAAACTTTCTCACATGCTCACTTTCTCACAGGCTTCAGATAATTTCTATCATATCATGCTTTGTCCAAAGCTGTCAAAAAGGACATATAAAATCCTTACAAACATATTCAAAATTGTCCTCATTAACCCTTGAAATGCTAAGGCTTCATTCGTCAAATGCACAAGAACGCAAAGACTTTTGAAAACCATCTAAACCCTGTCATGTTGGTACTCATTGGATAGCCCTCATGGAGTACTCTCAGATGAGTACCCATATGCCAGGGTTTCAGTGATTTTTTTTAGGATTTTTGCATTAGGGGCATGGAGGAGTTGGAGGGGGAGCAACAGGTGGCGCCACCAGCAGCATAAGGGTTAAATTGTCATAACCTCAAGAGACCCGTGCGATTCTCTAACTGCCTCCCCACTTTTTGTGATAATGATAATTTTTTCCACTATTGCAGGAACCTGATGAAGAGGATATACAGGAATCTGATGATGAGACGACAGAAAAATTACCTGATGGACAACCTAAAAAGGATACAACAGCCGCAGAAAAATCACTGAAGGATGACGTGAAGGGAAGTGAAGAGAGGGGGTCTAAGAAAGGAGAAAGAACAATAGATGAAGACACAATAGAAGTGCCAAAATCAGAAACGCAAACAGGAACAGCAGGCAAAGAATCAGTAAAGACAGGAGACAGGGTGAAAGATTCAGAAGATTCAGTCGACTGGACATCTGCCAGTTCCTGATTGTGCAAACACCCGTGCTTAACATATCAAAATATAAGCCAAGCATATCAATGACCCATGTAGCTTGTGAATCAAAGCGGCATTCAATTGTGAGGTCATCCATGTCCATGAAACTAGGTGAAAATCAGGTGTGCGGTCGTGCACTATGCCTGGACTGCCCACTCATTTGGTGCAGAAATTAAATGTTGACACTGTACAGTCAAACCTACTCAAGGGATCATCTGTCTACCTACACAATTCCCTTTCATGAAAGGCTTCCAACTGGTGGAAACTCATAAGCGGACTTGCCTAATTGCCATACTAGTGTGTGGCACTGTGAGGGTAAATTTGTTGGTGTGCTTGAAACAGAAAGACCGCTTGAAACTACAGTGTCGACAATTAATTCCTGCACTTGGTGTTTGTACAACCAGGCACTGGCAGATGCCCAGCAACTGGTACAGTAATTAAATGTCTGTACTGTATTCGTTAAGGGAATGGACTTTACTTTTTGGCTCAGGGCTTCTATCTCGTCATGATATTACAAAAGCTGTTGAAAGCGACTTTAATCCCACCAAACAAACTAATCCGAAGACCGCATTTCAG
>OZ012685.1:52628991-52676491 GCA_963942565.1 Maea johnstoni
AAGACACAATAGAATCGCCAAAATCAGAACGGCATGAGGATGTGATGAAAGACACATGTAAACACCCAATACATGGCAAAACTGGAGGCAATGAGGAGACATGTACCAAAGAAAATATAAAAACAGCAAAAGATAAATATAAAGAGGCATCACAGCCCAAAGTGAAGGATCAAAAGAAAATCACTGAAAAGGATGCTGAACTTAAAGTGGAAGGAAAAGGAAAAGATGCTGAAAAGTTTGCAGCAACAAAAAGAGACACAGAAAGCGAGAAAGAGGGCCCGTTGTTTTTAAATAAAGAAATGGAAAAAACAGGAGAAGCTATTGCTAAAGATGAGTTATAGTTAACCTATATACTCAGGGTTACCGTAAATTCTTTTGCAAAATCATTACCGGGAAATCTGGGCCATTGCCTATGACGGCTGATAGGGATTTCTTAGAATATGGACCACCATCTATCCTTCTGATACACAAAAACCGTAAATTCTCGCAAATCTCGGACACTTTTTAATAATTACAATTTTCGTTGGCTGATGGTGGCCGTAATTTACTGAAAATAGCGATCAAATATCAGACACCGTGGCCGAGATTCGTCGATATCATCAATTGAAACGAAAGCTACATGTACTAAGATGTACACAACTTTATCATCAGCTCCACTCTGATACTAGCAGCTGATTGGTCAATTTCTTTGATGTACTGCATGAACTGTATCGCAGTACTAACATTGCCTCTCATTGATAGTCAATGTTAGTAATTGCGATAAGTGTTTTGTCCACTCAGCGTCATGGCAACTATGATGTCATGACCTCAAGTTTACAGCTGGGGCGCTGATGATAAATTTGTTATCCTCTTTGTAAATAAGGGATACAGCCTGGTGTCTGCTAGAAGCCAGCAATATCGCACAAGTCCGATAACTTATATTTCCCCCTAAAACATTCTGATATGTGTAACAGGTGTCAGTACCCCTGTAAAGTTCTATGAGTTGCTGTAATACATTTGATAATATCTATGCAATGCATTGTTTTGAGTAATGCTTTAATCAAGAACAACAGTTGGTAGTGAATGAATGAATGAATACTGTAAAACCCATTATTACCACACACATTTTTATTCACGCAACTGCCGTCTGAATCTGATCACGCCATTTGATTACATGCAACAACATACTGTATCACCACTAGATAGGGCATTGTTATGCTATTTTGAACGTATATCAGCACCAGTAATATACACGTTGTCATCACCTAGTGCGAAATGCGTGTAATTAACCCTTCCAATGCTGAGACTACTTTCGCCCAAAGCTCAAGGACACAAAAAATTTTGAAAATCATTAAAACCGTGCCATGTTGGTATTCATTGAAAAGCTCTCACTGAGCGCTCTCAGATGAATACCCATGTGCCAGGGTTTCAGTCAATTTCAGATTTTTGCATCATTTTGTATTGTGCAAAATTAGCCAGCAGCAGCATAAAGGTTAAAAGAAGCGCGACAATAATGGGTTTTACAGTAGTTGCTTAAAGGCATAATATGATAGAGGGTATTCGACAAGGTGACAGTAATATCTGAAACCTTAAGTCCATTCAATAAATACCTCACAGTAAGAAAGTCATTGAACTTCACATAAGTTATCATTGATATATGTGGCAATATCTTGCTAAACAATATGTATAGAAATGTTTGACTGAAAATAAATCATTTGTACCATTAAGTTTAGCCTTTCCACTTGTTGTAATACCTGATGTGTAAATGCATGTAAAGTTTCCTATGGTGATTAACACTTCTTATGATGAATGATTAATGTGATAGCGACTAGGCTACTAGTGTAACCTAGCTGCATCTGACAAGTAAATAAAACCCAAATTATACAATAATAATTCAGAAATATTAGAAGATTAACTATCATATGCAGCAGGATCAACTTTCAATACAATATTTTTCAAAAAAAGAAATCGGAACCTCACTGATATATAACACGCATAGAATTAATTCCTGGATGATTTAATGTGGTGACATTTCTAGGTCCCTATTTGCATAATTTCCCCATGTAAACAGTGTTTTTTTCAGAGGAAAAGTATATATGAGAAAATATTTCAAGGAAGAACATTGATCACAACTCAGACTCAAATATTCAGTTTTTGCTTTCATTCAGAGTTATTTTGAAAAATATATATATATCATTGGTCCAGACAGCACTTTTATTTATTTATTTATTATTATTATTATTTTTTTTTTTTTGGGGGGGGGGGGGATTTTTTGCATGAAATGGTTAAGGAAAATGACCATGGCATCTTAAAGGCAGTTTAAGGCCAACTGTTTGGATAAGATTGCTTTTTATCTTCAGATAAGACACGTGGAAAGTTCTTTTAAGGTACCAGCACTTCGATGGCCGAAGCATAAAATTGCCCATTTTTAAACAATGATAATAATAATAATAATCAATAAACACTTTTACTAGAATATTATGGAAGACTAATAAAACAACACCAAGACAACATCATGTTGACAGTTATGCTTACAACTGAAGCAAAACATTTATTTACAAATCATTGGAGACGAATATACTATTTTAGAATAGGAAATTAATCCGAGTGGTTTATTCAGACCAACTTTTCCGAGTGGGGTCAGTTCGATATAATGAAAAGCGGAAATATTGTAGCATACATTTACAGTATTATTCCTGTCATTAGATTATTAACCTTCAATTTTGGCTTTTCAGAATAAGAAATCTCAGAAAAATCCAAAATTACAAATCTGGTTAATTTGCACCCTCGGATTAATTTCCTATTCTACAGTAATTGCATAATTGTTCTAGCACAATTATAATCAAAACAGGTTTCTAAGTTCTCACTTGCCAGATTTTACACACTTGTTCACGCCAGTTGAAATTTTTGGCAAATTCTCTGGTTCGTCAATATTTTTTAGAAAAAAAATCACCCTTACCCCACAATAATTATAATTATTAAAACAGTGCCCTAAATCTTTGGAAATTTATGGTACAAAATATTGTTAACAAGCCTTTTTACCTAAAACCATGGCTAATGATGAGATCAGTAGTTCTATCATAATGGTCCCTACCTTAGAATCCATTTCAAGATGAATTACAAAAAGTATTTTGCGATCATTTGGTTTGAAACACAAACATGACGTTACCAATAATCAGTGAAAGAAATGTTTTCACCAACATCAAAAAATGGTCAAATCCAAACTACACATATTGAGCAACATTGTTAAAATAAAATGTTTTATGTAGAGAAGACATTTTGACATTTACACTTTCTCTGTTTAACCCATTTATGCCTATGATGGTACAAAGTTGTCTTGCTATTTTGATAATATGTTTGTAACAAAAGCAATTTTTGTAAAATATTTTGAGAAGATATGTCAGTCAGAACTTCACGTACATTGCACCTTTAAACACTTCATGAATCCATGCATCAATCCTTAGATGAAGAGAACATGGATTGGTTGCCACAGACAAATTACCATAGGGCCCAATTTAAAGCTCAGGACACACCGTATCTCGATGTCACTAGGAGACAGACGAATGAACAGAATTCACATCTTGAGTGGTTCTCGTCACGTCAACACCTGGGGTAGGAGTCTTGCCAAGGCTGTTGAGCGAGATCTGCTGGTTGCGTTTTTGGTCATCGACATTTGTGATCATTCTTAAGTTATTTTCAGCTGGATCAAAGAGCTAGACATTGATTTCCAATAGGGACTTTCATGCCAGTATCGGCTCAAAATGGCTAAATAATCATTCCTCTGAAATAAGTACCTTAGATTTACTCCAAAAAGAAACATTTATCAGAAATAAACAAAAGACTCTTTAAAATATTATTTTTCAAATTAAAGCAAAATTTCTGAGTAAAATATAAAAGTATCATCAATTCTGACAACAGTTGTCAAAGAGATCGCCAGGCATAAATTAGCTAATGTTCTGGTGCTTTTTTTTATCATACCCGAGTCCTCTCCACCTTAACCCATTCACACTCAGAGTTCCTCTAGAAAGTATTGTCTGCTACACTGTTACATTTGAAAATAACTTGGGAATAAATGGAAAAATTACAAAATAATTGAAGGAGAGTTGATGTTTGGCTTCTTATTAACATTTCTCCTTCAAATATTTTCCAAAAGATGCTTTTGTTAGAAAAATATATTCAAAATTGTCCGCCCATTTTTGGCCGCTCTAAGTGTGAATGGGTCAAGTAATCACCTTGCACTGTGTGCAGTAAATGGGTCAAAGGTCAAGGTTACAATGGTCCACAGGGGTCATCAGAGGTCATCAGCTGGACTTTCCCATGATCGGATTTGACATCCTAAATATACTAGGTAACATACTAGAGATGTTTGTGAATGTCTCTCCTGAAATACCCTGAAAAATAAACAGAAACAATGCTATTCATAAACAAGGAATCAAACCAATGAAAAAGATAATGTGTTTATTAGCATATCCTAACAATTTATGAAAAATTAGGTACAAAAATTTTTTTAAAAAAATAAAAAATTTGAAAAAAATAATTAAATGACCCCAAGTAAGATAACTTATTTCCTTTTTGGTTCACACCTCGCAATTCACTGAATAACAGAGGGTATTATTGCCATTCAAGATCTCACTTTGATTTTGAATATGCTATGGAATCGATCTTTTCACTATCAACTCCAACCTTTTCCATGTACAATGAAAACAATTTAAAAGTGAACTTTCTAAAGTTCATAAAAAAGTATTCCATTTCTATTGGTCTGTCTACCATTTCATAAAATATGGACCTAGATGTAAATATTGCTACAACATCAAGGTATTTTCAGAAAACATGGGGCACCCTGAACCAATAAAATCATAATTATTTAAGTGTCCCAAATTACTGAGAATTTAATGTAGCTTACCTTTGGCACAAGAAATTGTATGGTCCTCGACTCCTGCCCTCCCCACGTTCCCATCTCCATCATGAACCCCTTAACACACTTAAAGACAAGTTCAGCTCGCTTCAAGCACCAGGGAATGGTCATCTCCTGAAAGTACATACATAGAGATCTTAGTCAGTAGGTCTGACAAGGAAAAGAAGAATACTGTAGAACACATATATGACGCGTGTCCCAAATATAGCGAATTGGGGAATTTACGCATCATAGTGTATCTTTATGTTAGCGACGGTAGCCGCCGCTGATAGTGCCAGTTCAGTAAGAAAAAAGTACACTACAGCGTTTTTATATATAGCGAAGCGGAACCACACGCTATGTACACTATTTATAAACAGATGCTAACATTGTGTGTTCTACAGTAGTCCTCTTTGAGACAAATTCGTCTCGCTTCAAACACCACTGAATTGTCATCTCCTGAAAGTACATACACAGAGATATCTTAACTAGTAGACCTGACTAGGAGAAAGAGGAGAGTAGCCCTCTTGCTATTCATGTGATATATCAAGATGTACTATAATTCCAACCTACACACACTCAGCAGTTCTAGTAATCTACATTATGGTAATAGAGTTGACCTAAACAATAATTCCACTTATATCATAACAACTAAAATTTAATTATTTGGACTATTTCACATCCACATTTTTAGTATCGATTACATGACACCAGCTCCTCTATTGCCTGAAACATATCTGCTTTAACTTTTAACCCTTCCAATGCTGAGGCTACTTTCGTCCAAAGAACAAGTAAGCAAATATTTTTGAAAACCATCCAAACCCTGTCATGTTGGTATTCATTGGATAGCTCTCGCTGAATACTCTGAGATGAGTAACCATGTGCCAGGGTTTCAATAATTTTTCAGGTTTTTAGGCATCATTTTGAATTGGCCAAATTAGCCACCACCAGCATGAGGGTTAAATAGTTGAACTAATTGATGTCAACAGTCCTAGTAATCAATAAAATGGATTATAGATTTGACTTCAACTATTTTAACATTTTGCCTGTATCCTCATTATATCAGGGACTTAGCCAGGACCCATCCTACCTGTCATTTGGACAGACAGTTTCCTGAAAACAACCTTTTTTGGACATGCAGAAATTTCTAAGAAGTATTTCAAATTTTGACTTTTTTGTAGGTGATAACCACATATCTTCCTAACAAATCATCTTCTAGGACATGGCTTAAGAGTAAATTACCCTTATTGACACAATATGCTATAGAATGTAGTTGGTGTCAGGATTCAAAGTAACGGATGAACTAAATCTGGATGGGCAGAATTTCTGGAATTGCTATTTTGGAAATGCACTTTTAAAATCCTGGCTAAGACCCTGATTATTGCTACTAACTCTATTTTATAGTTTGAATCATTTCAATTGTAACTGCCTGAAGCTCAAATATTGAAACAAAACACATGATAGCTTTTGGAATGTTTTCCCCCGGGCTATGAGCATTCTATGTTGATTAGGTGTATACCAGTCTGTTATATAGCCTCGGGTGTAAACCGCATGCATACCCTTAGGGCAAATTCTTAATTCCGATGTTTCATACATAGAAATAGGTATGTAGGTATAAGAGATGTAACCATACCAGTAAGTTACATCTAGAAACTACAGGGGTGTCCAACTGTCGCATCAGCGTGCGACAGGGCCTTCAAGATGTGCGACAAGCCAACTATTCTAACCACTGTTTAACTTGGAATTTTTCGCAAATTATGACCAATTGACCAATCACATATTTCACTTGAATTATTTTTGTATTTTTAATCTAGTGAACTCCACTTAGTAATACCGTCTAATGATTGGTCTTGGTCTTAACTATTGCAATAAGGGCTAATATGGTAGGGCTACCCAGTGACAATATCAATAGCTATTATCGAACCTCGGTCACCAAAAATTGCCGTGCTCTGGGATGTATTGACTGTGCTCTGGGACTGAAATATTTGGACACACCTGAACTATCCTTTCATCAAGTTGTTATGTGATATCAGATATTTAGTGGCCTATAACCTAGGGTAAGCCTTCTAAATTAGTGTTGTCAGCCTGTGTGTACGGTTATACAAATAGGTAAAGTACTCAACCACCCCTCCTCTTGACTCAAGGGAACAAATGTTGGACACAGGATATGCAACCAGCAGATATTACTCAACAGCCTCGACACAACTACCAGCTAAGGTAATGGCAAGAACCACTCAAGAGGTTTACATTCTGCGTGTGTGCATGAGAAACTCTATAATGTAACCAAATATGAGAGACTTCATTGGTCTTTGACTCCTAGTGACGTCATACTGAGACTAGATTAGGCGAGCTTAGGAGTGTCCAGAGCTTCATAACGGGTCCTATGGTAATTGGTCTGTGGTGACCAATCCATGTTCTATTCATCCAGCCCTGCAGGCGAAGAGATGGTTTTGCCAAGTAATCCACTTTTCTCCACTGATGACGATTGCCAAGTCACAACACAGCCAGGGCTGGGGTCAGACTTTGGTCAAAAATTTGAAGAGACCACTAGACTGTCAGGTTTCAAATTGCCATAGCCCGACCAAAGATTTCATAGCCCTATAGATTTTCTAAATGCTGGAGTCCTTCTCTAAAACAATTTTTGAAGGCATAAGCTATCTTTTCACTGTTCTATAGTATATCGGAATGGTACCAAATGATAACTGATGTGTCAAAAGGGGTTCTTCAGCTGATTTAATTACTGACATTGCTCTGAGCATGATCTTAAATTTTCACTTTTCTTATAGCCAGCAGGGCTACAAAGGCAAATATTACTATAGCCCAACACAATTTTCTGTAGCCATTGGCTATGGGGCTATTGTCTAGCTGGACCCCTGCAGGGGTGTCTAACTGTCGCATTGTTGCACCAGCATGTGACAGGTGCTTCAAAACATGCGACAAAATAAAAACTTAAAGCACTGTTTAACGAAGAATTTTTCGCAAAACATGACCAATTGAGCCAATCAGATAATTCACTTGAATAATTTTTTATGCAAATTGTATTTAAAAAACACCAGTGAACTCCATTTCATGATACTGTCTATTGATTGGTCTTGGTCTGAACTATTGCAATAAGGGCTAATATTGTAGTGCCACCAGGTGAAAATATTCATAGCTATTATGGAACCACAGTCACCAGAACTCCGCAGGTACTCCAGGACTATAATATATTTGGCACTCCTACGACATAGCCACAATATGCAGGGGTTCCCAAGTTTTTGAATCCTGGAGCACAGATAATAGGTCCTTAAGCACAGCAACTTTTGGTAGGCGCTGTGCAAAAAAATCAGTTTGAATACTGTCACCAGGTGGCATTACCAACCTGTAACAATAATGAAAACCTATATCAATCTATAGGTGGTATCAGTAAATGGATTTAACATGCTTTCTTAGTACAATCAGTATTTAAAAGTACATATGAAACATTTAACAGAATCATTTGGTCAAGTTTCCAGAAAATTTCCTGAAATAAACAGTGATTAAAGGATGTGTCTTGTCATATATTTTGAGGCCTCTGTCTCTCAGCGGTGTGCCTATGCGACAGTTGGACACCCCTAATATGGCAGGAGTTACGATAAATGACATTTCCAAATTTCCTCGCCATCCCAAGTGTGTCATATTTATCACCTCAGAAATATGCAAACAATTCAACAAAATCTACAAGAAAATGGTTTCAAATCATTAAATCCATCATAAATGATACATGCCATTCTAGCATACTTATTTTGGACAAGCCAAAAATTATTTCGGGCAAGTAAAAATTACTTGCCCAGCATGGCAAGTTAGTACTAAAACTATGTTGGTGCCTACAAGCTTGGATGAAGAAAAGAATGGATATGTAGCAAGAGACCAATTACTTTATGCACTATAGTTAAGTGCTGGACTCAATCAGGGCTCTCACATCGATTACATTACTGAGAAACCTTATCTTCACCACCAGCTGGGGGTGCCCATAGCACCAATTTTGGCCTATTAGCGGCTAATAGTTGACACTGGTTGAGGCTAGCATGTTCAGGTTGACCGGCTGGTTTCTAATCCACTTGCGTTTGGTCATCTAAGCTACAAGTGTGTTGTATTTCTCACCTCAGACATCTCATGCACCAGCAGCAGTGGCAGGTTAATGGTGGAGATATCGAGCCGGTAGCACGCTTTCAGGACGTTGCGTATTCCCAGGATGACGTTGTGTCTGGACGTGATGTCACCTGACCGCACCGTCTCCTCAGAAACCAGGTGGAACACAACGTGAACCTCCGCAAGGTTTGAATGTCGCGTGATGTAAAAATCCCCCGTCTGCATCTTGCTGCTCCTCTCTTCACGCTGAAAACATAAGGCAAAACTTGAAATAATTCTAGACAATGGACCATTCTCCATTAAGAGGGTTGGTACAGCAGGGTTGGTACAAAGAAGCGCCAGGCGGGAGCTGCCTGCCCATTACTCTGCATGTATTCTACAGCAGCCTAGCCCATCTATTTCCATAAAAACCTACATATCTCCAATTATACTCAATAAAGTCAATTGCAACTTTTACAGAAAGTATGTCATATACTAACGAAAAAAATCACCGACTTTGAGTAACCTAAGTCGTGAAGAAACGATTTATCTCTACAGGTTTTCTAAACCTTTCCCCTTAGTGCTTAGAGGGTACCTAGACATAGTTGGCTGACACAGAGATCTCTTCAGTAAAGGAAGTTTCTAAATACTGTAAATTCTCGCAAATATCGGACACTTTTTAATAATCACGATTTTCATTGGCTGTTGGTGACCGAAATTTTCCGAAAATAGCGATCAAAGCTCAGACACTGTGGCCGAAATAACCAGAAATTGTCAATCGAAACGAAAGTTAGATGGAAAATCGATCGATAACTTTGTAAACAAGAACACAATTTTCCCCCACAAAACCCTTACGGTCCACCTAGACGAGATTTTTGTAATAAACATGTAATTTGAATACATGTAAAGTTATTTCTAAACAAATTCTGTGCATTTTTACACTTGACTAAGATCAGGTAAGCCATTCAATACATGGCAAATTGAATTGGGCTTCAGGGAATTCCCTAGCTGCCTAGTGACATGTAAACAAACCACAATTACTGCAAAAATACAGTCTAAATTTACAATTTTGGATGAAATTTTGGAAGGGGTCGGTAATGATGTCTACATCAATGGAGCTGCTACTGCCGAAAACCATCAAAACCCTGCCATGTTGGTATTCATTGGATAGCTCTCCCAGAGTACTCTGAGATGAGGACTCTGAGGACTCTGAAACCATGTGTGAGGGTTTCAGTCATTTTTCTGTTTTTTTTTGCATCATTTCGTAATGGCCAAATTAGCCAGCAGCAGCTAGCATAAGGGTTAAGGTAGATGAAGGCGAGAGTAATGGTGTGTATATCACTGGAGCTGCTACTGCTACTACAGATGAGTACCCATTTGCCAGGATTTCAGTCATTTTTCAGGTTTTTTGCATCATTTCGTAATGGTTGAATTAGCCACTGGCAGCATAAGAGTTAAGGTAGATGAAGGGGTGAGAAACGGCGCGTACATCACTGGAGCTGCTACTGCTGCTTTTCACACTGATCCTGTCTCCGTCCTCCGAGAGGCGTTTCTGCGTGCGCCACTCATTGGCCTTGACCACGTCGCCCTCTATATTAGCGAACTGCTGCTCCAGGTCCGGGAAGTGGAAGTCGGTGGACTGCTGGCACACCTGCGCAAAGTCTGAAACAAACAAACACATACAATGTATTACTAAATTATTGAAGTACATAATAAAGACAGAAGTCTGTGGACTGCTGACAGACCTGCACAAAGTCTGAAACAAACAGAAACATACAATGAATTACTAAATTATCATACCTCTTCCACTACATAACACGAAATAACAACCAAACACATACAAGTGTTGAATTCATAATTGTGGTGGCAAGTTGGTGTAGCCGTTAACACACTTGGCTGCAGTGCAGATGATCCAGGTTCGATCCCTGTTTGAGGTACGAAAAAAAATCTCAATTTCCTTGTGCATTCCAGTTTTTAAGATAGCCGTCGGCCAAGAGCCCTGGCAACTTGCGTTTACCATTCTAAAAAATTACTGACTTAAAATAAAGATTATTTTACTTTTTACTTTCGTTTTTTTACAATGAATTACTGAATAACTTAAGTACATAAAAAAATTAAATAAATTATCAACATAGGTAGAGGAATTATCAGCTTTATTGGTATCCACTATCAGGGTCTTAGCCAGGAATTAGAAACTGTGTGCCCAAAATAGGCAATCTTTAAATTTTGGGGCATCCAAATTTTTAAGGGGGACCACAATATACTCAGATTCCAACCATATACACAGGTAAAAGTTGACGGTCCCGCACGGCCCCGTAACAGGCCTACACGAGCCCGTTTTCGACCCCTAAATATATCAACATTTCACGGCTTGAAAACCGGTAAAGGGCCTATTATTTTTACGGGCCTGTCATAACGGGCCCGTTACGAGCTTGTTACGGGCCCGCAACAGACCTGTATTGGGCCCGTTACTGGCCCGTTATAACGGGTTCTGAGCCCGTACCGGGCCCATCAAAATAACGGCTCTATACGGGCCTGTCAATTTTTGCCTGTGTACATGTATAAATTTATCAAAATAAGGCATGATATCCTTATACAATATCATGGGAATTACATGGAGATGACAAAAAAACAATTATAAGCTAAAGATTGGCATTTTAAGAAATTTCTCATAAGAAGATTTGGGTGTCCTGAGTGGTGCTTTTAAAGGGTTTGGGTGTGCAAAAGGGCCCCCAGATGCCCTACTGGCCAAGACCATGTTCCCTATCAGTTGAAAGAAAAACCATATACCACCTTATTAGTTCTCAATTATTAAGTTCCAGGTGAAGTGAAATAATGTTACACTGTAAAGATGTACATATGTATAGAGGTATGCAGCTCTTCCACTACATTTCAAAGACCTGGGATCAGATGAAAGTATTGTCTGCTACTCTCATACTTTTAAAAATAACTTGGGAATAAAGCGAAAGTTCATGAAATATTAGAAGGAAAGTTGTTGTTTAGCTTCTGATCAACATTTCTCTTTCAAATGTTTTCAAAAAAATGCTTCTGTAAGTAAAATATTTCCCAAATCATAAGGTCTGTTTTGGCCGTTCAGAGTGTTGAAATATGGACCTTAGAAAAACCAACACAAAGCCCTGAAAAGACCTTTAAATGACTTAACCCTTATCACCTACACAAAAATTGAAATAAATGGATTTTTTCTTGAAGACATGCATTTTTTTAGAATTGTGTTAAGCAGTCAATGCAGTGTAGTTTACCTCCATGGCAATAGATAATGAAAGATCGTTATCAACCAACTGCTTAAGATAAATTTCTTTTCAATGCAGAAAAGAAACTCACTTGCCAATTAGTGTAAAGTAGATTTTAATTGATTCACTTTTTTAATCAATATTTCAAACTGTTTAAGAGTGAACCAGGAGAAAGTTTGCAATTGAACTAAAACTTTGAAAAAGCTATACTCCTATAGGCTCAACAGAAATCTACACAATGCTTCATATCGAAAAAAAAAAGTGCACATATTACCTGATTTGAAATCAACTTAACATCGATGTATACCTCTCACAAGAATTTTTCTGATTACCATAATTTCTCGGAAATTTAGACCACCCTGGGAATTTGGACCACTATAATTATTTTGCAAAATATTTTTTTGGAAATATGGACCACACTTGATCTATCACTGGTAGCTGTTTCACAAAGTATGGACAACTATTACTCAGTATTTGCATAAAACATGGGCCACCCTCAACCCATAAAAAATTGTAATCATTAAAAAGTAGGGCTCGAAATTAAGTTTTTTTTCCAGGAGCCCAATCACATCTTCAAAAGCTACCTGAAGGCGTATAGGAACCAGTACATCTTTGGGCTCCCTGCAGAAACTTGAGGGAGCCGCAGGAGAATTCATGCAGCCCCCTTATTTCGAGCATGGTCTTAGCCAGCAGGGCGTCTGGGTGCCTTTTTGGACACCCAAACGCTTGAAAAGAACCCCTTAGGACATCCAAATCTTTTTTGTGTGGAATTTCTAAAAATCTCAATCACAAGCTTATAATTGAATTTTTTCATCTCCTTATAATTCCCATGACATTGTATATGGATATCATGCCTTATTTTGATAAATTCAAACATGTTTATGGTTGAAATCTGAGTATATTGTGGTCCCCCTTAAAAATTTGGACGCCCAAAAACTTAACAATTGCCAATTTTGGGCACCCAGTTTCTAAATCCTGGCTAAGTCCCTGCTCTGCTTTGTCAGTATTTTCATAAAACATGGGCCGCCCTCAACCCATAAAAATTGTGTCCCAAATTACTGATCATTTACGGTAGGACTCACCTCGCTTTATTCCGGTGTAGGAGCTGAGTCTGTTGTCGACCAGCAGTACCATGGCAGCCAGGTTGTTGGAGTAGAGCGACATGGCCGTCTGAAGTCTCTGTGGCTGAGGGATGATCATACCCCTGGTGGAGAGAAAGCACACTATTATAGTTTAACTAATTCACTACTGAATGCTACCTCAGTACCATGGCTGCCAGGTTGTTGGAGTAGAGCGACATGGCCGTCTGGAGCCTCTGTGGCTGAGGGATGATCATACCCCTGGTGGAGAGAAAACACACTATTATAGTTTAACCCATTCACTACTGAATGCCATTTCAGTACCATGGCTGCCAGGTTGTTGGAGTAGAGCGACATGGCCGTCTGGAGTCTCTGGGGCTGAGGGATGATCATACCCCTGGTGGAGAGAAAGAACACTATTATAGTTTAACCCATTCACTACTGAATGCTAACTCAGTACCATGGCGGCCAGGTTGTTGGAGTAGAACGACATGGCCGTCTGAAGTCTCTGGGGCTGAAGGATAATCATACCCCTGGTGGATAGAAAGCACACTATTACAGTTTAACCCATTCACTACTGAATGGTACCTGAGTACCATGGCAGCCAGGGAGTTGGAGTAGAGCGACATGGCCGTCTGGAGTCTATGTGGCTGAGGGATAATCATACCCCTGGTGGATAGAAAGCACACTATTACAGTTTAACCCATTCACTACTGAATGGTACCCGAGTACCATGGCAGCCAGGGAGTTGGAGTAGAGCGACATAGCCGTCTGGAGTCTATGTGGCTGAGGGATAATCATACCCCTGGTGGATAGAAAGCACACTATTACAGTTTAACCCATTCACTACTGAATGGTACCTGAGTACCATGGCAGCCAGGGAGTTGGAGTAGAGCGACATGGCCGTCTGGAGTCTCTGGGGCTGAGGGATGATCATACCCCTGGTGGAGAGAAAGAACACTATTATAGCTTAACCTATCCACTACTGAATAACACCTCAGTACTATGGGAACCAGGGAGTTGGAGTAGAGCGACATGGCCGTCTGGAGTCTCTGGGGCTGAGGGATGATCATACCCCTGGTGGAGAGAAAGAACACTATTATAGCTTAACCTATCCACTACTGAATAACACCTCAGTACCATGGCGGCCAGGGAGTTGGAGTAGAGAGACATGGCCGTCTGGAGTCTCTGGGGCTGAGGGATAATCATACCCCTGGTGGAGAGAAAGAACACTATTATAGCTTAACCTATCCACTACTGAATAACACCTCAGTACTATGGGAACCAGGGAGTTGGAGTAGAGAGACATGGCCGTCTGGAGTCTCTGGGGCTGAGGGATGATCATACCCCTGGTGGAGAGAAAGAACACTATTATAGCTTAACCTATCCACTACTGAATAACACCTCAGTACTATGGGAACCAGGGAGTTGGAGTAGAGAGACATGGCCGTCTGGAGTCTCTGGGGCTGAGGGATGATCATACCCCTGGTGGAGAGAAAGAACACTATTATAGCTTAACCTATCCACTACTGAATAACACCTCAGTACTATGGGAACCAGGGAGTTGGAGTAGAGAGACATGGCCGTCTGGAGTCTCTGGGGCTGAGGGATGATCATACCCCTGGTGGAGAGAAAGAACACTATTATAGCTTAACCTATCCACTACTGAATAACACCTCAGTACTATGGGAACCAGGGAGTTGGAGTAGAGAGACATGGCCGTCTGGAGTCTCTGGGGCTGAGGGATGATCATACCCCTGGTGGAGAGAAAGAACACTATTATAGCTTAACCTATCCACTACTGAATAACACCTCAGTACTATGGGAACCAGGGAGTTGGAGTAGAGAGACATGGCCGTCTGGAGTCTCTGGGGCTGAGGGATGATCATACCCCTGGTGGAGAGAAAGAACACTATTATAGCTTAACCTATCCACTACTGAATAACACCTCAGTACTATGGGAACCAGGGAGTTGGAGTAGAGAGACATGGCCGTCTGGAGTCTCTGGGGCTGAGGGATGATCATACCCCTGGTGGAGAGAAAGAACACTATTATAGCTTAACCTATCCACTACTGAATAACACCTCAGTACCATGGCGGCCAGGTTGTTGGAGTAGAGAGACATGGCCGTCTGGAGTCTCTGGGGCTGAGGGATGATCATACCCCTGGTGGAGAGAAAGAACACTATTATAGTTTAACCCATTCACTACTGAATAACACCTCAGTACCATGGCTGCCAGGTTGTTGGAGTAGAGAGACATGGCCGTCTGGAGTCTCTGTGGCTGAGGGATGATCATACCCCTGGTGGAGAGAAAGAACACTATTATAGCTTAACCTATCCACTACTGAATAACACCTCAGTACTATGGGAACCAGGGAGTTGGAGTAGAGAGACATGGCCGTCTGGAGTCTCTGGGGCTGAGGGATGATCATACCCCTGGTGGAGAGAAAGAACACTATTATAGCTTAACCTATCCACTACTGAATAACACCTCAGTACTATGGGAACCAGGGAGTTGGAGTAGAGAGACATGGCCGTCTGAAGTCTCTGGGGCTGAAGGATGATCATTCCTCTGGTGGAGAGAAAGCACACTATTATAGTTTAACCCATTTACTACTAAATAACACCTCAGTACCATGGCGGCCAGGTTGTTGGAGTAGAGAGACATGGCCGTCTGGAGTCTCTGGGGCTGAGGGATGATCATTCCTCTGGTGGAGAGAAAGCACACTATTATAGTTTAACCCATTTACTACTAAATAACACCTCAGTACCATGGCTGCCAGGTTGTCGGAGTAGAGTGACATGGCCGTCTGAAGTCTCTGTGGCTGAGGACTAATCATACCCCTGGTGGAGAGAAAGAATACTATCATAGCTTAACCCAATCATGAGGAGAGGTATCCTTACCACAGTCGAAACAAGACCCAATGAATTCAACAAATTGTCCCAGAAATTTCAACAGTTATATATTTCATCTAAATTTTTGTCCTTTTGCAATCTAGATTCAGGCAAATATCTTGCTTACCAAGAAATATTCTTCGAAATATTAGGTATTCACGCTATTTCATATGATTTTTGATGTTAACCAATATTAACACTTGCTGTGGCTTAAACAGCCAGACAAATTTGGTTAAATCTTAAAGGCAAAAACAAATTTGGGATAAAAATTTGAAGGAGAAATGTTAATCAGAACATCACTAACAACTTTCCTTCAAATATTTAGTAAAATATTTCTTAACTTCAAAATTATTTTCAAAAGTATCATAGATCCAGACAACATTTTTAGAGGAACTCTTAAGTGTGGATGGGTTAATCTGACAGCTTTCTGGTATAATATAGTTTATTACTTATAAGCTAGGTAAACTACCCTATTCCATCATCTGATGATATGTGTTAATCTGAAGATTGAAGGTATAATAGAGTTTGTAAATTATAAGATCGATTACCTACCCTATTTTGTTAGGCTTGTGTCGACATAGATCCAGGATGTCGGTGCGAATCAACCTTAGGTTATGCATAGTCTTCATCTGAGCACCTGCCAAGACAAAACAATATTTTATACTAGTGTTGGAAATGATAATCACTCCTAACTTTAAAGACTGATCATCAGTCTGTCAAAGTGATCGATGATCAGTTTTTAATCAGAGATGTTTTTGCGCAAACTTGTAGGGACACCAGCTATCGATGATCAATGTTTATAACTAGCTCAAAGATTGATAGTAGATAAGAAGTATATGCTGTAGTGAAACAAGACTATAATCCTAACATTTTGTCACTTAGTAGTTTGGAAATCTATCTTCTTGTCTTAGAAATGTGGAAATTATTTCATCTGTAGATACTAGGCAGCATCTCCCTATGGTGGCATGATTGATCATCGAAACTGGAGATGATCACTTTGAAAGTTGATTATGCGAAATCACAACTGATCATCATAATCGCACATCCCAAATAGTGAGATCTCCGATTAATCGATTAATCGCAACAACACAATCTTATACATGTAGTACAGGTTTCTCCCTCAATAGCTGAGTGGCCAATAGACAGTATTAATACAATTAGAGTTTATAAGTTTTCTATATAGAAACTGCATTCAAAAATAAAAGTGAAAAATTAATAGCCAATACCCCTTCTATGGATTTTCTCCTAACCTGTTACCCGCATGTACGCCTAAACCTAGGAATACAGTATCAAAATAAGTTTTGAAAATGGGTTCTCAGACAATAGGGTACTGTAGAATAGGAAATTAATCTGGGGTGCAAATATAATATCAATTTTACCGAACAGTCATTATTACACATTAACACAGATGGGGGCAGATTTCATTCCAAATTTAATTATACCAGATTTTCTAATTCGGTAAATTCAGATTTATTACATGATGGCCATTGCTGGGAATCATTTCCTATTCTATAGTATAAAGATATCAGGATGCCTTCAGAGCTAAGATTGCTAGACCTACCTAAATGAATTGTGAAACTCTCCTCTAGTCGTGTGTTTTGCGATACCCAATCATCTTCCCCAGGGGCTGGCAGAGCACTGGAGAGAGCGCGCACTCTCTGCCTACAATACACAACAATGGGGGAAATAATAATAAGTAGGAAAACAACAAAGAATTCAATAACAATATAGAACAATGGAGGAAATGACAATGCATAATTATGGAAAGTAAATAAAAATCCAATGATAATACAGAAATGCAAAGGAAATGGCAATATGTGTGAAAAGCAATAAAGAATTCAATGCCAATCCCTATCTAAATTGTTTATACCTAAAAGGCCTAAAAGCTTCTGACTCCTTTGATGATAACTTTCTCACAAAAACAAACATTCTTTTGAAAATATGTGATTGACAAATGTAAAATAGAAACAAACCACAAACATTCTTTGAAATATTATGTGAATTATTACGCATAATTACACAGTTATTTTCAGCAGTGAAGCCTAGGTCACACCTACAAGGACGAGTTCCTCGAAAGCCCATATGGCAAAATTGGGATTTTTATTATGGCATACTGTAGATTTACAAAAGATTGTGTAGAGTACATTTTGCAAATTTACAGAAAAAACATTTTTACTTTTTTTTAACTTTGCGAACATGGAGTGCCAGCTATACACTTAAAGTGGCAGCACTAATCATTGCGAATTTTAATTTTGCATCCGAGGCTAAATGCAAAAAAAACTATTTTCTGAATTTACAGTATCTGCGGTGATCCTTGGCGAAACGTAAAAACAGAGTGCAAATCACACATCCACAGTGTCCATAGTGCTTCTGCAGGCTTCATTCTCAGAGCTGGGACGTAGGCTTAAGCCAGATCCTGTTGAGATCTCATCATACTTACACGAATGTTGGTGTTCCCGTGCTGACGTGAGAGTCCTCGTGAACCTTCATGACCCACTCGCGAAACTCCCTCTTCTGGGTCTCCTGCAGGTTACTCAGCTCACTCGCCCACTTACTCTCAATCATCTGAAATATAGCAATGCTGTTAACCCTCATGCTGCTGCTGGCTAATTTGGCAAATATGAAATGATGCAAAAAACCTGAAAAATGACCGAAACCCTGGCAAATGGGTACTCATCTGATAGTACTTTGTGAGAGCTATGCAATGACTACCAGTATGACAGGGTTTAGATGTTTTTCAAAGATCTTTGAGTCCTTGTCCTTTGGATGAAAGTAGCCTTGGCATTGGAAGGGTTTTGGAAGGAAGGAATGAAGGAAGGAATGGGTTATTACATCGCTTTCAATGTAATACAGAAAAAATATGGACATAAAAAACAATATCAAGAAAGGAAAATACAATATTGACAATGTAAGATTCCTGGGGTTACTCAACCTGCTTGCCAATTACTGTCAACCAATATTTTGTGAAATTGCAACTGGCAATAGGTCGAGGGTTGCCCAGATTTCCCATTGATTATTTTGCAAAATAATCATTGTGGCCCAAATAATACCAAGGGTAGAGCTGATCCAGGAAAAATAATTTTAAGATGTCATCCCATGTTATAACGAATGTACAGGGGTTCAAACCCTTTCTCTACAGTGCTGACATTTGAATCCTGCACTAGGTGCACAGATGTATTGTCTACTCACCTGAGTGTTTTCGAAGCGCCTCTGAGCGAGAAGGTTGAAATAATCAGAGCGTCCCAAATACCCAGTGTGGTCTAAATTTCTGAGAATTTGTATGTATTGTCTACTCACCTGAGTGTTTTTGAAATGCCTCTGAGCAAGCTGGTTTAAATAATTAGAGTGGCCCAAATACCTGGTGTGGCCCAATTTTCTGTGTATTTACTGTATGTATTGTCTACTCACCTGAGTGTTTTTGAAATGCCTCTGAGCAAGCTGGTTTAAATAATAAGAGTGGCCCAAATACCTGGTGTGACCCAATTTTCTGTGTATTTACTGTATGTATTGTCTACTCACCTGAGTGTTTTCGAAATGCCTCTGAGTGAGAAGGTTGAAATAATCAGAGTGGCCCAAATACCTAGGGTTGCCCAATTTTCTGTTTATTTACTGTATGTATTGTCTACTCACCTGAGTGTTTTCGAAGTGCCTCTGAGCGAGCTGGTAGAAATAATCAGTGGCCAAAATACCTGGTGTGGCCTAAATTTCTGTGTATTTACGGTATGTATTGTCTACTCACCTGAGTGTTTTCGAAGTGCCTCTAAGAGAGAAGGTTGAAATAATCAGAGTGGCCCAAATACCTGGTGTGGCCTAAATTTCCAAGAATGTATGGTATGTATTGTCTACTCACCTGAGTGTTTTCAAAGTACCTCTGAGCAAGCTGGTTGAAATAATCAGAGTGTCCCAAATACCTGGTGTGGTCTAAATTTCTGAGAATTTCTGTATGTGTTGTCTACTCACCTGAGTGTTTTTTCGAAACGCCTGTGAGCGAGATGGTTGAAATAATCAGAGTGGCCCAAATACCTGGTGTGGCCTAAATTTCCAAGAATGTATGGTATGTATTGTCTACTCACCTGAGTGTTTTCAAAGTACCTCTGAGCAAGCTGGTTGAAATAATCAGAGTGTCCCAAATACCTGGTGTGGTCTAAATTTCTGAGAATTTCTGTATGTGTTGTCTACTCACCTGAGTGTTTTTTCGAAACGCCTGTGAGCGAGATGGTTGAAATAATCAGAGTGGCCCAAATACCTAGGGTGGCCCAATTTTCTGTTTATTTACTGTATGTATTGTCTACTCACCTGAGTGTTTTCGAAGCGCCTCTGAGCGAGCTGGTAGAAATAATTAGAGTGGCCCAAATACCTAGGGTGGCCCAAATTTCTGTGTATTTACGGAACGTATAGTCTACTCACCTGAGTGTTTTCGAAACGCCTCTGAGCGAGATGGTTGATATAATCAGAGTGTCCCAAATACCGGGTGTGGTCTAAATTTCCGAGAATTTCTGTATGTATTGTCTACTCACCTGAGTGTTTTCCAAACGCCTCTGAGCGAGATGGTTGATATAATCAGAGTGGCCCAAATACCTGGTGTGGTCTAAATTTCCGAGAATTTCTGTATGTATTGTCTACTCACCTGAGTGTTTTCGAAGCACCTCTGAGCGAGCTGGTTGAAATAATTAGAGTGGCCCAAATACCTAGGGTGGCCCAAATTTCTGTGTATTTTCTGTATGTATTGTCTACTCACCTGCGTGTTTTCGAAGTGCCTCTGAGCGAGCTGGTTGACCTGCTCGTCAGTGTAAGAGAGACCAAGCTTCTGAACAGCGTCCTCCATCTCTGCGGCCTGCCTGAAAAACAAAAGTTATTTTCATATAGCATCACTAATCAAGCTTGGGAAAAGAGTAACAAATCTTAATAAAATGATTGAGATAAGAATGATGATGATGATGATGATGATGATGATGGTGAAAATGATGTTAATGATAACAGTGATCACTATAATAATGATAACAATGATAATAATAATAATAATAATAATAAAAACAATAATAATAACTATGATAATAATAATAATAATAATAATAAATAATAATAATGATAATAATAACAATAAACAAAATAATAATAATATTAATAATAATAATAATAATAATGATAATAATAATAATAAAAATAATAATAACAATAATAATAATAATAATATTATTATTATTAATAATAATAATACTGCCCATTCAAGGACTGCTGTTCCAGTTATAGTCTGACTGACTTGAGTTGAATAACTGCATTTTCCTCTTTTTTCCCAAAAGAAGTTCAGTTTTCGCTTCCAAACTTTGCAAACCTCTTAGGAGCACTACCGCGTGTGTGTACAAACATACTTTTTGTCTCAACTCCACAAAATGTTGATTTAACTTATAAGGTCACATTGTAAAATTTGCCCATTGCCAACAATTGCCAACAGTACAAACACACAAGATCGTCATCGTTGGCAATGGGCAGATTTTACAATGGGACCTAATGAGCAAAGTCAACATTTTGCGGAGTTGAGACAAAAAGTATGTTTGTGAACACACAGGGTGGTGCTCTTAAGAGGTTTGCCAAGTTTGGAAGCCAAAAACAAATTTTTGTGGGAAGAAAGAGGAAAAAGCGGCAAGCCCACTCAAGTCAGACAGACTATAAGTGTAACTAACCAAAAACTGGACAAACTCCCCTGCCAAACTGTTTAGCATGTTAACACAAACTCTGTCCCCCCTCCATTGTGCCAGAAGCGTACCTTTCTCCCAAATGTGCCATATCTCTGTCGCGCTGGCTGACCACGTCCTCCACAGATATGGCATATGTGTGTTCTAGGTTGAGCAGGGTCTCCAGGGCTGGGGAGTGGATCAGGGCATGGTAGACCTCAGAGAATACAGACTCATTGGAGAGACCTTCTGGACGCGCAAACTCAGACACCTCCTGAAATAAAGATAATATTGAATTGAAATGAGGCATTGGTTTAAGTAAACACAAAGGAGGCAGTAACCTCTTGTTTTTCACCAAACCGACTACAGTCAATTGTGATTTCACATCTCATCTCAAGTACTTGGTTTTGCAAATGAACGAAACTTCTATTTGACTCTAATGAGGCAATCACAGGCTTATCACTAGTTACTAGAGCTGCACTCACAGAGGGAGATCAGATCATGAGCTCGCCACCATTTTAATGAAATATCTATTATTCAGCCCAGCAATTAAGAAACAAATACTTCCTGATGGAGATTTATTAGCATTTACATGCTGATTTCATTGTAAAATGGGCTGGCGATTCTTTCACAACAACCACCAGTTGATAAGGGTTTACAAACATCAGTGGAACACACAACACTGCCTGTATACATTGGAGATTGTAAACAAGACATGGCAGTGATATCTGATAAGCGCTGATAAGGTGTGTGTTAGGTGTTCTGTGTTAGGTTTGTGTTCCCTACATAGGTGTGTCAACGAGTTGACCATTCCAGCTTGAGCTTTACTCGTCTGGTTTCAGTAATCGAACCACTCGAGTTCGTGAGTGGTGAGTGTAGCTCTACTTTTGACAAAGTAGCTCAGTTGGTTAGGTGTCTGACTAGTAATCAGTAGGTCGCTGGTTCTATTCCCGGCCGGGGCACTTTGGTCTGTCCTTGGGCAAGACAGTTTATTCCATATTGCCTAAGTCTACCCACCTGCAAAATAGGTACCTAGCCTTAATAAGGCAGTTCTTAGAGCTTATGCGCTATATGCTGCCAGTGCGAGCTGCTCTGGAATATCCATCGGGGGATTGAAATGGTTTCCGTGTGTACAGGCCTGCTAGGGGAGGAAGGTCATCTGAACATTTCGGTGGATACAAGACTATAAACCGAATACCTTTACCTTTACTACTTACCGAGGAGAATGCCTTGGTCCAATTGTTGACCAGCTTATCACAGTCCACCTCCCCATTGCGGACAGCGTCCAGAGCTTCTTCAGCTAGCTCATCCTCAAATCTCTGGCTTTCTCTCTTCACAAACTTCTCCAGGGACTCCAGCAAACCTACAGTTGAAGGAAAAATCTTTTTCAGCTCATTCATACTCATATCTTAACCCA
The DNA here is from genome assembly GCA_963942565.1 of Maea johnstoni. Lineage (NCBI taxonomy): Eukaryota > Metazoa > Annelida > Polychaeta > Spionida > Magelonidae > Maea > Maea johnstoni. The sequence goes on from OZ012685.1 coordinate 52,652,269, forward strand.
TTAATGCTGAAGTCTTTTGGTAGAGATTGTTGCCTGAATCTGTTGCACTATTGAAAATAATTTGGGAGTTAATAATCATTCTACAAACTATTTGAGAGAGAGTTTATTGATATTGTTCTAATAAACAATCATCCATCAAATAAATATTTTCCTTAATATGCTTTTGCCAGATTTATCAGAATGATAAGGCTACTTTTGATTGTGAGCATTAATGGGTTGAATGTTAGAGAAAATCTAGTGTAAGTATTGTTTTTATCTTGTAATGAGCCCCTGAAAAAGGTTTTTGTTAAGGGTTTCCTAAATGACCCTGTGCACGGTAGATTACCTTCTATTGCTGCCTTACTATAGGCCAAAAGATAATATTTTATCATCAATTTTATATTGTTATCTACCAAGCAGTGTTTATATTTCAACAGAGAGTCTAAAATGGGTACCAACATTTAGCATGTAAAAAGAACATTGAAAAAATCAAGGGTGACAGAAAAATATTGGGCACAAATAAATAATTGAATGTTTTTTAGGTACATGGCAGCCAGTAATTGCAGAACTGGAGGGACTCAAATAACATTCTTTCCACAAATGAAAAATGCTATAAATGTAGTTATATTATACATATGGTTTTTTAGTCCTGTTTCAGAAATGCAATAAACAAAAAACGTTTCAATTTTGAAACGCTGCTGGTGGCTAATTCGACCAAGACAAAATGATGCAAAAATCCCTGGAAAATGACTGAAACCCTGACAAATGGGTACTCATCGGCGAGTATTCAGCAAGAGCTTTTCAACGAATACCAATATGACAGGGTTTAAATGAATTAAAAAAAACTCTGCATCCTTGCGCTATGGACGGAAGTAGCCTCAGCATTGGAAGGGTTAACCCATTCACACTCAAGAATTTCTCCAGAATGTGTCGTCTGCTACTCTCATACTTTTGAAAATATCTTTTGAATAAAGCAAAAATTCACAAAATATTTGAAGGAGAGTTCTTGTCTGGTTTGTGATCAACATTTCTCCTTCAAATGTTTTCAAGAAAATGTGTTTGTAAGTTAAATATTTCCAAAATCATCAGGCCTCTTTTAGCTGCTCTGAGTGTTAATGGGTTAATATTCCAATAAATAGAGTAATACCTTCTTCCACGTAGCATGGTAGGTTATGTGCCTTTATGAGTCTGCCGGCGAGATCGCTGGTGCTCTGTTCCAGGGGGATGGTGACGGGGACCCGCAGAGTCGACTCCAGCCCCTTACTATGGAAGGTGAAGACAAAGTCAAGCTCTGTGCTGTGCGCCATCTTCATCTATACAGTACACATCATCCTCACCTGAAATCAGATATGACATATATGTAGTAGTGCTGGGTAGGACTGTCATAGATACCGCACATATTGATGAACCAGCAAGAAATCATATCTTGATTATCGATATCTTGGACATCCAAAGAAATAGATTCATATGTAAAATTGTAAATTGTTTTGGGTAGTGACGCCGCATTGATGCATACTACAAATAAACAAAAAAAAGCTGTAACTCATGCGGCGCGATTGATAGTTTCATGCCACTCAAATAAGGACTTTGGCAGAAGCTACACAAATGCAATATATGCATGTGTGGGAGGGTCAATAGGTCAAAAAATCATCCTCATCTGAAATCAGTTATGTAATAGAGCTGGGAATCGTTAGAAAATTTCAAATTGTTTAATCATCCATTTTTTTAATCGGTTAATCAATTAAAATATATTATTATCAATATGCCTACTTGCCAGTATCCCATATACGGCTGATTACTAAGGTTGAATACCGGTACTCAGGTACCGATAGGCATGGTCTTAGCCAGCATGGCTTTTGGGTGCCTTTTTGGACACCCAAACCCTTTAAAAAGAACCCCTCAGGACAACTAATTTTTTTGTGAGGAATTTCTAAAAATCTCAATCTCATTTATAGTTGAATTTGTTCATCTCCTTATAATGCCCATGACATTGCTAAATGATATCATGCCTTATTTTGATAAATTTATACATGTATATAGTTGAAATATGAGTATGTTGTGATACCCCTAAAAAATTTGGATGCCCAAAAATTTTTAAACTGCTAATTTTAGGGACCCACATTTTAAATCCTGGCTAAGACACTGCCAATAGATACCAAGATTTGTTTTGAAAAATACCAATATCTAACTATTTCATTGAGAGCGGGTTCTAAGAGGCACCGGTTCGTTTTTGATAACTGTTTCATTTATACAAATAATACAAGTTGTAAGTTACTTGCACCACCATACACTGCTAGTCCGATGATGGAGTGGGCCATTATACTGATAATCATACAGATATATTATTAGAATAACTTGAATGTCATGTACCATATCACAGTTGCTGCATGATGATATATACATGTAGTTATCAAAAACACAGAAATAGCTTTGGCACTGAAAATATCATAATCAACAACACTTACATTACTTTCAATATCAAATACTTTAATTTTCAGCACATGAAGTTTTTGGCAATAGTGCTAGAAACTCAATTTATATTTGAAGAAGGGTTGATGATTTTTGAAAGTCAGCAAATCAGTAGGCGTAGCTAATCAGGAGATTTCGTCAAATCATGTGTTCTATCAGGAGGCAGAAAATTTGGGGTCTGAAATCAGGAGAGTACTGCTCAAATCAGTAGAGTTGACAGGTATGCTAATATGTAGCATCTACATGTTGCTTGGTTCACATTGTTCACAAGGTATACATAAAACTGAGAAAACTTTTATTTCAGGACAGAATATCAAACATGAGAAGACCTGGCTCTATTCAACACACCTTTATCCTCAATGGTTAAGACATAAGTCACCCTGGAGCGGGCCTTAGCCATGACTTCATAGCTGGGTGTGTAAAGTAACTGGCAGTAGTTGGGGGAACAGTTATTCCGAGGATGGAGTTCCGGAGGTGGTATCTTTGGCATACATATTTTACTCCCAGTTTTCCCAGTTACTACCAGTTACTGTAGTTCCTCCTCCAAGGATGAAGGTCATATTTTGCATTTGTTCCTCCCAGTTCCCACAGTTACAAAATAAGGGTTATATGTTTCTCTTTTCTCCCAGGTTATTTAGTCTAAGCTTGGATAAAGAAAAAAATGGATATGTAGCGAGAGACCAATTACTATATGCCCTATAGTTACATGCTGGACTCATGCCAGGAGTACCAGATAAGGCATCAGCGCGAGGTCACGTGGGAACAAGGACCAATCAGGGCTCTCGCATCGATTACATTACAGAGAAACCTTGACTACACCACCAGCTGGGGATGCCCAGAGCACCAATTTTGGCCTATTAGCGGCTATTAGTTGACACTGGTTCAGGTTTGAATGTTCAGGTTGACCTGCTGGTTTCGAATCCACTTGTGTTTGGTCATCTTAGGTCTAAGATGGGGCAGGTGATTTTCTCTCTGTTCCTCTGTCTGGTGATTTTTTTTCCTGGGAATATGAGAACTATATGGACCTGCTGCCCTCAGCTGTGAGATGCATCAGACCTCCCTTGAATGAACATAGACTTTGCTGCCATGGACATAGTACAATGTACATGTTATCATGTATATAGATCTATCAGTATATTCCATAACATGGCATAACCGACAAGAAATCATAACTTGATTATCAATATTTTGGACATCCAAAGAAATCGATTCATATGTAAATTGGTTTGGGCAGTGACGCCACATTGATGCGTACTACAAATAAACATAAAAACATGGTTACTCATGCGGCGCTATTGATAGTTTCATGCCACTCAAATCAGAACTTCGGCGGAAGTACACAGATGATATATATGCATGTGTGGGAGGGTCAATAGTTCAAAAAATCATCCTCACCTGAAATCAGATATGTAATTAAGTTTGTACATACACAAAGTAGTGCTCCAAAGTGGTTTGCCAAGTTTGGATGGCAAACTTGAACGTTTTGTCACAAAAAAGGGGGAAAAGTGGTTGCCAAACTCGAGTCAGACAGACTTTAGTACATGTACCTAGTCTAAGATGGGGCCAGTGATATTCTCTCTGTTCCCCTGTCTGGTGATTTTTATCCTGGGAATATGAGAACTATATGGGCCTGCTGCCCTCAGCCGTGAGATGCATCAGATCTCCCTTGAATGAACATAGAGTTTGCTGTCATGGACATAGTACAATGTACATGTTGTCATGTACATATACACCTATCACTGTATCAGTATATTCCATAACATGGCATGGGCAAAATCTTTGTGTGAATGTTGGGATGTGAATTTCAGAAAAGCCTTTGGTGTGATCATCCAACAAACTGTCTAAAGTGTAACTAGACTGGAGGATAATGTATCTGTATTTGTACTTACCTCCCGTCTAACGATTTTTCCACTGACAGCATTAGCAGGATATGAATGTTCAATGTGTATCTTTCATCTGACATCCATTCATCCACCTCCTTCCTGATTGACAGTGGCGCCCTCTTTTGCTTTTTATTGCATGGAATTGTGGGTAAAATTTAATTGGGTCGCACCAAGACATGGCAGAAAGTCGGTCACCAGAACAAACAAGAGAAAATTTATCTGGTAAGGTCTTTTCCATTTTCCCATTATATTGCTAAAGGTCCAGTTTTATAGAAAACGTTTTTTCTGAAGCTTTCACGAGTTTTGGGATTTATTATGACATTTGTTTTGAGAAAAATGTACAAAATGTCATGCGTCCTGAATCCACGTCGCTGCGCTTTGTCTGAAATTAGGTCGAGCTGTCCCATAATGACATCTCTCACTAAATATGTAGTGATAACCTCATTTACCCGAGAAAAACAAACATGTTTGTTTAAAAAATCTGTAAGAAGTCCGTGTGCCATAACATCTCAATCCCTCGCACGTCGTATCGATGTCTTCATTAATGTTCAAGGTCGTTGGATATTCGCGCATCCTGTCTTGGCTAGTGCGAGCTCAGAAACTAGGTCACATATTCCAATGCCTCAGATAATCCCCGTGTTTATGTCGGTGTTCGTAAGAAAAATGACAAGAACATCACAAAACCTAATAACCTTTCTCTTTATTTAAAAAAGATTTGGTCAGGCAAATATTACATGTAGATCTAGGAGGCGCAGTTTTATTTTTCTCAGCATGTTTTGGTTACCATAACACATGGATTGTCTGGGAATCTAGTCTGGCATTAGGTGCACCAATGGGTCAACCTAATTAAATATTCATGAGAAGTGTGTCATGCTGATTTCTTCTTATGAAAATGACATCTTAGAATTACTTTGTGTATGACTTGACTAGAGAGTCTAAATGACCTCAATGTATGCTGTCATTTGAATGCCTTTAATGGCATATAATTAGTCTAGTCTGTTGGACAGGTCAAGAGTGGAAGGGTAGTCATGGCAACATGCCACTGGAGATGCAGGCTTGCCCCTTGCAAGAATATAGGTTAATAAGATAAGCTTTAATAATACTGGCGGTACAAATATCAGCTTTGTCTTAGTTTTTCTACGACTAGTGTGCGTTTTAAACACAGGTGGAAGGGTTTAGAAATGCAGTGTTAAAAAATTGCCTGGAGAATTTCAACAACTGTATTGAAGAAAATATTAAACAGGTCGCGCACACTTATGTCCTAGATAACCCATTGAAATCAGAAGTTGAAATCATGAGACTGGCTTGAGGCCTAAAAGCGATTTCTAAAAGATGAAATGAAAAAGAATCGCCTGGTAGTTTCCATGTACCAAGTGCGCACAAATTGATTATCTGGTGCGCTATGAAGCTAGCGGTGTGTATAAGCTCGAATGGGGTCAGAGCAGCTTGCAGGGAGATGGCCTAATTTCTCTGCCTGCCTGTTGACATTGCTGTCCTTTGGCTAGGTCACATGATACGCTAGCTACTCCTAATCATAAGAGTGACCACTTGGAACATGAACAATTTATGGAGTAAATATTGATTTAAACTGTTTGTGTTTTATTTTAAAGCTAATTACCATAGGTATGTTTGCATGTGTCATAAAATTAATTTAACAGAGTTTATGATAATGAGTATTTCAAGCAGATGACAAAACAAACTCGATGTTCCAGATCAACAGATATGTAGGTTATCTCCATATAGTAAGGTTCACCCCAAGGCTACGCTATTGTGTTATTCATATCATTGTCAATGGCAGAATAAATTAAGGGATCATATTTAGAAATACTCTCCTTGGATTATTTTTCTAAAAAAGTGACATGTAATTATTATTTTTTGCTGTATTGGAATGATGATCTCAAAGATGTTGTGTTTATCTATTCCAAATAACCAGTTAATTAAAATAACCAGTTAAATGAAGTATTCCATATAAAAACACATTCATATTTTCCATTTAAAAAACAATTATTTTCTAAATATTTTTTTTTCTTTTTTCAAAAAGATCAATTTCAATTGAATTCAATATGAATTTTCATTTCAGTTGTCATTGCACAAGTATATATAGCAGCTTAAATAAATGTTCTGAGGGCCAAGTCTCGTGGAATGACCCATGTAATTCCAAGAGCAGATGTAGGTCAATTCCCTGCACTTATTTATTGTTGTGACAGTGCTTGACATCTTAAAGGTCAAGCTTCAAGAGTTTCATTCACAGGAGTAAACAATGATATTTACTTATCTGATTCACAAACAAATTGTATGGAGCATCACCAACAAAATCTGTTTTAAATAATCTTGAAATAAGCAAAAATTATAACTCTAGAACTTCCTAACTAGAGTGAAACCTCAGAGATGTGAACTCCTTGGGAACAGGACAAAAGCGTTCACATTAGGGGGTGTTCACATTAGGAGGTGTTCACATTAGGGGGTGTTCACATCTCAGTTGTTCTTTTATAATGTAAAAGATACAAATGAGACTGGGACATTGTGTTCACATTAGGTGATCACATCTCTAGGGTTTTCACAATGTGAGGTTTCATCGTATATTGGTGGTATTGTTTTGCCAACAGCATTTTTCAGAAAAAGTTGAAAAAATCTAGCTCTTTCTAATCAAGAGCTGTCTCTCCAATATTTATGAATTTAATTGCAAAATCATTTTCCAAACTATCACAGATCCAGCTAACACTTCCAATGCTGAGACCAATTTAGTCCAAACACAAGGATGCAAAAGATTTTGAAAAAACATCAAAACCAGTTGTGTTGGTATTCATTGGATAGCTCTCAGATGAGTACCCATTTACAAGGGTTTCAGTCATTCTTTAAAGTTTTTTTGCATCATTTTGTATTGGGAAAATTAGCCGCCAGCAGTATAAGGGTAAAAAGCTTCTTGACCGCTGTGAGATGACTCTGGCCTGGTATAGCAGCTACCAAAAAATGTATGACCAACGGTGGCAGTTTTGTTAAAAACTCTTTTGAGTATAACATTTATTACAAGAAAGAAAAAAATCAGTAGAATACAATTCAAAATCTTGTCAACTCTGATCAATAATCCTGTCAGAACACCAGCTTCTTTTTTATTAAGACTGGAAATAAATATGAAACTTTCAACTAATCATCAGTGAAACCATGGTCTTAGCCAGCAGGGCGTCTGGGTGTCTTTTTGGACACCCAAACCCTTAAAAAGCACCCCTCAGGACACCCAAATATTTTTGTGAGGAATTATTTAAAATGTCAATCTCAAGAATATGATTGACTTTTGTCATCTCCATGTAATTCCCATGACATTGTATAAGGATATCATGCCTCATTTTGAATAATTTATGCATGTTTATAGTTGAAATCTTAGTATATTGTGGTCCCCCTCATAAAGTTGGACGCCCAAAAATTCAGCAATTCCCAATTTTGGACACCCAGTTTCTAAATCCTGGTTAAGTCCCTGAGTGAAACATTGAAAAGTTTATGTAACAGTACATAACAAAAAAATATGGATCCATATCGGCATATGGGCACAAGAATGGATGACCATGCAGACTGTGGAATTTGGAATATCCTTTTTCATCACTTTCATCATGTCTTTTTGGACACCCAAACCCTTAAAAAGCACCCCCCAGGACACCCAAATCTTTTTGTAAGGAATTTCTAAAAATGTCAATCTCAAGCATATGACTGAATCTTCTCATCTCCATATGATTCCCATTGACATTGTTAAAGGATATCATGCCATATTTTGATAAATTTATACATGTTTATGGTTGAAATCTGAGTATAATGTGATCCCCCTTAAAATTTGGACGCCCCAAAATTTTAGGGCATCCAATATTGGGCACCCAGTTTCCAAATCCTGGCTAAGACTCTGGTGACCACCTTTGAAAGACAACATGATTTGACTTATTTTTTATCCATAGATGTCTAAAGTGTATAAAAATGCAAAGTTCCCACAATAAAGTTGCTCCATGCTGTGCTATGAGCCATTTATTGGTGAAATCACCCAAAAAGTGTGTTTTAGGGATTCACAGCTAGAAAATTCATTTTTCATGGCAGAAACTCAAAACTTGCTAAAAATGTGATCAACAAGATGCTTATGGTCTAAGAAAATGTTTTGTTACTCTGAATCTCACCGAACCCCTGGGGTGAGTGATTTTGGGGCAAAAATCACCAAAATTGAGTGTTTGTAAAATGGATGAAAATTACCTACTTTGCAATTGATAATTTTGGAGGTTTTCAACTAAGGTATAAAGCTCAAGTAAGAAAATATTTGAAGGAGCGTTGATGTTCAGTTTCTCATTGTCATTTATTTCCTTTCAATGTTTAATATTGAAAAGATGTTCCTTCCCATGCAAATTAGTTAATGCCAAAATAGCCAGACCTGTTTGGGAAAATGTGCTGTGATGAATAGGTCTGTGTCTTAGCCAGTTAGGCAGTAGGGTGCTTTTATCTTATTTAGAGTCACACCAAATCTTTTGAGGAATTCCTAAAATGTCAATTTTCATAAAATTGTGAATGTTTTTACCTAGATGTAATTCCCATGCCATTGCATAAGGATGTATATAATGCCTTGTCTGAGTCAGGGTCTTAGCCAGGATTCCAAAAATGCCTGTCCAAAACAGCAATTTCAAAAATTTTGCCCGTCCAGCTTTAGCTGCTTATCTACTTCAAATCCTTATACCAGCTACATTTATTGGCCTAGTGTGTCAAAAAGGGCAATTTACACTTCAGCTATGACTTAGAATATGGTTTGTTAGGAACATATCTGGTTATTATACCCCAATAGTCAAAATTGAAAAATCATCACAGCAATTTTTGCCTGTCCAAAGAGGAGGTTTTTAGGAAACTACCTGTCCAAAAGGCATGTAGGACGGGTCCTGGCTAAGTCCCTGGTCTGAGTAAATAAATACATGTTTATGGTTGTAATCTGACCCTCAATTGACTCAATCTCAATCTAAGACCTTGGAATGGATTATTGATTACAAGGGATAAGTACCAGAAATCTATACAATACCAACTATTGATATTGTATGGGGAAAATATCATATCGTTTAAGATCCGTAATACTTTACTGTAGTCCGGCTTCACAATATAAAATTGACTCGACTGCTACCTGGTCATCTCTCCACGGAGATAGTTCACTATTTATTAGCAGATTTTCAACAGCTGACAGTGTTAAATTTAACAAAATGTACCTGGGAGGAAGACAGTATTGCTCAAAATACTGTTGAGACATTGTATTATAAAATCATATTAAAATGCTTCCGTGTAGAAGTCAATGCCTAAATGGTCAGAAAATAACCTACTTGGGCAATGTGTGTGTACCTAGGATGGGTAAATCTTAGCCCTTCTGACGCTGAGGTTAATTTTGTTCAGTGCATAAGATTGCTAAAAATTACGAAAATCATCTAAATGAAGTCATGTGGGTATTCAATTGAAAGCCCTCACTGAGTTCTGTCAGATGAGTACCCATGTGCCAGGGTTTCAGTCATTTCCGAGCTTTTAGTTATCACGTTGGTCAAATAAGCCACCAGCAGAGAAAGGGTGTAGCATTTGCTATCTAGACTGCCATGCATATAGTGTGCGAAAGCGCCATTCCCGTATATGAAGTCCTATCTCGCCTTCCCTCGGTCTCATCACAAAGCTAGCTTTCTGAGTGTGTTGAAAGTAACTATGAAAACTGCACTATTATCATTAAGAAGGACACCCCTCAGGACACTCAAAATCTTTTGTGAAGAAGTCAATCTCAAATACAAAATTGACAATTTTCATCTCTGTATGATTCCCCTGACATTGTATAAGGATATTATGCCTTCTTTTAATAATCAAATACATGTTAATGATTGTAATCAGATTGTATTGTGGTCTCCCTTGAAAGATATAACAATTGCTAATTTTGGGCACCCAGTTTCTAAATCCTGGCTAAGACCTTGGTTGACTGCCAATCTCTGCCATGCATATGGTGAGAAAATGTGTTCCACATATATGAAGTCCTATCTCGCCTTCTCTCGGTCTCATCACAAAGCTAGCTCGCTGAGTGTGCTGAAAGGAATTCTGAAGGCCTCGCTATTATTTAGTACTCAAGGGCAGACTGTTGCGCTACCCTCTGGTCCGACAGGCTAATCAATAAAAGGTTGGGGATGTGAGCAAGATTGCTATTAATGTCTAGGAAACAGCATAGTAGCTATTGATGAAGCTCTTTTTTTCTAATGGATTATTCATACAAATACCTTTGCTTATCACCAGTTTATTTTGAATGGTATGTGTGTACAGGGTCTTTGCCAGGATAAAGAAACTGGGTGTCCCAAAAATTAAGAATTGTAGAGCTAGTAGCTAGATAGCTATTAATGTCTAGAAAACAGCTTAGTAGCTATTGATGAAGCTCTTCTTATCTAATGGATTATTCATACAAAAACCTTTGCTTATCACCAGTTTATTTTGAACTGTATGTGTGTAACATTCCCTGAGAAAGATGTTTATTCAGTGAAGGTATTCACATCATACTGATCAGTCTTAGCCAGTAAGGTGTCTGGGCGTCAATTGGACACTCAAACCCTCAAAAATCACCCCTCAGGACACCCAAAATATTTTTTGTGGAATTACTTAGAATGTGTATTTCATGCATATAATTGAATTTTCTCACCTTAATACTATTCCCAGAGCATTGTTTAACCCTTTATCCTGCTGTGAAACCTATGGGTACATACTCCCCCACTGCTGCGCATCACAACACTTGTTGCGATAAGCAGGATAGGGCTGAGTATATTATGCCTTTTATTTTGTAATGATTAGATACATGTTTATTGTTGTAACTTGAGTATATTGTGCTCTCCCTTGAAAATTAGGGTGCCACAAAATTTAACCATCGTCAATTTTGGGCACCCAGTTTCTAAATCCTGGCTAAGATCCTGACTCACATTGTCTTATTATATGGCATCATCCATCTTCAATCCCAGAACATATTCGATGGAGAAGTGTTTATCAGAACTTAACAGCAAAGCTCAAATACTTAATGAATGAATGCTTAAGTGTAGAGCTGGAGAGAAAAACCAAAGATCCATTATTTTGGATTATGTCCTCTGCTTACATGGTCATTTCAAAAGGGGCCTTATTAACCATGAAGACCATGCATAAAGGTAAAAGATCATTGTTCTAAACATGAACTAGTTATCAATCAAAATTTAGGGGTAATCAGTCATATATGGCAAGTAGGCATGTATCAACATTGATAATAATCGATTATAATCGACTTATCGATTAATTTGGATGTTTAATCGAGTTAAAATTTCCCAACGATTCCCAGCACTATTTAATTCTAGTTAAGTTTTTTTTTCAGAGATATCACAGATCCTAACAGCATTTGTCAGGCATAGAGACTAGAATAAACACATCTGTTGAATATCGTAACCACAGGGGTAGATTCAGGATTTCTATTTAGAGGTTTGTCTCAGGGAGAGTCTATTTAGGTTAGAGTAGATGGATCTGTTAGGGGGTTCATTTAACCAAAGAGGTAGATCTTCAGGTTTTAAGCAAAATTGGAGAAAAGTAACAATTTAGTAATAAAAGCAACATTTTGAATTATTATGGGGGTTCTTCAAACCTCTCACACCCCCTCCATTTTGGCACTGAACCATGTGTGTATGGACTTACCCAGGCAGGAGTCAGGGAGTCATTTTGACTCCCAAATACCAGATTTTTTGGCATAATGACACCCAGTTGTATTTTGCAAGATTTTCTATATTTGTTGAGTCCAAGGAAATATTTTAAAAGTTTCACTCATTGAAGACATTAGGTAGAGAAGCATACTTTGTTTTGCTAAGTCAATAAATAAAGTTGCTATGGTCATTCTTGTAAATTGGGTAACTAACTTTCGACCCCCTAAATTTCAAAAATCCTCAAATTTGACCCCCTGTTTCCAAATCCTGGGGAACACCCTGCATGTGTGTGTTAAAAGCCGCATCCTACCTGCCGTTAGCCATCGGTTATGTCGAGCCCTTGCTGCTAAGTAATAATTGGTTTTATTTTTGAAATGGCTGTTTTGTTTAGTCATTTGACTCCTCTGTGTACTGGCAGCTGATGGGAAACCAATGTGATGCTAAGTTTGGACATGACCTTAGGGACCCAAAATTCAGGAGCTGCAAAAACTCGATACTCAATCTTGTTTAGGCCTTTCTGCTAGCACATGTATTTATTCACAAGCCATTTGAAACTTATATACTGATAAAATTACATTTCAGTGTTATATATAACCAAAGTATTTGAAAAGGTAATTCAGTCCTGAGCTATGATGATTTAGTAGATGATTCTTAATTTCACATATTTTCTATATCAGCCCAGTATTTCTGGTGTTTAAACAGTATAGAGTATACATAATTAATTCCATTTGCTCCTGTTGCCACTCAAAACTATTTTGGTGCAGTGTTTTCAGCCAAAGTAAATTTAGATGTCTTTTGGAAATATTTCACTGAAATATATTAGTAAAACCTCCTGATGATTCTATATATATATATATATATATATATATATATATATATATATATATATATATATATATATATATATATATATATATATATATATATATATATATATATAATATATATATATATATATATATATATATATATATATATATATATATATATATATATATATATATATATATATATATATATATATATATATATATTTGTGGCCAGGGCATTTTTCAGAAACTTTGAAAGGGAAATGTTGATTAGAATCCAACCCACAATTCTCCTTGAAATATTTTGTGAATTAATGATTAATTCCAAAAATATTTTCATACGTATCATATATCTAGATGACACTCGTCACAGATATCTCCAGGTATGAATAGGTAAAGCTGAATCTTGAGAAATAGAGAATTGTGATCAAAATACCTAGAGCTATTTTCCATATTGTGCTGATAGTGAATTGGCATTGTAGGTTGGCTATCTTGCTTACCGTTCTAGGGTTTCTCCATTTGTTGTTGCTCTCTGCCAGGGCAAGGCTAGTGTGATATATAAAGCCATCATGTCAGTGGTATTATTTAACCCATTAATGCTCGCAGCGGCCAAAAATAGCCGGACAATACTGATGAAATCTTTCAGATTAAAGCATGATTGGCAAAATATTTGAAGGAGAAATGTTGATCAGATCATTACCAAAAACTGTCCTTCAAATATTTTGTAAAATCGTTCTCAATTCAAAAATTATGGTCAAAAGTATCTGAGATCTAGGCTTCAATTTCTAGATGCTATAAGCAGCCTGGTAAGGCCAGACTGTTTGTGCAACATCTCTCTCTTTCAATGAAAACATTTGACAGAAATTTAAATCACTCAGAATATTTTGTTTGGAACAGTTATATGTATGCATTCAGAAATAACTTAGTAGTGTGTGAATATTATTTTGGAGGAGTGTTGTATATTGGATTCTGGCGTTTTTTGTGTGCTGGTTAACATATCTCTCTAAAATCTCCTTTTGGTGCTTTCATTAGAAATACATCTGAAAGGCAGAATTTCCAGCTTTTTGAGCTTCTCAGTAGAAGTAACCTACATCTAATCAGAGTGTAGATTAGTGAATCAATGTCAGTTTCAATAAACAGATGTGGTTTCTTAACCCTTCTAATGCTGAGGCTACCTCCCTGCCAACGCTGAACCCTTCCAATGCTAAGGCTACGTTCGTCCAAAGCACAAGGACACAAAGATTTTTGAAAAACATGTAAACCCTGTCATGTTGGTATTCATTGGATAGTTCTCACTGAGTACTCTCAGATGAGTACCCATGTTCCTTGGTTTCAATAATCATCACAGTCTTTTTTGCATCATTTCATTTTAGCCAAATTAGCCACCAGTAGCATGAGGGCTACCAGGGGAAAGTGATGTAGTTATACATGTATACAAGCTGCAGGTATGACATGTTTGCTGTTAGGACTAGCTGTATTCTGTTAGAGCACGCTGTCTCTTGAGTGGGTGCGTCTTAATCCATTACATCATAGGCGTAGCGAGGGAGGTACATGCCATATAGACCCTTTTAGGTAGAGCTAATGGCAGCAACATCTGTTCTTACCCACTCATGCATGGAGATCTGAAATATCTGCAGAATCAATGCTAAGGCCTAATAAAAAGTTGTTTGTTTCCTGTAACCCTACCCTAACAAGTTTTTATTCAAAAAAATCCCTACCATTGAGTTTTTATTGCCCTCCCAACTCCCAATCAAGGTAAAACATGCATAAAACCCACATTTTTGACCAAAAAAATTGTCCAAAGAAATTTTTTTCACCGACCTACCTACCTTATTTTTTTTCAGACCGTTACAAGAAACAAACAATTTCTTTTTTTTAGGCCTAAGCTTGAAGATACCCTTCCAAAGTGCACACAAGGACGCAAACATCTTTGGAAACCATCTAAACCCTGTTGTGTTGGTATTCATTGGATAGCTCTCGCTGAGTACTCTCAGATAAGTGCTGATGTTCCAGGGGTTCAGCCATTTTGGGGCTTTTTTGCATGATTTTGTATTGGGAAAATTAGCCACCAGCAGCATGAGGGTTTAGTATAAATTCACAGAGTATATCAAGGAGAGTTGTCGGTCGGGTTCAGATCAATATTATTCCTCCTTTTGATATTTTCAGGAAATGTTGTGTTTAGATATATATGACAGAAATAAGGAAGAAATATGTCAACCCTTATGACGCTGGCGGCTAATTTAGCCAAGGCAAAATGATGCAAAAATAAAATGGTTGAAACCATGGCAAATGGGTACTCATATGAGAGTACTCTGTGAAAGCTATCCGATGAATACCAACATGACAGGTTTTAAATGGTTTTCAATAATCATTGCGTCCTGGTGCTTCGGATGAAAGTAGCCTCAGCATTGGAAGGGTTAAGGTCTCAGACAGAAGCTAATGTCTGGCTGTCTGGTCAGCCTAATCATGTATTCCACCACCTTTTAGCTGGTTATCGAGGAGACAAAGACTGCCATAGTAACGGATCACCATAGTGACCCAGTCTGTCCCAATTACCTCTCGTTCACCCTCAATGCACGGCGAGTAGCAGTGAGTAGCGAAGAAACCTCTCGTTCCTCAAGATGGGCGCGAGGGGCCGGGCCAGCCAAGTCACTTATGTGAATAAAACACAAATAAAGCGCACAAGACTCCACGACGCACATAGTGAAAGTCACCAGGGAGGTTTGGTTGCTAGGAGATACAGGTGAACGCAGGCTATTGAAATTTTCCCTCCCCGTTTTGAAATTGAATGAAAGTTGTTGGGGAGTCAGGTGAAAGGAAAGAGTTTGGGGGGCGAAGGGTCAACGAGAATGAGGAAACATGCTGGCGTGTTCTGATTGACAGCTCAGGGGGGGGGGGGGGGGGGGGTGTGAAACGGGAGTGGCTGTCCTCTATGGGCTGTCTTCTATAGGGTCTTACAGGGAAGCCTCAGAAATAGGCAAGGATTAAGAGAAAGCTGAGATGCTTTTCAACCCCACTAACCCTTGTGATGCTGGTGGGAGTGGTGGCTATAATTTGGTCAATATGAAATAATGCAAACAAGCTGAAAAATCACTGAAACCCTTGCATATGGGTACTTATCTGAGAGTACTCAGTGAGAGTTTTCTAATGAATACCAATACAACAGGGTTTAGATGGTAATTGTAGAATCTTTGCATCCTTGTTCTTTGGATGAAAAGAGCTTTAGCACTGAAAGAGCTTAAGTCTGGTTGGTTGAACTGGACAAAGTGATGGCAGATTTATTTATGCTGAAGGGCGCTGGAGGGTAATTTGACCCTTTTCACAAATGACTTTTGTCATTTACATTTAGGGACCTTTATTATTAGTTTTGTATGGTAAAAGTTGATTTCTGATCTTCACCAGAAATGTTTCCCTGGATAACCTTGATTTTAATTCCATTTAACAGTAAAATATTTCACCACTTGAAGATCTTTCCTGAATCTTGCTTTCATAAGTTCGGTGGGGAAACTTCGGCCTACTTATAAACAGGAAGTTTCTGAATACATTCAAACATACTATTTCCTTTTAAATTGTATCTACAAGTTAACAATCAACAAAGAAATAACGATTGAATATGTATTTTGTAGAATACAATGTTCAAGAGTTTGTGGTTGGGTCTGCAGCATTTCTTTTTAATATTTTCCAAATAAAATTAATAAGAGAATACCACCAAAATACTTATTAATGAATTTTGTAGCATTTAAATGTACCAGGACTTACTTAGGGATGTCTTATTGACCTGAACATTTTTCCGTAAATATTGATCAGAACATAACTTGAAGCTCTCTTTCATATATTTTGGAAATTATTGCTAATTCCAAAGTTATTCTCATAAGTTTCACCAGAGATCTACTTATAAATAGATTTTATTTATTATTATTATTCATATATTATTTTATTTATAAATAGATCTTTCTGGTTTCTCAGATCCAGACAAGGCTTTCCAGGGAGATCTCCAGGCATGATTCCTGCATGACTGAGTTAACCCAGTCACATATACTAAGTGTGAATATGGTCTGACACATATACCTTGATAAATAGGCGATACTAGTGCTGGGACTCGGCCCAAAAAATAAACTCGAACGAACGCTGTCATTTGATATTTTGTCAAGTTCAGTCACTGTCGATGGGAACCTTACATACAGAACACTATGTCAAGTTCATCATGTTTCTTTTGTCGAGATCACAATAAAAACCAATCACACAATTGAATTTTGTATTGACCAAATTAGCCATCAGCAGCATATGGGTTATGGGTGTCAAATCAAGTGTTTATTCCAGTTGAGATTTGGCAAACAACTTGCCATCACTGAATTGTGATTTGACCTCATCACAACATTTGATAACAACATTTGTATGCTTTTATGCACAGAAAATAGGACAGGTTTATAATTTGTGGGTTGGCGTGTGGCGCACTTGGCTTTCGTCCAGGTGTACATGGCCAGGGGCATTCGGGGAAGCCCGGGGGCGTTCAGGGAAGCCCTCGCAGGTAGTGCGGGTCAACTGTTAGCACTTGATGAGGGACCTACAGGAGAACTGAGTGGGTAGTAAGCACTCTTAGAGGGTAATTAAATATCAAATCACTTCGGTTTCTCAAGCCAAGCAAGTAAAGTATAGGGTGTGCTGATATGTAAGTGATCCTTAGTGAGCTGCTCGGAGTCCATGCTGCCAGGTGTACTCAAGGGCATAGCCTTTTAGGGTGTAACAGTTAATTAAATTATTGTACTGGTACTGGTGTAACAGTTAATTAAATTATTAACCCTTCTGCTGCTCAGGTCACTTTCGTCCAATGCACAAAAAAGCAAAAATTATGAAAATCATCTTAACCCTTACATGTTGGTATTCATTAGAAAGCTCTCGCCGAGTACTATCATATGAGTACCCATTTGCCAGGGTTTCATTTTTTTCTCAGCTTTTTGTTAACATTTCATGTTGATCAAATTAGCAACCAGTGCTCAGCATATTCTGGCAGGGTTTGACTTTTGGGTGGACAAAAGATAAATACCTATCATTCTTGTCGGTTGGGCACTTGAGAGAAAATTTAAGATTGCACAATATTCAACTTCACATTTCGGAGACTACAATAACTTCAATATTTTAGTAAGTAGAATTCTACAATGAATGTAAATAAAGATTGTTTCCATATTCATTATGTAATGACAATTCTAATGGTCTACAGTGCAGTGTGCATGCCTTAATGATATGTGCTGCTCCCAGATTTAACACCAGGGGAACCTCAAAATTTCCAGAGGGCAATTCTTCCTTAGGCCTAAAAAAAAAAGTTGTTTGTTTCCTGTAACCCTACCCTAACAAGTTTTTATTCAAAAAAATCCCTACCCTAAAGTTTTTTCCGCCCTCCCAACTCTCAATCAACGTAAAGCATGCATAAAACACAATTTTTTGACCAAAAGAATTATGCAAAAAAAAAGATTTTACCGACCTACCTACCCTATTTTTTTTTCGGACCGTTACAGGAAACAAACAATTTCTTTATTTAGGCCTTATATTGTGATATGCAACCTTTGCATTGTTGCACCAGCATGCAACAGGGGCTTCAAAAGTTTGACAAAATTGTAAGCTCTGTTAAACGGGGCAATTTTCGCAAAACATGACCAATCAGGCCTGTCAGTTTTTTCACTTGAATTATTTGAACTCCATTTAGTAATACTGTATATTGATTGGTCTCAGTATTTACTATTGTAATAAGGGCTAATATAGTAGTGCCACCAGGTGACAATGTTCATAGCTATCATCTAACCACGCTCACCCAAAATTGCTGTGCTCCAGTACTTATTGACTGTGCTTGGGGACTGAAATATTTGGACACCATATGGGCAATCCAGAAAAATATCCTGTTCTTGTGTTTGTTTTGTGGGCCTTTCACTTGCTCGGTGGTTGCCGTAGTCTCAGCCAGCAGGGCGTCTGGGCATCATTTGGACACCCAAAACCTCGAAAATCACCCCTCAGGACAGCCAAACCTTTGGGGGAGTAATTTCTTAAAATGTCAGTTTCAAGCATATAATTGGATTTTTTCAACTCAATATAATTTTCATGACATTGTATAAAGATATACTGCCTTGTTTCAATAAGTAAATACATGTTTGTGGTTGTAATCTGAGTATATTGCGGTCTCCCTTGAAAAATAGAATGTCGCAAAATTTCACAATTAGGCCTAAAAAAAGAAGTTGTTTGTTTCCTGTAAACCTACCCTAACAAATCTTTGTTCAAAGAAATCCCTAACCTAAAGTTTGTTTCTGCCCTTCACATTTTTGACAAAAAAAATAGTGCAAAAAAAATTACCTACCCTATTTTTTTAGACCGTTACAGAAAATAAACAATATTTTTTTTGTTGGCCTTACCCTGTTTCTAGATCCTGGCTAAGACCCTGGTGGTTGATGCTACATGCCTTAGTGTGATTTACTTAACCTGATACCATTACCCTCAACTGGCTGTCCCACATCCATCTCACTAATTGTCTCAACTTGCCCTGCTCAGCGTTATTACATGACGGTCAAGGTGAGGAGTTGTGTAATAGCCGGTCAGAAATAGATGCCCTCTTACGTAGGCCATTGATATCTATGACCCCAGTGAATCTGCTGCTTTTGATTCATGTCCAGAGTCTTAGCCAGGGTTTGGAAACTGGGTGCCCAAAATTTGAAATTTGTTAGATTTTGGGGTGCCTTATTTTTCAAGGGAGACCACAACATACTCAGATTATAAACATAAACATGTAATTCATCAATGGAATGAAGCCATATACAGATTCATGGTAATTATATTCAGTTGATAGATGCAATTATATACCTAAAATTGAGATTTTTAAGAAATCGCTCTCAAACAACTTTGAGTATCCTGAAGGGTGATTTCTTAGGGTTTGGATGTCCAAATGATACCCAGAGACCCTGCTGGTTAAGACGATGTCCATGTGCAGCCATCTATCCTTAAAGAGTGACATCTGATTCTAACTCTGGCCTTGGAGACAGGCTGAATTCCCCACTGACCACTCTGGCATACTGTGGTGCCATCTATCTGTGAGGAGTGACATTTCTGACATAGGCCTGAGAAGTATGCTATTGCTGCTTCTGCTACAGCTGCCTGTTGCTGTCCTTGGATGTGATTGACACTTTCATAATTATGGACACACCCCCTGGCTGTCTTCTAACATGATGAAAGTTACAGCCCCCCTCTCTCTCCTTCCCCCCTCTCTCTCATCTCCTCTCAGTCTCTCTTTCTGTCTGTCTGTCTGTCTCTCTCTCTCTCTCTCTCTCTCTCTCTCTCTCTCTCTCTCTCTCTCTCTCTCTCTCTCTCTCTCTCTCTCTCTCTCTCTCTCTCTCTCTCACGCTCTCTCTCTCTCTCTCTCTCTCTCTCTCTCTCTCTCTCTCTCTCTCTCTCTCTCTCTCTCTCTCTCTCTCTCTCTCTCTCTCTCTCTCTCTCTCTCACTCTCTCTCTCTCACTCTCTCTCTCTCTCTCTCTCTCTCTCTCCCCTCCTTCCCTCCCTCCCCATCTCTCAGCACACTACCCTTTCTTCCCACATTTTTCTCTTGTTAAATTCACACTTTTGCCCTCTTTAACCAATATTCCATAATACATAACTAACTTTATTTTTGACCATTATGACCCTCTTGAGAATGTGGCCTATTTGAAAAGCCTGATCCCTCCTGCTGCAAACGAAAATCCTACCACTACTTCATGTATAATGGGCAATCCATAGGTATTTAGAAAAACAGATTAGCTAAGCGTCAGTTAGAGCTAGGTAATAGCATATAACTCTGTAGCTGGGGCAACAACAATCTGTAATGTTAACCAATACAATACCAAATAATGCAAAGAAATATGAAAAATGACTGAAACTCTGCCACTTGGGTACTCATCTGAGAGTACTCAGGTAAAGTTTTCCAATGAATGCCAACATGACAGGGTTTGGATGTTTTTTAGAAATCTTTGCCTTTATGTGCTTCAGACAAAAGTCGCCTCAGCATTGAAAGTTTAAGGCTCTAAGCCCCTTGTGGCTGAGGTGAGTTGCCTACTCTACAGCCTCTCACTTACCCTACTTGGTGCAAATGGTGCCCCTTTCCTAACCTGTCTCCTGAATTCAACTCCTACCATACATTCTTGGAAATTTAGACCACCCTTGGAATTTGTCCCACTCTAATGATTTTCTAAAATGATTAATGAGAAATCTGAGCAACCCTCTATCTATCACCAGTTGCCGTTTCACAAAATATCAATCTAGCTGTAAATCTTGCTGATACAACATCAAAGTATTTTCAGAAAATATCGGCCACCCTGAACCCATAGTAATTTGTAGTACCCTTGTGCCAGGAGACAGGAGTTTGACAGTCATTTATTTTTATTTTTTTTTGCATCATTTTGTATTGGTTAATTTAACCACCAGCAGCTTAAGGGTTAGTAGTTGTTTATGTGCAGTTGCCAATATGCTCTCCCCTCTATTGAGGAGGTGGCCTCTGGTTTCACCAAAACACTGACTGCCCGTCACAACTAGGTGGCTTCGGCAACCTAGATAGTTTGCTAAATAGAGCAACGGCATAAAGCAGACAGATCGATTACTGTTCTCGCCTGTTGGAGGAGAGAATGCACCCAGTAACTAATACGCTATTAGCCGCTGCATTTGTATGTCTGTGCTGTTCAAGAGCTGGCTCAATTCGGAGAGGGCTCCGTTGAAAGAAGTACTGGGAGAAATGTAGAGAGGGGGGAGGCAATTTTTGCGGCAGGGCGCATAACCCTTCCAATGCTGAGGCTACTTTCGTCCTAAGCACAAGGAGGCAAATATTTTTGAAAACCATTCAAACCCTATCATGTTGGTATTCATTGGAAAGCTCTTGCTGAGAACTCTGAGATGGAGACCCATTTGCCAGGGTTTCAGTCATTTTTCAGTGATTTTTGCATCATTTTGTATTGGCCAAATTAACCACCAGCAGCATAAGGGTTAAGGCCACAAGGGGATTAGAAAATGTTGGATCCATGCGCCAATAAGTGAGTGGGGGGGCACGAATCCAGGACAATAGTACAATAGTATAGATGAGTAGAGGTGGAAGGTGCAGGTATAAGCTAAAGGCACTGATTTCATACATTAGCCATGTGTTGTTATGGAGAATTTATGAGGGAAAAAACAACTGAAAAATGTTTTTCAATATACTCACCTAGTCTCTTTGCTAATGGAGAAACAATACTAATCCTGGCTATAAGTGTCATTATTTTTGCGGCGGTAAAAGGGAAAATTCCAACTATAGAAACCTACTGGGGAGGCTTTCAGGACCTCACATTTGCGAACGTTTCACCTTTCAAGGCTCTATGCGCCTCGGGTATGAACAATGTGTTAGGGTCTTAGGCAGGGTTTAGAAACAGGGTGCCCAAAATTGGCAATTGTGAATTTTGGGGCGTCCTATTTTGCAAGGGAGGCCACAATATACTCAGATTAAAACCATAAATATATACTTCCTTATTGAAATAAGGCCAAATATCCTTATACAATGTCAAGAGTTTTAAATTGGGGTGAAAAGTTCAATTCATATGCTTTAAATTGACATATTAAGAAATTTCCCTCAAAATATTTTGGGTGTCCTGAGGGGTGATATTTCAGGGTTTGGGTGCTGCGAGGGGTGATCTTTGAGGGTTTGGGTGTCCTAAAGACGCCCAGACGAGTGTGCGGTGTAAGAACATGTGCATGCACTGGTGAAAGTAGAGCAGTGCGGTGCTGCTGCGTTTAAACACTCTCAAAGTTGCACTTGAAGATTAGGATCAGGGTCGTTCTTTGTCATGCACTAAAGTAGACTTCTAGTCTCCTAGAGCTGGCACAGTTTGTATGTACCAGAAAACCCTATAACCTTGGTTATTTTGGTTTTTGGCAAGTACCCCAGGTAGATTTCACGAAAAGGTGAATATCTGAAACAATGGAGTTAAGTATATAAGAGAATAGGAATGAGAGCTGTTGAACTCAGTTTCATGATTACTGAACCTCATTTCCCTTTACTAATAGAAAGGGTACTTTTGGTATAGCTAACTTGTAGGTAAATATTATCCCTTATGCTGGTGGTAGGTGGTGGCTACAAAAAATCTGAAAAATCCCTGAAACCCTGGCATATGGGTATTCATCTGAGAGTACTAAGCAAGAGCTATCCGATGAACACCAACATGACAGGGTTTAGATGATTTTCAAAAATCTTGGGATGAAAATAGCCTCAGCATTAGAAGGGTGATGATGGAGAGGAGGCTGAGAGATGTAATATTTATGGGGCGCCGTTTGTAACATCCATACTTTTGTTGACAGAAGCAAATTTTGTCCAACAAAAGTCACTTTTGTCTGACAAAATTACTTTTGTCTATGACAAAAGTAATTTTGTCTACGAAAAAATTACTTTTGTCTACGACAAAATTACTTTTGTCAGACAAAAGTTGATTTTGTCCGAAAAAGTAATTTTGTCATAGACAAAATGACTTTTGTCTGTCAAAAGCAATTTTGTCTTGACAAAAATTGCTTCTGTCAACAAAAGTAATTTTGTCATAGACAAAATTACTTTTGTCGAGACAAAATTACTTTTGTGTTACACTTGGCTAGACCACTCGCCAAGTGTTACATTCAGAATTCTGTCCTAGTGCCTTGCATCGGTTATAGATGGCGTGTACGTCCGCCTATAGACTGGTTGAAGCACTCGCCGACTCGGGCACATGCATTTGATACACCATGCACTATCGTTGGGCTGGTACGAACTAATACCGGCCGAGTTGGGGGCCGCTTAAGTCAATGAAGAAATACGAATGTGTAAGTTTACACTTGTGATGGGGCATTTACAAGCTCAAAATACAGGCAGGAAATGAAATTTTGTAAAACTCTTCAAAGCATCTCGATCGGGCTGCAGTATCTAGAACGAGATACTGCATCTCGATCGAGCATTGGAGATGCTTCAACTCGTCTATTCGATCATGCCCGCCATCTGCCATCGCCGCACGACACTAAGACAAAAATACTTTTGTTGAGACAGAAGTAATTTTGTCGAGACAGAATTATTTTTGTCGAGACAGAATTACTTTTGTCAACAAAAGTAACTTTTGTTGAACAAAAGTACTTTTGTCGTGACAAAATTTGCTTTTGTCAACAAAAGTAACTTTTGTTAGACAAAAGTAATTCTGTCTGACAAAATTACTTTTGTGTTACACATGGCGTAGCCACTCGCCAAATGTCACATTTTGGACTTCTGTCTCGACAAAATTGCTTCTGTCGACAAAAGTGTGCATGTTACAAACGGCGCCCCATAAATATTTGGTTCCATAATCCATTTCTCTTTGACAGAATGCCGTTTCTGATGATACCAACCTTTTAATATTGTCCAGGTAGTTCTGAAGTTAGTGA
>OZ012685.1:52678991-52682387 GCA_963942565.1 Maea johnstoni
AGTATTTCATTTTACATATAAGGCAATTGTGGAATAACTGAAGGATATTTTTTCCTAGATATGGATACAAAATTTTCATCATTGTCATCTATGGCAGGGCTTGAAATTAAGCTTTTTTTTCAGGGAGACCAACTGCTTCTTCAGAAACTACCCAAAGATGTTCTGTATAGAAAACGGTACATCTTTGGACTCCCTGCAGCAATTGAGGGTGTCGTAAGAGAATTCAAGGTGGCCAGGGGCTCCTGGCAGCCCCTAATTTCGAGCCATGTATGGATTTCAAGATTCATCCAAATCTGCCTTTTAAGGCCTCTAATCAGTGAGGATTACATAAAGTACCAGTTGACGTGTCAATTTATTTCCCAGTTTAGTTTGGCCAATAAATGTTGTGTGGTTTTTAAACCAGCAAACTGGTATGTAGATCAAATAATGATTAAATATTCTCATGAAAATTAGTATTTTTGCCAGGGGCAAATGGGTACTCCTTTAAGAATACTCAGTGAGAGCTATCCAATGAATACCAACATGACAAGGTTAAGATGGTTTTCAAAAATCTTTGCATCCTTGTGCTTAGGATGAAAATAGCCTCAGCATTGGACGGTTTAAGCCATAGATTACATAATTACAGTTGTGTCAATAATCTATTCATTACCAGAGATCTCCATGACAAGACAAAGCAATTTTGACAATAACTTGAGAAATGTCTCCAGGGTCTTAGCCAGGATTTAGAAACTGGATGCCCAAAATAGGTAATTGTAAAATTTTTGAGCATCCAAATTTTTAAGGGGAACCACAACATACTCAGATTTCAACCATACACATGTTTGAATCGATCAAAATAGGACATAATGTCTTCATACATCATGGGAATTATATGGCAATGATAAAATTCATTCATATGCTTGAGATTGACATTTTAAGAAATTCCTCACAAAAAAATCTTGGTCCTGAGGGGTGGTTAAGGTTTTGAGTGTCCAAAAGTAGACCAGACACCCTAGGCTAAGGCTATGCGTGTCTCCTACAAAACTTGAAAATAACATATAACAAATGAGCTTATCATTAATTAGTCACTAGCCATTTCAAGGAGAGTTTCTGGTTGACTACTGAATGACATTACTTAATGAATAGTTTTGGATGTTCCAGTCACAAAGAGATCATCAAGCTAGTCACAATATTTTGGCTGCTGCAGACATTAATTGGTTCAGTGCAATCTACTTCATAACCATGTGCCAAGATTGGGCTGACTTCATCCCATTATGTATGTTATTATATAACGGAGGGGGGGGGTTGAGATCTAAACTACCACCTATGGTGCCCTCTAGGGGATAGATCAGGAACTAAAAGATAGTGCATCTAGATCTGGGTGCTTGATTGAAAGGATAATGGCCATATTTGTGTTGACTTGGAGTTAGTGTAGGTCAGCACTAAGGATTTTGAGGTAGAGTAAATATAGGTAGGGATTGGCACATTTAAAATTTTCAAGATACGATGCAATATCATTATTTCTTGAAATGACCTAAAAATGTCTCAGAATCCTTTTTAAAAATTATATCTCACCTAAAAATATTTCCAGGATAAAATATGTACTCTAGGAGAATATGATAAGCTGTTTAATGGAAAATTCAAAGACAAAATGCCTCAAATTATGAAATTGGGGTTAGTTTGACCTTGAATGACCTCTAGTATCGCAACAATAGACCCTACCCTTGGTTGGTTGCATGGAATGGAAAGACTGTCTTACAACAAAAAAGTTGATACCAAACAATGCCTATATTGTTTGATGCTTATAACTTTTATGACCTTAAACAGTGGTCCCATACTAGCACCTTCTCACAACCCGTTCGTAAACACTTATTATAAGAATGGAATAGCCAAATGCCACCTTCCACACCTCCATATTGACTTAAAACTACTTCATTTTCACTGGTAAATGGTAAAAAAATGATTTGTTGGACCAAATTTGATATTATTTATCCGTTAATCATTGTGGTAACTTGGTTTGGAAATTAAATAGTGACAAAACACAACTACTTCATCAAAATTTCTTGATCAAAATATGAATTTTTTAGAGGAAAAATGACATTTTGACCTTTATTTGACCTTCAACAACCCCTTAATTTCAATATTATTTTCCCATTATCTTCCAGATTGAGGAGAAAATTAAACCTGATGTTTTGGTACATCATCTGCTCCCTTCCTACTTACAAAACTTAAGATAAAGTCATTTTGATTTTCAAATTTTTACCATTTTAGGCACTTTTTGGGCTCTCCAGGTGGGCTTGGTACACTACTTTGTACCTTACAGCTCAAAATTGGACTTAAAACTCTAGTCAATGAGCTTTCTAAAATGTTCAACAATTCCATTAAAAGACATTCCTTCAGAAAAAGTGGCTACAAAAAAGAAATACATACCGTCAAAAAAACTGAGAAGTTCATAAACGGAAACTATAGAATATCGGAAAATCCCAGATTCTTGATTTGGCAGCCATTTTGACCTTGAATGACCTTTATTACATCATGGGATAGAGTTGGTTATGTATTTACTATTTCAAAAAATACTTCTCTTTCATACCTAACTTTTATTACCAAACACTCATCCCTATGGTTGGTTCAAGCTGAGTTATGAGTGTTTTAGGGTGCCTTTCCTACCCCTATACCTATTATTTTGACCATTTTGGAGCCTTTTTACATATATTGGGGTGTCTAAGACATGACCCCATAAAAAAGATGTGCACCACTTCTGAAGTCTACATCCACCCTGGCGGTATGCCCCAAGTGTGGGCCTAAAACATGATACCAACGGAAATTTTCTAGCTCTTGGGTTAACCTAACTTCTAAAATAGAGCCCTTTTCTTGATCTGGCTACTGGACTATTAACGATATGATATCTTAACAATATTATTAACAATATTTCCTACCTCCCAGCAACTTCAATTTGTTAAATTTAGCTCAGTCAACCTCAAAATTTCCCTAATAGATAGCAAACTGCCTGTAAGTGGAGATGTCCAAGCATCAGTTAAGTATCGATAAGCAGTATCGGTATAACAAATCCTAAACAATACAATACTTTTTTCCCATATCGATATTTGTACCGTATTGATTACTGGTACCATTCCCTAAGGCTGTGTAGTGTGTACTGCATGGCCTTGCAGGGGGGATGTTTATATTGTGACCCACATTGGCTCAGGCGGCTTACGGTAGCGCTGAGATTGACCTAGTAAACGTGTTCCTCTCAGTCAGCACTCAATGTGAGCAGCATCTTCTGCAGAGATCATGCAGTAACTAGAATAACATTATTATTATTATTATAAATGTTATTATTATTATCATTATTATTATCATTATCATCATAATTATCATTATTATTATTATTATCATTATTATCAATGATATTATTAT
>OZ012685.1:52682587-52714427 GCA_963942565.1 Maea johnstoni
TCTAAATCTGAGTGCTGAATGGATAATGGCCATATTTGTGTTGACTAGGAGTTATATTAGTCTAGATCAGCACTTAAGCATTTTGATGTAGAGTAAATAAGGTAGGGATTCAATATTTCCTTAATGATACGATATTTTAACAATAATATTAACGATATTTCCTGCCTCCCAGCAACTTCAATTTGTTAAATTTAGCTCAGTCAACCTCAAAATTTCCCTTATAGATAGCTAACTGCCTGTAAGTGGAGATGTCCAAGCATCAGTTAAGTATTGATAAGCAGTATCGGTATAACAAATCCTAAACAATACAATACCATATCGATATTTGTACCGTATCGATTACTGGTACTATTCCGTAAGTATAGGGAAGGCTGTGTAGTGTGTACTGCATGGCCTTGCAGGGGGGATGTTTATATTGTGACCCACATTGGCTCAGGCGGCTTACAGTAGCTCTGAGATTGACCTAGTAAATGTGTTCCTCTCAGTCAGCACTCAATGTGAGCAGCATCTTCTGCAGAGATCATGCAATAACTAGAATAACATTATTATTATTATTATCAATGTTGTTATTATTACTATTATTATTATTATCATCATTATTATTATTATTATTATTATTATTATTATCATTATTATTATTATTACTATCATTATTATCATTATTATTACTATTATTTTCATTATTATTAAATCATCATTATTAGTATTATCATAATTATTATTATTATTATTATTATTATTATTATTATTATTATTATTATTATTATTATTATAATTATTATTACTATCATTATCATTATAATTGTTCTTAATATTATCATTATTATTGCTATCATTATTATATTATCATTATTACTATTATTATTATTATTATTATTATTATTATTATTATTATCACCATTATTATTATTATCATTATTATTATTATTAATATTTTTATCAACATCATTTTAATTGTTCTTATTAAATTATCATAATTACTATTATTATTATTACTATTATTATTATCATCATTATATTATTATATTATCATTATTACTTTTATTATTATTACTATTATTATGATCATCATTATAGTTAATCGTGTGCACATATGTCAGCATTTTTTGTGTGGTTCCAGTGATATATTTTAAGTCTATGAGGATGGAATGATTTTTCCCAACCGTGAGACAAGACCTTCCTAGAGACTTAGGGCGCCATTGTGAAGAACCTCGAAATAAAGCACGGATTATTACAAAATATTTGAGTGAGAGTTACTGTATTTTCGCGCGTATAGGGCGCACCTGTGTATAAGACGCATGGCGACTACAAAGCTAGTTTTGCATGTATAGAGCCTAGCTTTGTATATAGGACGCATGCTGACATCATGAGGTTGCCTGCCTGCGGGTGGGAAGCAGACAACTAAGACAAAAACAAACAACAACAGCAACAAGAAAGATAGATTGAATAATTGATTACTCAAGTCAGATAAATTGTGGAGTCGGATTGGACTTAAAACATAAATCACTACAATTCATAAAATCATTCATAAAATTCACTTCACAATTCATGCCGGCATCGCCTACATCGATGTAAGAGACCTCAGATTTCTACACTTGTATATTGGACACACCCCCTTTTCATACCCCTGCGTCCTCTGTAAAAAACTGCGTCCTATACGCGCGAAAATACAATAATGTTTGTGTCTTGTTCATAATTCCCGCTTTCAAATGGTACAAGCCTATCTACATAAATGATGGGCTATTTAGTCAATCCCTATTGACATCTGTCATCATGGTCTATGATTTTCTGAAAATAACCAACCGGTATTGATCATTAATTCACGAAATATAAAATATGTGAGGGAGAGTTTTCTTGTCTCAGTAGTCAGAATGTTATCAGGCACTGCAGGAGGAATGGGTTAAGTAAGATCATGGAGGCAGGTATTTGACACAGACCTGCAGTAAATCTACCCTCCTACACACTCTATGAGATTAACCCATTCACACTCAGAGTTTCTCTGGAAAGTATAGTCTGCTACTTTCTTACTTGCATAAATAACTCGGGAATAAAGCACAAGTTATCAAAATATTTGAAGGAGAGTTGTCATTTGACCTCTGGTTAACATTTCTCTTTCAAATATTTCCCCCAAAAATGCCTTGTTAGGAAAATACATCCAAAATTGTCAGGCCTGTTTTTGCCGCTCTGAGTGTGAATGGGTTAAGAGTGTCTCGTAGCATATCTACAATACTCTTACAAATATCACATCAATCTAGGCATAATATCCCTGCCCTTCTTGAAAAGAAATAGCTGTCACATGTAGTCAGTCTAATGGTCGTTGTCTGCTCTTCTATGTAGTTTATATACTGTGTCTACGAGCTAGTTAACAGTGCTCTTATGAATATTACAGTACCCTAAGTGGAAATGGAAGTGCGGCCCTTCTTGACCCATTCATAACTGCAGTGCGTACATTATCTGACATCTTCAATCATATCTCTTCAAAGATAATATTCAATAATGATATGATGAGGGGTTATTAACACCATGAGAACAAATTTCATCAAAATAATTTTTCAAAATGTTAACCCTTATGCTGGTATATATATATATATATATATGTACATATATATATATATATATATATATAATATATATATATATATATATATATATATATATATATATATATATATATATATATATATATATATGTATATATAACAGTGCCGCATTATCAACACTGAATCTGTGGCAGAAGTGGGTGGCTGGGTGCATGTTTTGATTTTGGCAGTCAGGCCATTGGCCTGTGGTAAACCCATGCAAATATCCTAGTGAGATATGTCTCCTGTTTATGGGCATAAGGATGGTCAGCTCTTGGCAGTTCCCTCTTATTAAGGATCTGATTTCTCAATGTTCTAATGGTTTAATGGTATAGTGGCAGTTACTGCAGGCAGGTAAGCTCACCTGTAGCAGCTGAAGGTGAGGAGGTGTAGTGCAGTGGTGATAATAACATAAAGTGTGGAATTCTTCTATCCTTAACCCTCATGCTGCTGCTGACTAATTTGGCAAGTACAAAATGATGGGAAAAAAAACATGAAAAGTGTGTGTGTGCGTCCTCCTAGTCCTCATCCCCTTCTTTCTCCCTCTTGCCCCCTCCTCTTCCTACCCTTTTCTCCTCTTAAGCCTCTTTCCCTTCTTCTTCCTCCTCCCTCTCCCCTCCTTACTGTGCCTCCCTTCCTTCCTTCCTGAGTCTCCTCAGTAGCTATGAAGGTGTGTCTCCTCTTAGGCCTCTTCCCCTTCTTTCTCCCTCTTGCCTCCTCAAGCCCCCCCCCCTCCCCTCCTAGATCCTTACTGTGCCTCACCTCATTCCCTCATTTTCTTCAGTAGTTAAGGTGTGTCTCCTCTTAGGCCTCTTCCCTTCTTCTTTCTCCCTCTTGCCCCCTCCTCCCTCTCCCCTCCTCACTGTGCCTTCCCTCCTGAGTCTCCCCAGTAGCTGTGAAGGTGTGTCTCATGTGCTGCTAGGTCAACAGCTGACTTCTCATTAAGAGATTCACCATGGAGCCCCAGTTGCTTGACAGACGCTTCCTGCGCAGGCAATATTAGAGGCTTTAAACACAGGCCAGCCATGCACAGTACGGTGAATTATGTGAACTACCTCCTACACGTTTATAGCAGTTTTAATGCAGACCACATGAAAGACTCAATGACATGTTCTTATTATAGAAAAGCTTCTCTCAGAGAATATTTGAAGGGTAACGGTTTAATAGGTCTCAATAAAAAAGTCACTTTCAAATATTCTTGTTTTATTCTTTCAATGCAGATGGTATGAAAGACTTAAGAACCCAACCATCCATGAACATCCTCAATTGCCTTTTAGGGATATTTTTTTTTCAGAAAAGCTTCAAAATATTTCAAGGGTAACCGTTTAACAGGTCTCAACTAACAAGTCACTCTCAAATACTATTGTTTTATTCTGAAGCTCTTTTCAAAAGTACCATTTATGCTTATGAATTTTATAGAGGACTTAAAACATGAATGGGTTTACCCATTCATACTTAATAGCTCATGATACTTTTGCCAATGACTTTGGAATTGAGAAAGATTTCACAAAAAAATAGTTGTGATAATGCTCTGATTAAAATTTCCCCTTTTAATCTTTTTCCTAAATATGTTTTTACCCACAAAGTTTCAAACAGAGGTTCTATAATTAAACCCTTATGTTGCTGGTGGCTAATTCGGCCAATGCAAAATGATGCAAAAACCCTGAAAAATAACTAAAACCCTGGCATATGGGTACTCATCTAAGAGTACTTGGTTAGAGCTATCTAATAAATACCAACACTACAGGGTTTAGATGGTTTTCAAAAATCTTCGGGTCCTTGTGCTTTGGACGAAAGTAGGCTCGGCATAGGGATGGTTTAGGTAAAATAATGTTTTTTGAGCCATGAATGGTACAACGCGCACATCCCTCAAGTACACTTGAGAGAGATCATTTTGTTACTTATGTTCAGGGTCTTACACTTAGATTATAGGCTAGGGGCCCGAAAAGGTCTTTTGATAGAAAATAGTGGTCAAAAACAGGATTTCTGCTTAAAGGGCAAATGCACCACCCGAATGATTTAGGTTGACAGGCAGCTGGTGCTTAGAAGATGCCAAAAACAGAGTGCATCATGGGATACATGGACGCCCCCATATGGCTGCCTCAGGCCTGTTACTTGGTCACTTCTTTAAGCTAAAACTGAGTAGTGCTGAAAAGGGAGGCTCCCCCCCCCCCCCCCCCCTTCCTCCCTCCAGATTTTACTGCTGGGCATCATTTTGTATCACATGTCCCCTTTTCTCTGTTCTTCAGGAGTGATTGGCAGTGATAGTACGGAGGGAGGCTCCCCTCCCCCCTTCTTCCCTCCAGATTCTACTGCTGGGCATCAGCAATCTTTTTACCCTTATGCTGCTGGTGGCTAATTTGTCCAATACAAAATGATGCAACAAACCTGAAAAACGACTGAAACCCTGGCATATGGGTACTCATCTGAGAGTTCTCAGCGAGAGCTCTCCAACGAATAATAACATTACAGGGTTAAGATGGTTTTCAAAAATCTTTGCGTTCTTGTGCTTAGGATGAAAGTAACGTCAGCATTGGAGGGGTTAATCATCTTTGCTATTTTGTATCTTATGTCCCCTTTTCTCTGTTCTTCAGGAGCGAGTGGCAGTGATAGTATGCTGGGAGGCTTTCCCTCCCCTTCCTCCCTCCTGATTCTCCCACAATGACTCAGCAATCTTTTAATCATCTGTGCTATTTTGTTTCTTACGTTGGTTTTTCTGTTCTTCAGGAGTGAGTGTCAGTGATAGTATGGAGGGAGGCTCCCCTCCCCCGCCCATCCTCCAGCCTGGATATCAGACGCCGCCGGAATCTGCCAACGGGGACACTCTGCCCCCTCCCTCGCCCCCGCAGCTGCTCTCCCAGCCAGAGGAGGGGGAGATAGGGGGCAGCACTGCAGACATCGGGGAAACCCTCATTGAGGAGACTGTGGTGCCAGAGGGAAACATAGTGGAACAAAGTCATGAAGGTGAGGATCCTGGGATTCACTTGACTGCTCAGTGATTGGGGAACTTGTAGTACTGTAAATTCTCGGTAATTTGGGACACTTTATAATAATTACAATTTTAAATGGGTTGAGGGTGGCCCATGTTTTCTGAAAAAATTGGAGTGTACCTTGTTGACCTATGTCGTGTCTAGGCAAGATGTTGACCTAGTTAAAGGAGAACGATGCAAATTGGAAGAAGACTTTGTAGAATAATGTCAGTCTATGCAAGATGTTGACCTAGTTAAAAGAGAAGCATGCAAATTGGAGGGGATGTTTTTGTTTTGGCTGGGCAAGCTGTAAGAGAGTGTTGAGTCATGTCTGTCTGGAAGATGTGATCATGATGATTCATCTCAAACTACACAACTACAGCAAGCTCCCAGGTGCATCTTTATTATGAATTAACCTGTTGACTGTTGACATCTGGAGTGCACCCATAATCTCATGTCTTAGAACACGTCTTAGGCCAAGAAAAAAAGTGTTTGTTTCCTGTAACAGTCTGAAAAAAAATAGGATAGGTAGGTCGGTAAAAAAATATTTTTTTAGTCAAAAATGTGTGCTTTATGCATGTTTTATGTTGATTGGAGTTGGAAGTGCGGAAACAACTTAAGGGTCGGGATATTGTTTGAATAAAAACTTGTTAGGGTAGGGTTACAGGAAACAAACAACTTTTTTTAAGGCCTTAACAAAAGTATTACTTTCCAATATTTAGTCATAGTCTTAGCCAGGATTTTGTGACCTAGAAACCACATTGGACTGAGAATTTCTAGAAATTCATCACAAAAATATTGGGTGCCCCAATGTGGTATCTTTTAGGGTTTTGATGTCCTGACGACACCCAGACACCCTGCTGGCTCAGACACTGATTTGAAGAGTGAGTGATAAACCCACAAAAGGAAAAAAAATAGGCGCACATTTCTTCAGCTTATTGAAAATGGAAAATAAAAAGATTTTCATATTTGAATTTAATTAGATATATGTTAACAACTGACCTACTGTGTATGTATATCACTTTATGTATGTATATATATATATATGTATCTATTATTTCAGAAGGCACAGGTGGTTTGTGTATGGAGGTGACCTGTAGCTCTCCTCCTCCCGAGCCGGGCGCGAACCTTGAGCTGGAATCGGAGCCGCCAGATGACCCCCCGCAATCTCATCTTCGCACGGATTCTCCACCAGCCTTAGCTGGACACCTCACCAAACCGGAGACCACCACCGCCACCAGTAGCAATCTACCAGTGATGCCAACCACCTCTACATACTCAATACACATCCCAGTACCCCCGGCACCCATCTCCGTACCGGTCGTGCCGCCCCGGGGGATACCCAACCCGATCACGGTGCCCGCTCCACCCCCTGTGAGCATCGCGCCGCAGCCCTCTACTAGCTTGACGGAGAATCAGGGTCCGACGCCGCGCTGCCTCGTCTGCGGAGACAAGTCATCTGGGGTCCACTATGGTGTACTGGCCTGTGAGGGCTGCAAGGTAAGGCAGAGAATATATGTGTGTATATAGTACAGGTGAACTTGGATATGACGGACCACTGTATGACGGATTTTTGCATATGACGGACAATATGCTTGGTCCCAGTCCGATGCATATCAAGTATTCGTCATATGTATATGATGGATTTTGCATATGACGGACCAATTTTTCTGGTCCCATTGAGTCTGTCATATCCAAGTTCACCTGTACTTATGATGGGTTTTGAAAATTTAAAAAAGATTTTGAAATAAAGCGTAAATATACAAAAAATATTTGAAGGAGAGTTGTTGGGTTGATTCTGATCGACATATCTCCTTCTAATAGTTCCTAAAATCTCTCTGATCAAAAGCCTAACCTCCAAAATTGTCAAGACCTTTTTGAGTGGTACAGGTATGAATAGTTTAAATTCCATTATTAGATTGCCTGACTGGCAGTTTATTTTTTTGAACAAATTTAGGCTAAACATTATAAGTTTTGCTGTCATTGTTGGTTAATCATTTTATAACATCTTAGATGATGAGAACGTGGATTGGGCGCCACAGACCAATCACCATAGGGTCCATTGTGAGGATCTGGTCACACCTCATCTCATTAGTGTGTTGTCATTGGGAGACAGACGAATGAGGGCTCTCATATTTGTTTACATCATGGAGGAAGTTGCTCACGCACATCTCTTGAGTGGTTCTCATCAACACCTGGGCTAGGAGTTGTGCCGAGGCTCTTGAGCGAGATCTGCTGGTTGCGTATCTGATGAGCGACATTTGTGATAACATTTATCACTTTCTCTTGTTTATTGCCTCACTAGCCGTTAATATTTTTGAACCAATATAGACCATGCATTGAAGTTTCGCCATCCATGTTGGATTATTATATCATAACATTTTTCACTTTCTCTTGTTTATTGCAGGGTTTCTTCAGAAGGGCACTGCAGGATATCGGAGACCCTAACCGCAAGAAATGCTACTACAATAAAAACTGTGACATCACCGTGCAGACAAGGAATCGCTGTCAGTATTGTCGCCTGCAGAAATGCCTTGCTTTGGGGATGTCTAGATCTGGTAGGTGAAACTGAATTTCTTGGGATAGCCCTAGCTATACTGTGATCAAGAAAAATTGATTATGAAAACAACACAAACTCATGCCAGGGCCTTAGCCAGGATTTTAAAAATGTCTGTCTAGAATAGTAATTTCACAAATTCTGTGGGTCCAGATTTAGCTACTGATCTTCTTCACAGCCTTATACCAGCCACCTTTAATACATATTGTGTCAAAAAATGCAATTGACACCTAGAAGATGGTTTGTTAGGAAAATAGTCAAAAAAGTCAAAATTGAAATATCTTTATAGAGATTTTTGCCTGTCCAAAAAGGAGGCTTTCAGGGAACTTCCTTCTGTCAGTATATAGCCTTATGGCCACAAGTATTGTACACAATTTCCTTCAATATCAGGGTCTGACACTAAGATTTCAGGCTAGGGGCACGAACAGGTCTTTTGATTAAAATAAGCGGTCAAAAAGAGGATTTCTGGTTATTGTACCTACTATTTTAGAAATATCTAGAGGCCCACAGCAAAATCTAGGGGCATATGCCCCTGGGCTCCTGGGAAAGTCGAACTCTGTTCATGTCGGTGTACTCCCATACTAGTCTGATTGGTGCATTTCTCTTTGTTTTTGACAGCGGCCAAGCTGGGGCGGCGATCTCGTAAGATGCGTGAGATGATCAACGAGGCGACGCGCACGATAGAGGACTCACAGACCGCGCAGGCCCTACACGGCCTCCTCAGCCTCAAGGCCGAGACGGGACCCAGCAACTTCCCCGCCCTCCTGCAGGCCGTGGGCGAGCAGTACGTCAGCAACCAGGGTCAGCAGGTCACACAGCAGAGGTCAGAGGTCAGGAGGGTGCACGAAGAGGGTTCGGGAGAACCCGCAGTAAAACAGGGTAGAAAGGGTGCCGCCCCGATGGCACCCTCTCCGGCACACAGGGTGGAGTACGTCACCGACCTGCTCAAACATATGCAGGAGCAGACCGCACAAATTACAGAATCTCTGCCGAGAGCGGAGTCTCCGAAGGAACAGGAAGTGGTTCTGGACATGCCCATGGAGAAGGTGAGCGAGGTTCTGATCGAACACGATGGCCAGATTCAGCATCAGGTCTCGGTGGACAGCACCGTCGATGTTGTTGTTCCGGTTTCGGCGCCGATCAACAACACCTGGAGGCCAAGCAACAAACCGAAATCTATGATGACCGTAACTCAGAACTCACGACCTTCACCTTCACCTCCTGCTCCTGCGGTGACTGTGGCGCCATCTACCGGTGCTGCTCAGAATGAGGCTGGTCCCTTAAGGATTCAGCTCGATCGCGCACGGGCCACTCCCAAGCGAATAGAAAACAAAACCTTGCAGGCACTCGCAAAGGCTCTACGTAGCCCTTGTCAGCCGGTACGCACCACGGCTACGGTGACTCCATCTACCCCCGCACCCAGTAACAAATCCATTCCCAGCAAGACTTCACAGGACATGTATGCACAGATTCGTGCGCAGCTGATCGGTAGCACGCCCCCGAACAACCAATCAGTGCAGATGCGCCAGGCCCCGCCCCCCTCCTCCTCCTCCTCATCCTCCTCCTCTCAGCTGCACGCCACTCTGGGCCACACATCTCTCTCCACGCAGCAGCCGCGCTCTG
The DNA here is from genome assembly GCA_963942565.1 of Maea johnstoni. Classification (NCBI taxonomy): domain Eukaryota; kingdom Metazoa; phylum Annelida; class Polychaeta; order Spionida; family Magelonidae; genus Maea; species Maea johnstoni. The sequence continues at coordinate 52,692,316 of OZ012685.1, forward strand.
TCATAGTCGTCAACACGGCCCTCGATAAACCGGGCCTCCGAAGCGAACAGGTCGTGCGCAGCCCGCTGAAGAAACGCCCGTACAGACCTACCTCCCCGCAGGTCATGCAGCACGTGTCCGCGGCCGACATGCCTACGACCGTAAAGTTGGCAAGACATGAGCAGGCTTATGTGGCCACCACCACAACTGCCGCCACCACTCTTGGTACTCCCGTAATCCTGGAGAAAATTACGGACCGATCTGGACAAACGATGTATGTCATTCCGCCGTCTCATGTTGCAATGGCACCCATACAGGTCCTGGAGCATTCGGTCCCGATGGCGCTTTCACAGCGACCCACGGAACTCACCGCAGTCGTAGCGCCCATGATGAAAAACATCCCCGTGACGAACAGCATTTCCACCAGTAGGCCCATGATCTCTGCTGTGACGGAAACCCAGCCCCAAAATCACGATAAAAGCCAAGAGGCGGAGCCAGAGCCCATGAGGCATTTATCCGAAAGTGTTTCCGACGCCTACAAAGAGGTGTTCAAATACACGCCCGAAAAGATCAGCCAGATTCGGCAAAATAGCAACCTGCGGAAAAACACCATGGAGGCGGTCATCGAGAAGGTTGTTACCGAGCAGATCACAAAGGGCAACGTATCAGCCGCCGTAAGTGCACTTTAACCCACTATTCCTTAAGAATTCTGACGTCCCTTTATGAAAAAACTACCTACTCGCCTGCAAAAGCCTTGGTTTTTATGTTTTAGGTTGTCAGGCCACTCTATAAAGAAAACATTCAAAATAAACTTAATTATGGGGTCTATCGCATACATTTTGGCACTGCTCCAAGGTCTGCACCCATAATGTGTAATGGGCTCGGAAATCAACAGCCTGCTTCTTCCGATGTTAATACTGTTTGGACCAAGAATTGTGAAGTTTTTTTCTTGTTTTTTGCGCCCGACAAACTTATATTGAGCAAAAGAATCTTTAAGACCAAAAATCAACTTGGCCTGGCCTAATCGGGGGTAAGAATGGTCTTCAAACAGTGGGACTGACCATCAAAAGTGGAAGTAAAAATAGTGAGATCTCCGATTATTTGATAAATCGGAACAACACTATCATTTTTTGATAAATCATTATTTGATAAATCGGAACAACACTATCAGTTATTATCATTATTTTTATTATTTTTCCGCAGGAGACCAAGACTACAGACACTGTCTCCCAGATCCTGTGGGCGGGCTTCAAGGAACGCTTCAACGCGGTGATCGCCAGCGTGCTCAAGTTCGCCAAGAGGATTCCAGGCTTCGAGCAGCTCAGTGCGGAGGACCAGCTCTCTCTCATCAAGGGTGGCTGCTTTGAGGTAAGGCTTCTCTTTAACCTTTGTGCTGCTGGTGGCCAGTTTGGCCAATACAAAATGACGCATAAAGCCTAAAAAATGGCTGAAACCCTGGCAAATGGGTACTTATCTAAGAGTACTCAGTGAGTGCTATCCAATGAATACTAACATGACAGGGTTAGGGCTGCACACCGTTAAGAATTAACGATTTGATATGATACTGATAACTTTGAAACGATACGGTTTCTTAACGTTTTTTTAACAATACCGCGTGGGACGAACTTCTGAAAAATAGCCAAACTTTCGTATTCAAAACCTGTTTTTTTTTTTCCATGAAATATGATTTCAAATTCTTTGAATAAAACAGAATCGTATATTTGATTATTATGAGTTTTATTTTGCCATAGAATATTAAATTTGAATGAATTATCCATTAAGAATTAAATACGAAAGTATTGATGCCAATGGCGAGCCGTTGTTTCATTGAATCACGGCTTAGGAAGTGCTCGGAGCGATGTCAACAGTAAGGTAAGGCAGTTTCCTCATAGCTGCTTTATCGGTTTTTCAAACCGGTTTATTTTGGGACGGTTATCATTATCATTAGGCAGCTTAATGATCGGTTTCGGTCTGCAACCGGTTTCCGGTGTGCAGCCCTAGACAGGGTTTAGATGATTTTCGAAAATCTTTGTCCTTGTGCTTTGGACCAGAGAGGCCTCAGCATTGGAATAATGTTTGCTTATCAAACTTAGACCAGCTCAGTGCTTAGGACCAGCTTTTTCCTATCAAGGGTGGCTGCTTTGAGGGAAGGCTTCTCTTTAATTCAGTCAGTCCCAAAGTGACCAAATGGGCATAAAGTTTTTAGGAATATTACCCTGATAAAAGCATGTTTTGAAATGGTTGATAGAAAAATGGTAATTGTAATACAATCTTTAATTCTCCATTCAGGCACCAACATAATTTTCAGAACTAACTTACCATACCAGGCAAGTAGATGAGTTTTTTTTTACTTGCCTGATATAATTTTTAACATGCCCTAAATAAGTTGTAATACATGCTAGAAAGGCATGTATTTTTTGTCATGGATTTGATGATTTGTAAACCATTTTTACTCTAAGTTTTGTTACTTTTTTTGCATATTTTTGGGTATTTGGGCCATTTACCAAAAAAATGTGTTTAGTGTTCAGAAATAAACTTGCTCATTTGGGCAAGTGAAAGCTAAAATGTACTTGTCTGAAAGCCCTTTTTTCAAAAATTCACTTGCCAGGGCAAGCAGGCAATAACTTTGGCGCCTGCCACTATTGAATATTTTATGAACTTATGGTTTTATTTCTGTGTTACAGTCAAAAGTATTTAGGGCAAGATGACTCTTTCTAAATAAATCTCTATCTAAGGAGGTCTCATGCAAAATGTATCAGCCAATTGATACATAAAAGATCCTTAACTCACAAGTAGTGTTCCTGTTTGTTCACAGGTGGCGTGTGTGGTCCACTCAGCAGGCGTGGACGCGGAATCCGACACGATCTACGAGGTGGGGACGAACATGGTGGTGACGCGGGAACAGATGAAGAGCAGTTTCCTCATGGGCACCAACTTCATCGAGCTGCTCTTTAACTTCGCCATACGCTTCAACATGTTCAACCTGACGCAACAGGAGGTGGCACTCTTCAGCGCACTCATGATCATCACGCCAGGTACGAAACTCTTAAGGCCAGTCCAAGTAGATTTTTGGTCTTACGGAATCGCCGACCAATTTCTTGGGCAAATTCAAAAAAATTAAAATTCCAGAATTTCTTAACTGTTTTTTGAAATTTCGCGCCGACATAATTCATGATCATCACACCAGGTATGAAAATCGCTTTACCGTAAATTCTCGGAAATCTAGACCACCCGTGGGCTTTGGCTCACTATGCAGGGTCTTAGCCAGGATTTTAAAAATGCCTGTCTAAAATAGCAATTCCAGAATTTCTGCCCATCCAATTTAGCTACCCAGTTACTTCAAATCCTTATAACAACTACATTTAATACCTTTTGTGTCAAAAAGGCAATCTACACTTCAGCCATGTCATAGAAGATAGCTTTTGAGCATATACTATTTGATTATTATCCCCAAAAAGTCAAATATGAAAATTCTTACTTGAATATTTTGCCTGTCCAAAAAATAACTGACCCACATTCTCTAGGTAGATGTGAGCAGATGCAAATATTTTTCTTTGCCATTTTCTGTTACCGGTATCTTATAGGACACCTCTGTCATTCCCTTTTCCACTTATGTTTGTCTGCAATATTTTACAGGCATTTTATTTTTGCGCTCCCCATAATAGCCCCAAAATAACATCCTTCAAATAAATATCTCTATAGTAATAAATGTATAGTTTGAGGTCTTGAATGTGCAATTTTAAAGGAGCACAAATACCCTCCTGTGGGGTTGTAAAGCAAAATTTTTGGCACTCCAAATTAAAGCTGTGTACAGTATATGTTCTAACTCTAGCTTTCCTCTTTGCTCTCCAGATCGTCAAGGTCTAACGAGCCGTGATGCAGTGAGTCGTTTACAAGAATCTCTGATCCAATGCCTTCAGAGTCTCATCACCGTAAACCACCCCTCGGAGGTAGGTCTCTTTCCGCGTCTGCTCATGACGATCTCCAACCTTAGAGAGCTCAGCGTCGAGCATCGTAGAATGCTCTCCACTTTGAAGGACAAGGAGGTGGACAGTGGCGACATGCAGCGGGAATCCATGGAACTAGATTAGTGGCGCCACCTATATTTCTCTTCCCAAACCTGTTCATGACGATCTCCAACCTTAGAGAGCTCAGCGTCGAGCATCCTAGGATGCTCTCCACTTTGAAGGACAAGGAGGTGGACAGTGGCAACATGCAGCGAGAATCCCTGGAACTAGATTAGTGGCGCCACCTATATTTCTCTCCTCCCACCCCTGCTCGTGACGATCTCCAACCTTAGAGAGCTCAGCGTCGAGCATCGTAGGATGCTCTCCACTTTGAAGGACAAGGAGGTGGACAGTGGCGACATGCAGCGAGAATCCATGGAACTAGATTAGTGGCGCCACCTATATATATCTCCACCCACCCCTGCTCATGACGATCTCCAACCGTAGAAAGCTCAGCGTCGAGCATCGTAGAATGCTCTCCACTTTGAAGGACAAGGAGGTGGACAGTGGCGACATGCAGCGAGAATCCCTGGAATTAGATTGGTGGCGCCACCTATATTTCTCTCCTCCCACCCCTGCTCATGATGATCTCTAGGGAGGTGGACAGTGGCGACATGCAGCGAGAATCCCTGGATGGCACCATCTAGATCTGTATCCTGGAAAATGGCAATCTAGTTCTAAAATGGCACCATCTAGATCTTCATTCCGGAGAGCATCACTCTGTACCTTAAGTGGCGCCATCTATGTCTTCTTTGGGAATAATACATGCATGCTGAGCCTTTGATTACCCTCTGCTCAAAATAAGCAGGCTGTACCAAGTGCTGACTTGTCATAATGCTGTAGCCAAGCAGAGCAAGAGCTGAATTGGAAGCGCTGCAAGCTGATGAAGAAGATGAAGGCTTGAACTGAACCTTCACAGCATGCGGTCAACAACAGGAAAGTTAATCCATTCACACTCAGAGTTCCTCTGGAAAGTATTGTCTGCTACTTTCATACTTATGAAAATAATTTAGAAATGAAGCGAATGTTTGTGAAATATTTGAAGGAAAGTTGTTATTTGGCTTACAATCAACATTTCTCCCTCATATGTTTTCAAAAAGATGCCTTTGTGAGTAAAATATTTCCAAAATTGTCAGGCCTGTTTCGGTCGCTCCGAGTGTGAATGGGTCAAACTGGATTCTGATTGGTTGATAATAGTCCTTATGAGGCAACCAATAGAAAGCCATCACAGTCATGATTTAATGAAATCTAACACCTGTTTTGCTGTTTGTCCTTTAATGGTACGGAGATGGTTTTGTATACTGATGGACACTGTTTAAAGAACCTTCTTTTGAAGAGATTGAAGTGTAGTTAAGGGTAAAACGTGATGTTCATTTATTGATATGGGGACTGTGGTCCATACTTTTTACATGTGGCATGAAATGCTTCTGTTAGATATTTCAAATTTGACAGAATGAACTTTTTGCTGCATTAACTGGAAGCAAATCTGAATTCACAGTCATTGAAATATATATTGGCATTTGCAGCTGATTAATTTGAAATATAAACTTCATTAATGCAATCTTGGTAATCACAAAAACTAATTGATTTGATTGTCACATTTAATACTTAAAGTGCAGTCGACCAAAAAACAAATAGAAAGACTAGGGTCCAACAGCTAAACAATTCACATTGTTCTCGTGTGGACCCTATTTCCTCTTTTATATATATATATATATATGTATGTATATATATATGTATATATATATATATATATATATATATATATATATATATATATATATATATATATATATATATATATATATATATATATATATACACACATATATACATATATATATATATATATATATATATATATATATATATATATATATATATATATGTCTGTAGTCTCTGTGGCACCATGCTGACCAGTTGATCATATATTGAACATCTCTGATGTTACTAAATAATAAATGTATTATAATCTTTATTTATTCATATATCAATGTTCACTAGTTTGTCTATAGGATTTCTACACCGTCTTTATTTAAATTATCAGAATGACTTTTCCTGAAAGCATTCTCCTCCACTTGTGTATAGTAAAACCTGTATTTGTATAAGTTATTGTATATTTGATTTATAACTATCTGTCATATCACATTATTGTCATTTATGTCTTTTGTACTTGTGAGAATAGCACTGAGATTCAGTTGCCCTATTTACACTAGGAGTGTATACAAAGTCTGACACAAACAATAACTTATTGATAACTATTGAATATTTGGAGAAATATTTGACTGTAAGGCCCTTTTCCATAGGGTTTAACAATCATTCTTAAATATTTCTCATGTATTATTTTATTCGGTAAGTTATGGTTAAAACTGTCGGACACTGCTTGCACTCCTGATGCAAATGAGAAAGATATAGATCTGAAAAGTGTGGGTTGGTGTACTGCTATAGGTATTATCATAGAAGACCAAAGAATTATATTGTCTTCTTTCCACAATCTGTAACCGGTAATTAATTCATTCTTCTTACCTTTTTTATCAGTCACATTATTCTAACTTATTCAGATAGCTATGGACGATTCTTAAACATAGTTATTTATGCCAAATAGTACCGATTCATCCCATGGGTGATTTTTACAGAATACTGGATCATTGAATTGGCCCACCTATAACCCTTCACATCTTAAGTATACAGACATGATAAGTTATAGATTGCATTTGGAAATATTACTGATTGTTTTCAATCAATATCGTAATATAAGATTCCAAATTTATCTTAAATAAATGAACGCTATTTTACCACAAACCTGCAGTATTACTTATAAACCGAAAAGAGCCTTCAGCCAAATGAGATCTTTTTCTACTTAATGATTTTCTTCTCACCTACTTAAACCTTTTGTGGGTCTTATTCATGCATTAAAGGAAAGGCTGTATGAAAAGCTTTTAACCCTTCCGATGCTGAGGTCCAATGCACAAAAATGCAAAAAATTATGAAAATTATCCGAACGGAGTCATGTGGGTATTCATAAGAAAGCTCTTGCTGAGTACTATTAGATGAGTACCCATGTGCCAGGGTTTCAGCCATTTCCCAGCTTTTTGTCATCATTTGATATTGACCAAGGAAGGATTATAGAGAATTATTTCTTTGTGATTCACCATTTGCTGTTATAGATCTCTAGATGAACATTTCAAGCTAGAATGTTTAGTTCATTTGTTTACCCTTCTAATGCTGCGGCTGCTTTCATCCAAAGCACAAGGTTGCAAAGTCTTTTGAAAACCATTAGAACCCTGTCATGTTGGTATTCATTGGATAGCTCTCGCCGAGTACTTTCATATGAGTACCCATATGACAGGGTTTGGGTCATTTTTCAGGGTTTTTTGCATCATTTTTGTATTGGCCAAATTAGCCACCAGCAGCATAAGGGTTAAGCTATTTTTCAATTTTAGTACCATACTTCCATATTGCGCCTAATCCATGAAATAAGTGTTGATTGGACTTCTTCTTTATGAAAAATTGCTCATTGAGATGTTATGATATGCAGCAATATGTATTGACTAAGTGGTCATTAGAACACATTGGTCAGTAGCATTTCAAACGAGCCATAGTCTTTAACCCATTCATGCCTAGAATAGCCATAGCTTGCTTATGTATTTATATTTTTCTAGAAAAAAGATTAAAGGAGAATTGCATATCTGAATCTTAGCGACAACTCTCTTTCAAATATTAAAATATAATGTTTTTGAATGTATTCTTCTTCTGAAATTCTCTTCAAAAATATCCTGATGACACTTGCCAAGGGGCTCTTGAGGCATGAATGGGTTAACCTTCAGATGTTGGGGCTACTTTCGTCCAAAGCACAAAGATTTTTAAAAACCACCTAAACCCTTTCATATTGGTATTCATTGAACAGCTCTCACTGAGTTCTCTTAGATGAGTTCCCATTTGCCAGGGTTTTGGTCATTTTTTAGGTTTTTTCGCATAATTTTGAATAGGCCAAATTAGCCACCATCAGCATAAGGGTTAAAATACCTTCAGATAATGATCACCAGACCAGCGTATACTGACACTCGTCTCTCCTCCCTACCTCCTGCTTGTAAACAGTGTGTACCGTAAATTCTCAGTAATTTGGGACTCTTTTTAACAATTACGATTTTTACGGGTTTAGGGTGGCCCATGTTATCTGAAAATGCCTTGATGTTGTATCAGCAAGATTTACAGCAAGGTCCATACTTTGTGAATTGACAACTGGCGATATATGGAGGTTGGCCCAGATTTCCCATTAGTTATTTTGCAAAATAATTATAGTGGCCCAAATTTCTAGGATGGTCTAAATTTCCCGAGAATTTACGGTAAAGCAACATTTATTGGTAGTTATGCATGAACTTCGCTTCTCAACATATTGTAAAATATTCCAGCACCAAACAATGCAATTGTAATTTGCTTTATTAAAGCAACCGGTGTACTAGGGTAGATGTCTGTGACTTTGAAGATTATTCGTGTAGATTTTTTTTAGTATTATGTCAGAATTCCATTGCTGACTTGTATAAACATAACTCCCTGTAGCATTGCTGAAAGCAATACATGTGTTATAATCAAAATCAACGGACATGCTCTTGTTTATTTAGGAGCTGTGAATTGAAAGTTATAGATATGTATCTCCTTTTGTCGCTCTTCATGAGAAGTTATTCCGAGGCTGAGAGGAGAAATGATATGAGGGATATATTATTACCCTCGACCTGTTCATGCTCTGAGTAATTAATACTCACAAAAAATGTGTGGATTTGAAAGATGTTCATTTGTTTTCTGATACATATATATATATATATATATATATATATATATATATATATATATATATATATTTATATATATATATATATATATATATATATATATATATATATATATATATATATATATATATATATATACATCTTGTGTGAATGTTTTTGCGATGCTTTCATCAGATGTATAGTAAGCCATTTTCGAGGCCCTCTGAGGAAATATGTATTAAAACATCCACGCCTTTAGAGACATAAAAGACTTGTTCAACTTAGATATCTATCATTCTGTTGACAAAGACATGAGTTAGAAATTTTGAAAGTGTCTGTCTGTATTTAAGACTTATACGACGGACAGTATTTGAAGGAGGAATGATTTGTTAGGATATGATAAACAATTCTCTTTCATATTTTTTCAAAGAAAAATATCACTTTGATATCAAGGCCGTTGTGGTCAGTTGCAGGTTTGAAATATTAAAGCAAAAAAACATAAACTTCCTCACAAAAGTCTGATGATTGAAAGAATTCTCATGAATGTCCAGAACCATTTTATCTTTTTCAACTGCTCGAGAATATTAATAATATTCCTTTGTTAATAACTGTTAAGAGTTTACAAATAAGTTATTTATTAACTTTTAAGTTATAGATAAATGTACCGACACATGTACATTGTTATCTCAAAGAAGTAATTGAACTTGCTAATTCTTTTTTGATTTCACTGTTGTGTTTTTCTGTTTTGGTTTGTTTGGATTTGTTTCACTTTACTGCTGACCTAAGGTTCTTGGACACAGTTTTGACAGTATGAATGTTATAGATGTTTAACCCGTGCAATGCTGAGGCTATTTTCATCAATGGAACAAGAACGCAGAAATCTTTGAAAACCATCTAAACCCTGTCATGTTGGTATTCATTAGATAGCTCTTGCTGAGCACTCTCAGATGAGTACCCATTTGCCAGGGTTTCAGTCATTTTTCATCTTTTTTCGCATCATTTTCTGTTGACCAAATAAGCCACCAGCAGCATAAGGGTTAAGTTGATGCATTTCACTTTAGTGAGCAGGCATTCAGGAGTGGTTATGGATATTGAAAGTTAACTCTTGTGAAAGCCTCCTCACAAAAGAGAACTTGAGTAGCAATAAAATGATAGTATGGTGAGATACAGGTTCTTGCTCGCAGCCCTAAATGTTGGATAACTATGGGATCTTCTATCATTTATTGTCTTGTGTGTAGCACCCTTATAATATCAACAGAGATGTTAAGTGTAGTGAACCCCTCATGCCTAGTGTCATGGTCTTAGCCAGCAGGGCGTCTGGGTGTCTTTTTGGACACCCAAACCCTTAAAAAGCACCCCTCAGAACACCCAAAAGATATTGTGAGGAATTTCTTAAAATGTCAATCTCAAGCATATCATTGTTTTTTTTTATCTCCATATAATAATAATGACAGTGTATAAGGATGTCATACCTTATTTTGATGAATTTATACATCTTTATGGTTAGTATCTGACCATATTGTGTTCCTCCTTAAAATTGTGGACGCCCCAAAATTTTACAATTGCCAATTATTGCCACCCAGTTTCTAAATCCTGGCTAAGACCCTCACCTAGTGTCCCCTGTGAAAAGTGAAGTCTGAATCTATGATACACCTAAAAACAACTTGGAAATTAGACATAAATATTCTAAGGATATTAGATGAGAGATTAACCCATTAATACTTGAGTTCATCCATGAATTATTGTCTGGATCAATGATACTTTTGACGATAACTTATGAATTGAGAATGATTTTCCAAAATATTCGAAGGAGAGTTGTTTGCAACGTTCTGATCAACATTTCGTCTTCAAATATTTTGCCAATTGTGCTAAAGCCGAAAAGATTTCATCAAAATTGTCAGGCAGGTGTTGGCCGCTGTGAGCAATAATGGGTTAAGGTCAAGTTTTATTAACATTTAATATTCCTGTAAACATTTTCTGAAAAATGCTCTCATGAGAAAATTACTTATAAGAAAGGCAGGCCCTTTTTGGTGGCTACAGGCATGGAAAGGTTAAATCGCTGTCATATTTGCAAATCTTAGCATTTTTAGATCTATGAATTTCCAATTATTTCTGAATTACTGAAAAGACAAGCTAAATGTTTTGCATAATACTTGTTTATTTGTGTTTCATGTATCATATATTCCTATGTATATGTGTAAAGATCATCTTATTACCTTGTAAATATGTCAGTGGTTGAGTTATACTTGTTATTGTAGGGGTAAAAGTTGTTTTCCTGTTACCTTTCTACTGTACTGATTGTCCTCTAGTGCTTCCTGTAGCTACTCGGTTTTAGGGGTTTCACTTAACCCCTATGCTGCTGGCGGCAAAATGATGCAAAAACCTAAAGAAAATGACTGAAACCCTGGCACATGGGTACTCATCTGATAGTACTCAGCGAGAGCTTTTCAATGAATACCAACATGACAGGGTTGAGATGTTTTTTGAAAATCTTTGCGTTCTGCATTGGACGGTTTCAGTCATTCTTCAGTCATTCAGTTTCCTTGGGTCGTTTTGTATTGGCCAAATTAGCCACCAGCAGCATAAGGGTTTGCTTGTGACTCACTCTCCTGTGCCTCCTGAGCCCATGGGATAGTCATGTATTCCTGCTTATCTTGTCTAAGTACAAAATATTGCCAATCTTATCCCTTTTAATGCTGAGGCTACTTTCTTCCAAAGCACAGGAATGCAAATATTTTTGAAAACCATCTCAACCCTGTCATGTTGGTATTCATTGGAAAGCTCTCGCGGAGTACTCTCAGATGAGTACCCATATGCCAGGGTTTCAGTCATTTTAAAGGTGTTTTTTTTTGCTTAATTTTGTATCAACCAAATTAGCCACCAGCAGCATAAGGGTTGTAATCTTGTTCTTATTCTTTATTTTACTCTACCTGTAGCTAGATTAGTTAAGGAGGACTAAAGCTGCAGCCTCGGCTAAGAACTGTGTGAAACATCCTACAATACAGTGTATAAAATTAATCTATGCATTCTCTGGTTTCTTTTCTGAAAAATTCCTCTATACAGAGAATGAATGCAAACTTGAGGTTAAGTGTGTTTCGTGCAGTTTCTTTTTTTACCAATACTCCATAAATTTTCCTTGTTAAGTTAATGATGTGCACCATCTCTACCTTCCTTCAAGTCTCGATACCTAAAAGCAATGTACTGTACTACTTTGTAACCCTGGGGCCCTCAGACTACTTGTAAACATGCCAGAGGGCCTCAGGGAAGATCCTTACCATTGGACTGAGTTACCCTCTTTAAATAAAGATTATTATTATTATTATTATTATAAACAATTTTAGAAATTTATGGTATTAAGCATCATTTCTTATAAAGAATATACACATCAACTTCACCTTAGAGGCCATAACCTACGTCTTGTTGAATACTCAGTCTTGTTGAATACTCAAGTATGTGAGGAAGAGTAACAGAGTGAATTTTATCCCATGCACTCATATTGGAATCATAGTTATTTGTTCTGGAAATGCTCGTAAGCAGAAGCAAATACTCCTAGCCCAGGTGTTGACAAGAACCACTCAAGAGGTGCGTTCTGTGCTTGAGCAACGTCCTCCATAATGTTAACAAATACGAGAGCCCTCCTTCGCATGTCTCCTAGTGACATCACACTGAGGCCAGATTCTATGTATCCAGGGCTTCTCTTAACCCTTATGCTGCTGGTGGCTAATTTGGCCAATACAAAATGATGCAAAAACCTGAAAAATTACTGAAACCCTGGCATATGGGTACTCATCTGAGAGCACTCATCAAGAGCTATCCAATGAATACCAACATGACAGGGTTTAGATTAGTGCTTTTGACGAAAGTACCCTAAGAGCAGCATTGGAAGGGTTAATCGGTCTGTGGTAACCAATCCATGTTCTCCTTATCTAAGATTTATCCTATTCTTCACTAGCCTCCAATCAAGCTCTGTCTAATTAATCAAATCTCTACTTCTTGGATGCCAAGCTGTGTGTGCGAGTGTGTGTGTGTGATGTAATATGTGTTATATGAGAAAAGTAGGACTGAATGCATTTGTCTTTGAGTACAGTTCTCTCTATATAAGACCAGGAAGTATAGACTTAATTTATATAGTTCCTGATAAGACTTATTAGCTTTCCATTATGTAAAATTATATTGATGGAATGTATTCTGGATCGAATAGATCTTACGATTTCAGAAAAAAAATATTGAATGATTTTTTTTCTGAAACACATTAAGTATGGTTTCTTGTAGGCAAGTTTTATTGGCACTCCTGAGTCTTAGTTTCTTCATAAATATTACTTGATAAATATAACCTACTACATGTTTTTTCTCGCATCATAACTTCCTGTTTTCACTTCCTATTTGCCCCAAGTGTGCCACTATATATCCACTCATAACTTCCTTGGTTTGCTTGTGTATTTCCCTTGTGAGTCATTCTATATATGTAGATAGTTAATGTATTACAGTTTTATTTATGTGACTATATTATTAAAGTGTATCATATTTATTGTCATAATAAAATCATTACTTTATGAAAGTACCCTTGTCTTATGGTCATTTTTGTAAATACAGTCAAACCTCTTTTAATGTCTTAAGTGGTCTCATAAAGAGGTGGTCTCTTAAGAAGGGGTTGGGGGTCTGAGTTAGGTTATGAAAAAACAAAGTTCCTAACAATGACCAGGTATTATCGATGGTGTTATGTTTAGCTGCATTTGTGGAAATTTCTTCATCAATATTTTGAGAATAAACAATTCAGAAAAATAAAAGTTGAACTCCAACATTAATTGCGGGCACTCAGAAATTATCTTTTCTTTCAATTTTACTGATTATTTCATCATTTCATTGTGCCCGTTCCAATAGACAAGGTGTCTAGGCATTCAAGTGGCCGTTGAATGAAGGGCCATTTACTGTTAAGGATAAGATTTCATGGTATTTGGTCGTGCCAAGCAAGTGGTCTTTTATTCAAGGTAAAATATACAGGGAATAGCCTTGGGGGGGATCTGAAGTGGTCATTTGCACAAGTTTGACAGTAGATGATGGGCCATCTGATTGCTCTTGGACACAAATATACTCACATAATACAAAGGAAAGGTTTAAAGTCTTCCTAGTCTAATGATTTGCTAGTTTGTCCATAGAAAGTGGTATGTCAGCTTATACACATTTTTGTATATTATACATATATATATATATATATATATATATATAAATATTTATACATACATATATATACACACACACACATATATATATATATATACATATATATATATATATATACTAGTATATATATATATATATATATATATATATATATATATATATATATATATATATATATATATATATATATGGGAAAAAACAAAACCATAACTTGTAATCATTTTCTTACTTTAATATTTCAATACTATTCAAATATACATGGTATATGTCATAACATTAATATACATATATATATATATATATATATGTATGGAGGGAAATGCACATTCCCTTATTTATTCAACAACGCTACATGGAAAACTTATAATATTCAGGTATGCACAAATATAAAGAAAGTGTCAGGATATTCAATTCTTGAACATCAATCTCCCTGGTCCACACTGTGAAGAACTCTTAAAACCAATTTACATGTTACAGGTAAGCTCCCCTTCATAGGTGTCTGCTGCATCAAAGACACTTATTGATGGTAATCATGTTCCCTTCATATCCTTCAAGCATAGTCTTAGCCAGCAGGGCGTCTGGGCATCATTTGGATACCCAAACCCTACTAAGAAAACACCCATCAGAACACCCAAAGAATTTTCAGGGTAGTTTCCTTAAATGTCAATTTCAAGCGTATAATTAAACTTTTTCACCCAAAATTAATCAATTGACATTGTATAATGATGGTTTGCCTTATTTCAATAAGGCAAGTACATGTTTTTGTTTGTAATCTGAGTACATTATGATCTCCCTTGATAAATAGGACACCCAAAAATTTTACAATTGCCAATTTTGTGCAACCCGTTTTTTAAATCCTGGCTAAGACCCTGCCTCCAAGTCTTGGAGCTGACAGTAGTTTGTTTGATTGCATTTCGATTTGAGGTCCTTATCAGTCTTAAAGAGTTTTTGATTTTAGTTGGTTTGATCAGCTTCGAGGTCCTGTTTCATATTCCTCCCTCCGTAAAACACTGGCTATTATAATAGTCTATTATCGTTGGACCTTTATAACTTTCATGATTATAGTATCCTTGAACTTTTGCACATTACCCATTACTATAGTCTGTCTAACCCAAGCTTGGCTGACTGTTTTTCCCTCTTTTTGTTACAAAAAGCTTGTGTTTGACATCCAAACTTGGCAAACATCTAAGCAGCTCTAAGTCATGTATGTATAAAGAAACCCTTTTCTTCTCAGCTACCCAAAATGTTGATTTTGCTATTTAGGTCCCATTGTAAAAGTTGCCCATTGTCAAGAATACAAATGTGAGCGATCTTGGATGTCAAAAACAATTTTTTTGTAACAAAAAAGAGAGAAAAACAGTCTGCCAAGCTTGGGTCAGACAGACTATATGAGCCATCTTCAAATCCCTTATCCATATATAGCTATAACAAAGTGAATTGATCCTTACATATTCAACATTTATTGACTTGGACACCTTTAAGTCTTGAGCAATACACAGAAGGCAAGATATCAACTTTTCAGCACATGGGTTACAAGTAGAGCATTTACTACCATACACAAGAGAGCAACGTCCATTGTGGAAATACACAGAGTGAAATACACACATTTTATCAATATGTCCATTAATATATGCAAGAAAATCCCATACCCATTACTGAACATAGTTAAATGATATATATATATATATATATGTATATATATATATATATATATATATATATATATATATATATATATATATATATATATATATATATATATATATATATTATATATATATGTATATATATATATATATATATATATATATATATATATATATATATATATATATATATATATATATATATATATATATATATATATACATATTTATATTCAAGAGCACAGTTCTAAATCGACAGCACAAAATCTGCGTCTACACCTATTTCAAATAGTCAAATATTCATAAGATTATTCATGGTAACAAATGTGTTACCATTAAGATGACAAGTTATTCATTAGTTCTAGGAAGCAAACTTTCTCTTTAAGGCATATCCAATTATCCATATCCATCAATATATATATCTCAACAAAAGTCAACATCTATCGATATATTAATATTTATATCTATATATATCGATATCAATATATATATATATATATATATATATATATATATATATATATATATATATATATATATATATATATTTATATATATATATTAGAGCTGCACTCGCGGAGGGAGATCAACTCATGAGCTCACCACCTGTTTGACTCGTGAACTCATGAGCTCACGGACGTTCCGATTTTCCAAAAGAATAATTATTTTCTACCTCAGCTATTAAGAAATAAATATTTATTGTCGGAGATTCATTACCATTGCCATGTTTATTTAATTTTAAAACATGCTGAAGAGGTACAAAGGTCAGAATAACACTCGCTTGAATGTATACATTGGAGATTGTAAGGAAGACATGACCGCGATAAGCAGTTATGTATGTTTATAATGTGTGTTAGGTGCTCTGTGTTACGTTTGTGTTCCCAACATAGACGAGCTCACGATTTGAACACTTCAGCTCGAGCTCGGCTAGTTTGACCCAGGGCTCGAGCCACTCGAGTTCGTGAGTGGTGAGTGCAGCTCTAATATATATATATATTGAAATGTCAATCCTACCAGTGGAATAGGAAGGCAATCCCTGATGTACTAACTAGTATTCAAACCCTTAATCTGCCCTAACCCATGCAATACCAAGGTTACATTCATCCGAAGCACAAGAACACAGAAATCTTTGAAAACATTTTAAACTATGCCATGTTGGTATTCATTGGAAAGCTCTTTACTGAGTCCTATCAGAACAGTACCCATATGATAGCGCTCCTGTCACTTTAAATCGTTTTGCATCATTTCGTATGGACCAAACAAGCCATCAGCAGCAGAAGGGTTAAAAGAATAATACAACCTTATTTTGAGGTCATCCTCATATACATTACACAGTAACTTTAGTGACGAAGATTTAAGGTATTTCCATGACACAACCCAGCTGTATTACTTTGAAATCAGTTTTTGAGGCGCAAAACATTCTCTGGATAGAGATGTATGTTAAAAGATAACTCAGCAATATAATTGCTCAATGTTGAGTGATTGTGACCCAGCTGTATTACTTTAAAAAGTTCTCTGGATAGAGATGTATGTTAAAAGATAATTCAGTAATATGTTTGCAGTCTTTAGTGATTGTGACTTGAAGCCGTATTACTTTGAAATCACAGTTTTTGAGATGCAAAACGTTGTCTGGATAGAGATGTATGTTAAAAGATAATTCAGTAATATGTTTGCACAATGTTGAGTGATTGTGACCCAGTAGTACTTTGGAATCACAGTTTTTGAGGCGCAAACGATGTTCTCAAGAAAAGTAGCCTAGCTACAAGGCTCTATTCTGATTTTACTTCATCATATATTAATGCCTGCACCTATACTACATAGGGACTTGTGGCCTACTGTTGGCCATTTAGTTCACACAATTGCCACATGAGGGACATTAGTGTGAATATTTCCGACTGACCTCTTGGTATACTGCAGTGCCATCTATCCACAAGGGATGACATTTAAATATGGCCTGGGGGGCAGGCTAAGGAAAGAGATTCAAGTTGAAAGATGATTCAGTAATGTGATTGCACAGTGTTGAGTGATTGTGACAGGATTACCCCAATCACAGCCTTATCTCAAGTGGCCTGAAATAGGTAAATAGACCATAGGTTGCCTAGTGGGTCCATCTTGCATTTACAGCATCCGCTGATCATGCACATGGCTACTGTGAAGCATGACAGAAGACAACTTAGTACTACCTTCTACCTTCCTTCAAGTCTCGATACCTAAAAGCAATGTACTGTACTACTTTGTAACCTTGGGGCCCTCAGGCTACTTGTAAACATGCCAGAGGGCCTCAGGAAAGATCCTTACCATTGGACTGAGTTATCCTCTTTGAATAAAGATTATTATTTTATTATTATTTCACCCTTATGCTGCTGGTGGCTAATTTGGCTATACGATGACCATGAATATTTTCACAATCATATTCATAGTCCTTATCATAGTCATAACTGTAAATGAGCATCAGCAGCGGAAGGGTTAACAGCATCCGCTGATCATGCACATGGCTACTGCGAGGCATGGGGCACTATTGACAACAACTCAGTCATATTAACCCTTATGCTGCTGGTTGCTAATTTGGCCTATACAAAATGATGCAAAAAGAAAACGGAAAATGACTGAAACCCTGACACATGGGTACTCATCTGAGAGTATTCAGCGAGAGCTATCTAATGAATATCAACATGACAGGGTTTACATGGTTTGCAAAATTTTTGCATCCTTGTGCTTTAGACGCAATTGGCCTTAGGATTGGAAGGGTTAACCCATTAACATCTGGTTTCACAACTAATAACATAACTCAACAATATCTTTGATAGGGCGACGGTTACTTGATTTATTGTTTACCGGATACGCGGATCAAAGTGGAATAGACCCGACGGGAAAATAAATGTAATACCCCCACTTTATTTTGTGCTCTACCGCTGAGCCATAAGTAGCTACACCAAACCTACAATAAATTTACCATGGATGGTTATAAAACTACAAAACTACAAGAATGTTAATACCAGAGCAATACAACATTACAATAGCAATGCAATACAGTGTTGTTGAAATGCATAATCTTATTAAAAAATCATTCTTTTACTATTCAAAAATATGGTTTAAGTATGTACTTTAGTACTAGCCAAAAAATCACTTAATTTTTTTACCTCCCTCCCCAATGGTTACTTACTTAGATTTCCGTGTGTTAAAATTTTTTTTGAAAATCCGCTTTATTTGAAATTACCTCCCTCTCGACCTTGTAAAATTGGTCTGGGAAGGATCCCAGAACCAAAAAATCAAGTAACAGTCGCCTAGTGGGGATAATATCTTGATTGTTAGACTCGACAACCTTCAGTCATATGTTTACTCACAATATTTATTTTTACATAATATTACAGAATACTGAAGAAAAGGTTTTGGTGGAGAACTCAACTTTTTCAAAAGTTACCATACAAATACCTAGGCATTTCTGGGTGCTACTTAGGCATGAAAGGGTTAAACTATACCAAAAGAAAAACACTTGAGAGTTTGGAATGGAAGATTGCCAAATGTTAAATGCTTGGAGAATAACTGTTTGACCTAATACACAAACGTTACGAACTAAATATAACTTTCTTGAATTATAACACCTTTATCCAAGTTTAGCTGCACAAACCTTTTGACACTGATTGCCTGTGCAAGCAAAAAACAGTCTACAATTCACATAAGTTACATTACCCATTTTTCTAATTAATTATTTGTTAAGTTCTTACTCCGCAAAAAAGTGCATTAGCAAGAATAAGTTACATAATTTCATAGTCTAGGTTCTTTAAGATTTGGGGTAAAATATCATAAGGTCTCTATGCCGTACAAGAAATCATTACGATAGATTTTTTTTTTTAATTGTAGCATACTGTGTTTAGTTTCCACAGCCCTGTGAATTTACCTATTAATTAACCCTTCCAATGCTAATAGGGCTACTTTCGTCCAAAGCACAAGGATGCAAAGTCTTTTGAAAACTATCTGAACCCTGTCATGTTGGTATTCATTGGATAGCTCTCGCTGAGTTCTATCAGATGAGTACCTGTTTGCAAGGGTTTCAGTCATTTTTAGCTTCTTTCGCATTGTTTTTTATTGACCAAATTAGCAACCAGCAGCTCATGGGTTAAAATGTAATTTCGAAGAATTTCTCTTTTTTTACATTTAACACAGAGGCAATTTTTTAATCTCTGAGTCTGAGTTACATGTAATTCCCTATTCAGGATAAAGTGTATTTATCTTAGGCCACTCCATTTTGTTTACTTGTCTTACGAGCTCAAGAGGTAGGAAATGAGCCATGTTGGAATAAAAAAAAAGTTGAAAAATGTGACTTTTTAAAAATTTTTTAGAGTCTGCCAACTAGGACTGGTAGCGATATGTTTCTACCAGCCTATTCTCAACTAAATAAAATCAATCAACCAATTAATCCCTGTAACCTGAAGGGTGGGAGGTATACCTCCTCAAGTCTGAGGCTCTACTACAGCAATGATAGCTTCCTGTAGTTGACTGAATATTCTTAAAACTTGCACTTTTTTTTTTTTGGAGTCTGACAGAAAATTTCAAAACCACTTTCATCCATAAGACACCAAAGGTGACTTTTTTTTTCTTTTTTTTTTGGAGTCTGACAGGATTTTTTTTCCAAAAAAGCTCGTAAGACAAGTAATTAAATTGGAGTGGCCTTATCCACAATGAAAACTCTGATTATTATAAGCTCTTATCTTCTTTAAGCCATCATATCATGGTACAAACTGACATGAGTTGTCAATTGATGATAAAGATTTATCAAGACAAGACACTTGGCGAAAATCTATTTCTCCTTCGCAAACACTGCGGGTTAGATGAATCTGGTTCAACCATTTATCAAATAAATACCATGTATAATATTCCACTTATTATGTAATCTACACTGCACCTATACCTCACAAGGTCGGTGTTTGGTGATAGGTGAATGATAGAAGATGCTCACCTTCACAAAGATGGTAGCCTTCAGGTATTGTAGGCTTTTGTAGCACATCTTTAATTTATTGTAGCACATCTTTAATTTATTGTAGCACATCTTTAATTTATTGTAGCACATCTTTAATTTATTGTAGCACATCTTTAATTTATTGTAGCACATCTTTAATTTATTGTAGCACATCTTTAATTTATTGTAGCACATCTTTAATTTATTGTAGCACAACTTTTATTTATTGTAGCACATCTTTAATTTATTGTAGCACATCTTTAATTTATTGTAGCACAACTTTTATTTATTGTAGCACATCTTTAATTTATTGTAGCACATCTTTAATTTATTGTAGCACATCTTTAATTTATTGTAGCACATCTTTAATTTATGTAGCACATCTTTAATTTATTGTAGCACATCTTTAATTTACTGTAGCACATCTTTCATCCAAATACATCTTTAACACTTGCAATGCCGAGGGCACTTGTGTCCAAAGCATAGGGACACAAAGATTTTTAGAAAACCATCTAAACCCTGTCATGTTGGTATTCATTGGATAGCTTTGCTGAGTACTCTAAGATGAATATCCATGTGCCAGAGTTTCAGTCAGTATTTTTGCATCATTTTGTACTGGCCAAATTAGCCACCAGCTATAAGCCATAAGGTTTAACCCTTATGCTGGTGTTGACTAATTTGGCCAATACAAAAAGATGCAAAAATACTTAAAAATGACTGAACCCCTTGCACATGGGTACTCATCTAAGAGGACTCAGCGAGAGCTATTCAATGAATACCAACATGACAGGGTTTGGATGTTTTTCAAAAAGAAAATGTGTTATTGCGGTTTGGACAAAAGTAGACTTGGAAAGGTTATCCCATTCATGCCTAAAGTGCCAAAATAACGCCAGACTATTTAATGATGTTTTACTCATACAATTGTTTTGCAAGATGTCTGAAAAAGAAATGGTCATCAGATGGAAAACAATAAAACCACCTTCAAATGTGTTGAGTGTTTATGCTTCATTTGTACATTATTTCAAAATTATCATAGATCCAGACGACACTTTTCGTGATATTGGAAATGCTTTCAGACAACCTCAGGGACATTCCAGGGCTCGAAATTAAGATTTTATCCAGGGAGCCCAATTGCATCTTCTAAAGCTACCTAGATGTTTGTGTATAGAAACCAGTACATCTTTGGGCTCCCTGAAGAAATTTGAGGAAGTCGCAGGAGAATTCTAGGGAGCCCTCGGCTCACAGCAGCCCCTAATTTCGAGCCCTGTATTCCTATACCAAGTTAGAGTAACCAACCTTTATACAAGTGTCCGAACAAGTGTGACCATTTCTAAATAACAAAATAAAATTTTGAGAGAGTTTATTGGGAAGAAATTTCTATCATAACTCATCAAAAACAACTTTTCTAAATTCATTTTGTGGATTTTAATGAATGTAGGTTATTTTCCAAAATACAATAGATCCAGACAATGTTTGCATGGGAAACTTCATGCAAGAATGACTTATATAGGGGACAAACAAACTTCACTGTTTACATGTTCAGTAAATCTTCCTGCCTTGACCATTCAAAATA
>OZ012685.1:52714627-52762127 GCA_963942565.1 Maea johnstoni
GATAAACCGGGCCTCCGAAGCGAACAGGTCGTGCGCAGCCCGCTGAAGAAACGCCCGTACAGACCTACCTCCCCACAGGTCATGCAGCACGTGTCCGCGGCCGACATGCCTACGACCGTAAAGTTGGCAAGACATGAGCAGGCTTATGTGGCCACCACCACAACCGCCGCCACTACGCTCGGTACTCCCGTAATCCTGGAGAAAATCACGGATAGATCCGGACAAACGATGTACGTCATTCCGCCGTCTCATGTCGCAATGGCACCCATACAGGTCCTGGAGCACTCGGTCCCGATGGCGCTTTCGCAGCGACCCACGGAACTCACAGCCGTCGTAGCGCCCATGATGAAAAACATCCCCGTGACGAACAGCATTTCCACCAGTAGGCCCATGATCTCTGCTGTGACGGAAACGCCGCCCCAAAATCACGATAAAACCCAAGAGGCGGAGCCAGAGCCCATGAGGCATTTATCCGAAAGCGTTTCCGACGCCTACAAAGAGGTGTTCAAATACACGCCCGAAAAGATCAGCCAGATTCGGCAAAATAGCAGCCTGCGGAAAAACACCATGGAGGCCGTCATCGAGAAGGTCGTTACCGAGCAGATCACCAAGGGCAACGTATCAACCGTAAGTGCACTTTAACCCATTAATGCTTAACCCATTTACACTCAGACCGGCCAAAAGAGGCCTGACAATTTTGGAAATATTTCCCTTACAAAAGTATTTTTTTGAAAACATTTGAATAAGAAATGTTGATCAGAAAACAAACAACAAATCTCCTTCAAATATTTTGTGAAATTTCACTTCATTCTCAAGTTATTTTCAAAAGTATGAAAGTAGCAGACAATATTTCGAGAGGAACTCTTGAGTGTGAATGGGTTAAGCTCTGCATGTCCCTTTATGAAAAAAATACCTACTCACCTGAAAAAGGCCTTGGTTTTTATGTTTTCAGGCCACTCTATAAAGAAAACATTCAAAATGAACTTAATTATGGGGTATCGGTCTATCGCATACATCATCTAAACTGGCAAACATTTTAACACTGCTCTGAGGTTTGCACCCATAATGTTTAATGCGCTCGGAAATCAACAGCCTGCTTCTTCCGATGTTAACACTGTTTGGACCGAGAATTGTTTTTTTGCACCTGACAAACTTTTTTGGAGCAAAAGCATCTGTAAGACCAAAAATCAACTTGGACTGGCCTAATCGGGGGAAAAAATGGTCTTCAAAAAGTGGGACTGACCATCAAAAGTGGAAGTAAAAATAGTGAGATCTCCGATTATTTGATAAATCGGAACAACACTATCATTTTTTGATAAATCATTATTTGATAAATCGGAACAACACTATCAGTTATTATCATTATTTTTATCATTTTTCCGCAGGAGACCAAGACTACGGACACTGTCTCTCAGATCCTGTGGGCGGGCTTTAAGGAACGCTTCAACGCGGTGATCGCCAGCGTGCTCAAGTTCGCTAAGAGGATTCCAGGCTTCGAGCAGCTCAGTGCTGAGGACCAGCTCTCTCTCATCAAGGGTGGCTGCTTTGAGGTAAGGCTTCTCTTTAACCTTTGTGCTGCTGGTGGCCAGTTTGGCCTATACAAAATGACGCATAAAGCCTAAAAAATGGCTAAAACCCTGGCAAATGGGTACTCATCTGAGAGTACTCAGTGAGTGCTATCCAATGAATACCAACATGACAGGGTTTAGAGCATTTTCGAAAAATCTTTGTGTCCTAGTGCTTTGGACAAATGAAGCCTCAGCATTGGAATAAGGTTTGCTTATAAAACTTAGACCAGCTCAGTGCTTAGGACCAGCTTTCTCTTATCAAGGGTGGCTGCTTTGAGGTACGGCTTCTCTTTAATTCAGTCAGTCCCAAAGTGACCAAATGGGCAGATAGTTTTTAGGAATATCACCCTGATAAAAGCATGTTTTGAAATGGTTGATAGAAAAATGGTAATTGTAATATAATCTTTAATTCTCCATTCAGGCACCAACATAATTTTCAGAACTAACTTACAATGCCTGGTAAGTAGCAAGGAGGTCTCATGAAAAATGTATTAACCAATTGATACTTAAAAAGTTACTTTACTGACAAGTAGTGTTCCTTTTTGTTCACAGGTGGCGTGTGTGGTCCACTCAGCAGGCGTGGACGCGGAATCCGACACGATCTACGAGGTGGGGACGAACATGGTGGTGACGCGTGAGCAGATGAAGAGCAGTTTCCTCATGGGCACCAACTTCATCGAGCTGCTCTTTAACTTCGCCATACGCTTCAACATGTTCAACCTGACTCAACAGGAGGTTGCACTCTTCAGCGCGCTCATGATCATCACGCCAGGTACGAAACTCTTTAGGCCAGTCCAAGTTGATTTTTGGTCTTTCGGAATCGCTGACCGATTTTTCGGGCAAATTCAAAAAAAATTAAATTTCAGAATTTCCTAACTGTTTTTTGAAATTTCGTGCTGACATAATTCATGATCATTACACCAGGTACAAAACTCGCTTTACCATAAATTCACGGAAATCTAGACCACCCGAGAAATTTAGCTCACTATACAGGATCTTACCAGGATTTTAAAAATGCCTGTCTAAAATAGCAATTCCAGAATTTCTGCCCATCCAGATTTAGCTACCCAGTTTCTTCAAATCCTTAAAACAACTACATTTAATACCTTTTGTGTCAAAAAGGGCAATTTACACTTCAGCCATGTCATAGATGAGCATAAAATATTAGATTATTATCCCCCAAACATCAAATATGAAAAAAATTTCCTTGAAATTTTTGCCTGTCCAAAATACAACTGACCCACATTCTCTAGCAGATACAAATATTTTTCTTTGCCATTTCCTGTTACCGGTATCTTATAGAACACCTCTGTCATTCACTTTTCGACTTATGTTTGTCTGCAATATTTTACAGGTATTTTATTTTTCGCTATTTTTGCGCTCCCCATGATAGCCCCAAAATAACATCCTTCAAATAAATATCTCTATAGTTATAAATGTATAGTTTAAGGGCTTGAATGTGTGAAATTAGTAGTAGCACAAATACCCTCCTGTGGGGCTGTAAAGCGAAATTTTAGGCACTCTTAATTAAAGTCGTTCTAACTCTAGCTCTCCTTTTCACTCTCCAGATCGTCAAGGTCTGACGAGCCGTGATGCAGTGAGTCGCTTACAAGAATCTCTGATCCAATGCCTTCAGAGTCTCATCACCGTAAACCACCCCTCGGAGGTAGGTCTCTTTCCACGCCTGCTCATGACGATCTCCAACCTTAGAGAGCTCAGCGTCGAGCATCGTAGGATGCTCTCCACTTTGAAGGACAAGGAGGTGGACGTTGGCGACATGCAGCGGGAATCCATGGAACTAGATTAGTGGCGCCATCTATATTTCTCTTCCAAAACCTGTTCATGACGATCTCCAACCTTAAAGAGCTCAGTGTAGAGCATCGTAGGATGCTCTCAACTTTGAAGGACAAGGAGGTGGACGTTGGCGACATGCAGCGAGAATCCCTGGAACTAGATTAGTGGCGCCATCTATAATTCTGTCATGCTTGTACAGGCATGCTGACCTGGGTTAGTGCCATCTAACATTCTTGTTTATTAGGACATGCTGTATGTGAAGTTGCACCCTCTATGTCTCCATGCTGAAAACCTACATTCTGAAGTGGTATTGTCTATATCTTGTGAGGAAAACAGGCATGCAGGATCTAAAGTGGCGCCCTCTTTATCCCTTAGCTAAAAAAACTGGCATTCTGCACCTAAGGTGGCGCCATCTACGTCACCTTTGGGGCTGAAACAGGCATGAAGGACCTAGAGTAACACCATCTTTGCTGGAAACTAAGTGGCAATCTAGACCTTATATTGCACTGCCTAGATCTACATTCTGGAAACTGGCAATCTAGACCTAAAATGGCACCATCTAGATCTGTATCCTGGAGAGCAGCAATCTAGATCTAAAGTGGCACCACCTAGATCTTCATTCCGGAGAGCAGCACGCAGTACCTTAAGTGGCGCCATCTATGTCTTCTTTGAGAATGATATATGCATGCCAGATCTTAATTGGTGCCATCTTTGATTACCCTGTGCTCAAAAAAGACTATCTGGACCAAGTGCTGACTTGTCATAATGCTGTACCCAAGCAGAGCAAGAGCTGAATCGAAAGTGCTGCAAGCCGATGAAGAAGATGAACCTCCACGGCATGTGGTTGGGCAACAGGAAAGTTAACCCATTCACACTTACAGTTTCTCTGGAAAGTATTGTCTGCTACTTTCATACTTTTGAAAATAATTCACAGATGAAGCGAAAGTTTGTGAAATATTTGAAAGAAAGTTTTTGTTTGGCATACAATCAACATTTCTCCCTCAAATGTTTTCAAAAAGATGCCTTTGTGAGTATATTATTTCCAAAATTGTCAGGCCTGTTTTGGTCGCTCCGAGTGTGAATGGGTCAAACTGGATTCTGATTGGTTGATCATCAAAGTCCTTATGAAGCAACCAATAAAAAGCCATCACAGTCATGATTTAACGAAATCTAACACCTGTTTTGCTGCTTGTCCTTTAAAGGTACGGAGTAGGTTTTGTATACTGACTTTCATTTTAGAAAAATGATGGACATTGTTTAAAGAACCTACTTTTGAAGAGATTGAAGTGTAGTTAAGGGTAAAACGTGATGTTCATTTATTGATATGGGGACTGTGGTCCATACACTATACATGTGGCATTAAATGCTTCTGTAAAATATTTCAAATTTGACAGAATGGACTTTTTGCTGCATTAACTGGAAGCAAATCTGAATTCCCAGTCATTGAAATAACGGCATTTGCAGCTGATTTATTTGAAATATAAAAATATAAACTTAAAGCAATATTGGTAATCACAAAAACAAATTGATTGAATTGTTACATTTAATACTTTAAGTGCAGTTGACCAAAAACCAAATAGAAAAACTAAGGTCCAACAGCTAAACAATCCACATTGTTCTCGTGTTGGCCCTATTTCCTCTTTTATATATATATATATATATATATATATATATATATATATATATATATATATATATATATATATATATATATATATATATATATATATATATATATAAATATATATATATATATATATATATATATATATATATATATATATATATATGTCTGTAGTCTTTGTGGCACCATGCTGACCAGTTGATCATATATTGAACATCTCTGATGTTACTAAATACTAAATGTATTATAATCTTTATTTATTCATATATCAATGTTCACTAGTTTGTCTATAGGATTTCTACACCGTCTTTATTTAAATTATCAGAATGACTTTTCCTGAAAGCATTCTCCTCCACTTGTGTATAGTACAACCTGTATTTGTATAAGTTATTGTATATTTGATTTATAACTATCTGTCATATCACATTATTGTCATTTATGTCTTTTGTACTTGTGAGAATAGCACTGAGATTCAGTTGCCCCATTTACACGAGAAGTGTATACAAAGTCTGACACATACAAAAACTTATTGATGACTACTGTAGAACACACAATCTACGCGTCTGTTTATATATAGCGTACATAGCGTGTAGTTCCGCTTCGCTATATATAAAAACGCTGTACTTTTTTCATACTGTACTGGCTCTGTCAGCGGCGGCCACCATCGCTAACATAAAGATACGCTATGATGCGAAAACTCTCCAATTCGCTATATTTGAGACACGCATCATATGTGTGTTCTACACTATTGAATATTTGGAGAAATATTTGACTGTAAGGCCCTTTTCCATAGGGTTTAACAATCCCTCTCAAATAATTCTCATGTATTACTTTATCCGGTAAGTTATGGTTGAAACTGTCGGACACTGCTTGCACTTCTAATGCAAATGAGAAAGATTTAGATCTGAAAAGTGTGGGTTGGTGTACTGCTATAGGTATTATCATAGAAGACCAAAGAATTATATTGTCTTCTTTCCACAATCTGTAACCGGTAATCAATTCATTCTTCTTACCTTTTTTTATCAGTCACATTATTCTAACTCATTCAGATAGCTATGGATGATTCTTAAACATAGTTATTTATGCCAAATAGTACCGTTTCATCCAACGGGTGATTTTTACAGAATACTGGATCATTGAATTGGCCCACCTATAACCCTTCACATCTTAAGTATACAGACATGATAAGTTATAGATTGCATTTGGAATTATTACTGATTGTTTTCAATCAATATCGTAATATAAGATTCCAAATTTGTCTTAAATAAATGAACACTATTTTACCACAAACCTGCAGTATTACTTATAAACCGAAAAGAGCCTTCTGCCAAATGAGATCTTTTTCTACTTAATGATTTTCTTCTCACCTACTTAAACCTTTTGTGGGTCTTATTCATGCATTAAAGTAAAGGCTGTATGAAAAGCTTTTAACCCTTCCGATGCTGAGGTCATTTTCGTCCAATGCACAAAAATGCAAAAAAAAATCTGAACCGAGTCATGTGGGTATTCATAAGAAAGCTCTCGCTGAGTACTATCAGATGAGTACCCATGTTCCAGGGTTTCAGGCATTTCTCAGCTTTTTTTCATCATTTGATATTGACCAAGGCTTAAGGAAAGATTATAAAGAATTATTTCTTAGTGATTCACCATTTGCTGTTATAGATCTCTAGATGAACATTTCAAGCTAGAATGTTTAGTTCATTTGTTAACCCTTCTAATGCTGCGGCTGCTTTCATCCAAAGCACAAGGAAGCAAAGTCTTTTGAAAACCATTTGAACCCTGTCATGTTGGTATTCATTGGATAGCTCTCATCGAGTACTTTCAAATGAGTACCCATATGACAGGGTTTGGGTCATTTATCAGGTTTTTTGCATCATTTTGTATTGGTCAAATTAGCCACCAGCAGCATAAGGCTTCAGCTATTTTTCTATTTTAGTACCATATTTCCATATCGCACCTAATCCATGAATTAAGTGTTGATTGGACTTTTACTTTACATGAAAAATTGCTCATTGAGATGTTATGATATGCAGCAATTTGTATTGACTAAGTGGTCATTAGAACACATCGGTCAGTAGCATTTCAAACGAGCCATAGTCTTTAACCCATTCATGCCTAGAATAGCCATAGCTTACTTATGTATTTATATTTTTCTAGAAAAAAGATTAAAGGAGAATTGCATATCTGAACCTTAGCGACAACTCTCTTTCAAATATTAAAAAAAAAATTTTTTGAATGTATTCTTCTTCTGAAATTCTCTTCAAAAATATCCTGATGACACTTGCCAAGGGGCTCTCGAGGCATGAATGGGTTAACCTTCAAATGTTGAGGCTACTTTTGTCCAAAGCACAAAGACGCAAAGATTTTTGAAAACCACCTAAACCCTTTCATATTGGTATTCATTGAACAGCTCTCGCTCAGTTCTCTTAGATGAGTTCCCATTTGCCAGGGTTTTGGTCATTTTTTAGGTTTTTCGCATAATTTTGAATAGGCCAAATTAGCCACCATCAGCATAAGGGTTAAAATACCTTCAGATAATGATCACCAGACCAGCGTATACTGACACTCGTCTCTCCTCCCTACCTCCTGCTTGTAAACAGTGTGTACCGTAAATTCTCAGTAATTTGGGACACTTTTTAACAATTACGATTTTTATGGGTTTAGGGTTGCCCCATGTTATCTTAAAATGCCCTGATGTTGTATCAGCAAGGGCCCAGATTTCCCAGTGATTATTTTGTAAAATAATTATAGTGGCCCAAATTTCTAGGGTGGTCTAAATTTCCGAGGATTTACGGTAAAGCAACATTTATTGGTAGTTATGCATGAACTTCGCTTCTCAACATATTGTAAAATATTCCAGCACCAAACAATGCAATTGTAATTTGCTTTATTAAAGCAACCGGTGTACTAGGGTAGATGTCTGTGACTTTGAAGATTGTTCGTGTAGTTTTTTTTTAGTATTGTCAGTATTCCATTGCTGACTTGTATAAACATAACTCCTTGTAGCATTGCTAAAAGCAATACATGTGTTATAATCAAAATCAACGGACATGCTCTTGTTTATTTAAGAGCTGTGAATTGAATGTTATAGATATGTATCTCTTTGTGGTCGCTCTTCATGAGAAGTTATTTCGAGGCTGAGAGGAGAAATGGTATGAGGAATATTATTACCCTCTACCCGTTCATGCTCTGAGTAATTAATACTCACAAAAAAATGTGTGGATTTGAAAGATGTTCATTTGTTTTCTGATACATATATATATATATATATATATATATATATATATATATATATATATATATATATATATATATATATATGTATATATATATATATATATATATATATATATATATATATATATATATATATATATTATATATATATATATATATATATTACATCTTGTGTGAATGTTTTTGCGATGCTTTCATCAGATGTATAGTTAGGCATTTTCGAGGCCCTCTAAGGAAATATGTATTAACACATCCACGCCTTTAGAAACATAAAAGACTTGTTCAACTTAAATATGTATCATTCTGTTGACAAAGGCATGATTTAGAAATTTTGAAAGTGTCTGTCTGTATCTAAGATTTATACGACTGACAGTATTTGAAGGAGGAATGATATGTTAGGATATGATGAACAATTTTCTTTCATATATTTTTCAAAGAAAAAGATCACTTTGATATCAAGGCCGTTGTGGTCAAATATTAATAAGGCAAAAAAACATAAACTTCCTCACAAAAGTCTGATGATTGAAAGAATTCTCTTGAATGTCCAGAACAATTTTATCTTTTTCAACTGCTCGCGAATATTGATAATATTCCTCTGTTAATAACTGTTAAGAGTTTACCAATAAGTTATTTATTAACTTTTAAGTTATAGATAAATGTACCGACACATGTACATTGTTATCTGAAAGAAGTAATTGAACTTGCTAATTCTTTTTTGATTTCACTGTTGTATTTTTCTGTTTTGGTTTGTTTGGATTTGTTTCACTTTACTGCTGACCTGAGGTTCTTGGACACAGTTTTGACAGCATGAATGTTATAGATGTTTAACCCGTGCAATGCTGAGGCTATTTTCTTCAATGGAACAAGAACGCAGAAATCTTTGAAAACCATCTAAACCCTGTCATGTTGGTATTCATTCAATAGCTCTTGCTGAGCACTCTCAGATGAGTACCCATTTGCCAGGGTTTCAGTCATTTTTCAGCTTTTTTCGCATCATTTTCTTTTGACCAAATAGGCCACCAGCAGCATAAGGGTTAAGTTGATGCATTTCACTTTAGTGAGCAGGCATTCAGGAGTGGTTATGAATATTGAAAGTTAACTCTTGTGAAAGCCTCCTCACGAAAGAGAACTTGAGTAGCAATAAAATGGAAGTATGGTGAGATACAGGTTCTTGCTCGCAGCCCTAACTGTTGGATATCTATGGGATCTTCTATCATTTATTGTCTTGTGTGTAGCACCCTTATAATATCTACAGAGATGTTAAGTGTAGTGAACCCCTCATGCCTAGTGTCATGGTCTTAGCCAGCAGGGCGTCTGGGTGTCTTTTTGGACACCCAAACCCTTAAAAAGCACCCCTCAGAACACCCAAAAGATTTTGTGAGGAATTTCTTAAAATGTCAATCTCAAGCATATCATTGATTTTTTCTTATCTCCATATGATAACAATGACAGTGTATAAGGATGTCATACCTTATTTTGATGAATTTATACATCTTTATGGTTAGTATCTGACCATATTGTGGTCCTCCTTAAAATTTTGGACGCCCCAAAATTTTACAATTGCCAATTATTGCCACCCAGTTTCTAATTCCTGGCTAAGACCCTCACCTAGTGTCCCCTGTGAAAAGTGAAGTCTGAAT
This sequence comes from Maea johnstoni, assembly GCA_963942565.1. Classification (NCBI taxonomy): domain Eukaryota; kingdom Metazoa; phylum Annelida; class Polychaeta; order Spionida; family Magelonidae; genus Maea; species Maea johnstoni. The sequence goes on from OZ012685.1 coordinate 52,724,491, forward strand.
CTATGATACACCTAAAAACAACTTGGAAATTAGACATAAATATTCTAAGGATATTAGATGAGAGATTAACCCATTAATACTAGAGTTCATCCATGAATTATTGTCTGGATCAATGATACTTTTGACGATAACTTTTGAATTGAGAATGATTTTCCAAAATATTCGAAGGAGAGTTGTTTGCAACGTTCTGATCAACATTTCATCTTCAAATATTTTGCCAATTGTGCTAAAGCCGAAAAGATTTCATCAAAATTGTCAGGCAGGTGTTGGCCGCTGTGAGCATTAATGGGTTATGGTCAAGTTTTTATTAACGGTAAACATTTTCAGAAAAATGCTCTCCTTAGAAAATTTTCTACCAAAAGAGGCAGGCCCTTTTTGGCTGCTACAGGTTATAAGGTTAAATTACTGTCAACTTTGCAAATCTTAGCATTTTTAGATCTATGAATTTCCAATTATTTTAGAATTACTGAAAAGACAAGCTAAATGTCTTGCATAATACTTGTTTATTTGTGTTTCATGTATCATATATTCCTATGTATATGTGTAAAGATCATCTTATTACCTTGTAAATATGTCAGTGGTTGAGTTATACTTGTTATTGTATGGGTAAAAGTTGTTTTCATGTTACCTTTCTACTTTCCCTGTACTGATTTTCCTCTAGTGCTTCTTGTAGCTACTCAGTTCTAGGGGCTTCACTTTTAACCCCTATGCTGCTGGTGGCTAATTTGGACAATAGGAAATGATGCAAAAACGTAAAAAATGACTGAAACCCTGGCAAATGGGTACTCATCTGATAGTACTCAGCGAGAGCTTTTCAATGAATACCAACATGACAGGGTTAAGGTGGTTTTCGAAAATCTTTGCGTTCTGTTTTGGACGGTTTAAGTCATTCTTCAGTCATTCAGTTTCCTTGCGTCGTTTTGTATTGGCCAAATTAGCCAGCAGCAACATAAGGGTTTGCTTGTGACTTTCTCCCCTGTGGCCCTGAGCCTATGGGATAGTCATGTATTCCTGCTTATCTTGTCTAAGTACAAAATATTGCCAATCTTATCCCTTTTAATGCTGAGGCTACTTTCTTCCAAAGCACAGGAATGCAAATATTTTTGAAAACCATCTCAACCCTGCCATGTTGGTATTCATTGGAAAGCTCTCGCGGAGTACTCTCAGATGAGTACCCATATGACAGGGTTTCAGTCATTTAAAAGGTTTTTTGCATAATTTTGTATCAACCAAATTAGCCACCAGCAGCAAGGGTTATAATCTTGTTCTTATGCTTTATTTTACTCTACCTGTAGCTAGATTAGTTAAGGAGGACTTAAGCTGCAGCCTCGGCTAAGAACTGTGTGAAACATCCTACAATACAGTGTATCAAATTAATCTATGCATTCTCTGGTTTCTTTTCTGAAAAATTCCTCTATACAGAGAATGAATGCAAACTTGAGGTTAGGTGTGTTTCGTGCAGTTTCTTTTTTTACCAATACTCCATAAATTTTCCTTGTTGAGTTAATGAAACAATTTTAGAAATTTATGATATTAAGCATAATTTCTTATAAAGAATATACACATCAACTTCACCTTAGAGGCCATAACCTACGTCTTGTTGAATACTCAAGTATGTGAGGAAGAGTAACAGTGAATTTTATCCCATGCACTCATATTGGAATCATAGTTATTTGTTCTGGGAATGCTTGTAAGCAGAAGCAAATACTCCTAGCCCAGGTGTTGACAAGAACCACTCAAGAGGTGCGTTCTGTGCTTGAGCAACGTCCTCCATAATGTAAACAAATACAAGAGCCCTCCTTCGCCTGTCTCCTAGTGACATCACACTGAGGCCAGATTCTATGTATCCAGGGCTTCTCTTAACCCTTATGCTGCTGGTGGCTAATTTGGCCAATACAAAATGATGCAAAAACCTGAAAAATGACTGAAACCCTGGCATATGGTACTCATCTGAGAGCACTCATCAAGAGCTATCCAATGAATACCAACATGACAGGGTTTAGATTAGTGCTTTTGACGAAAGTACCCTAAGAGCAGCATTGGAAGGGTTAATTGGTCTGTGGTAACCAATTCATGTTCTCCTTATCTAAGATTTATCCTATTCTTCACTAGCCTCCAGTCAAGCTCTGTCTAATTAATCAAATCTCTACTTCTTGGATGCCAAGCTGTGTGAGTGTGTGTGTGTGATGTAATATGTGTTATATGAGAAAAGTAGGACTGAATGCATTTGTCTTTGAGTACAGTTCTCTCTATATAAGACCAGGAAGTATAGACTTAATTTATATAGTTCCTGATAAGACTTATTAGCTTTCCATTATGTAAAATTATATTGATGGAATGTATTCTGGATCAAATAGATCTAACTATTTCAGAAAAAAATATTGAATGATTTTTTTTCTGAAACACATTAAGTATGGTTTCTTGTAGGCAAGTTTTATTGGCACTCCCGAGTCTTAGTTTCTTCATATATATAACTTGATATATATAACCTACTACATGTTTTTTCTCGCATCATAACTTCCTGTTTTCACTTCCTATTTGCCCCAAGTGTGCCACTATATATCCACTCATAACTTCCTTGGTTTGCTTGTGTATTTCCCTTGTGAGTCATTCTATATATGTAGATAGTTAATGTATTACAGTTTTATTTATGTGACTATATTATTAAAGTGTATCATATTTATTGTCATAATAAAATCATTACTTTATGAAAGTACCCTTGTCTTATGGTCATTTATGTAAATACAGTCAAACCTCTATTAAGCGACCGCTCAGGGGAAATGTCATATGTGGTCTCATAAAGAGGTGGTCTCTTAAGAAGGGGTTGGGGGTCTGAGTTAGGTTATGAAAAAACAAAGATTCTAACAATGACCATGTATTATCGACGTTGTTATGTTTAGCTGCATTTGTGGAAATTTCTTCAATATTTTGAGAATAAACAATTCAGAAAAATAAAAGTTGAACTCCAACATTAATAGGCCTGACCCGGTTAAGAGGGTCCAGCACCTTATAGCTGAAAGTGATACAAGCAGCCGGCTAGCTCCCACTAGACACCATACAGATAGGGGGCACCCAAGTTACAAAAGTCCAGATATTTCCAGTTAGGATTTAAAGAATTTAACAAAACTTGCTGAGTATATTGCTTAGATTATGCTGATACTATATATGAAAATTTTGTAGTCTCAGTATTACATGTTTTAAGTAATACTACCTCAAAACACCAACATGTAGGACCTAGCTTAACTTAGCCATATAGGATATACAGAAAACTAACTGATGAATATTGTGAAATGCTCCCCCTAATACTAAATGTTCGTTAGGTTGTTTTTTTTAAAAAGAATATGCCTGTATATGTATGGTGGGCTTCTCAACTACTAGACAGCATTATGTAGGGACTTGTATGACGCCTTATTTCCCCATAGTCAGCACTGTTCAGGGTAATCCCTTGAGGGTAATGTCCAGCTTGATTTCCCACTTACAGTGCTTTATAACTGTTTTATTGTATGATGACAGATTTATAATCAAGTGATACAGTATGTGTGTGGTAAGAGGGGTCATTACATGTCCACACAGGTCAAAAAATGGATGTTACTTTTTCTTCTCATTCAGGTCAAGAGCTACAAAACTTCTTAAAATTTAGAGGGGTTTTAATAAACTTGGTAGAGAAAACTTGATTTGGTGCGCTTATATCAGGCTGCTCATGAAATAAGTATTGAAATAGACCCAGATGGCTTTCTGGAGGATAGAGAAGAGGTTATTGGAGAGAAACTTCAAAATTCATATCTTTAAAACAATGTAAGATAAAAAAAATCATGCAACACTGAATAATTCTTACAGTCATATATACCATTTTACATTCATCTTTTTAACAATTTAACAGCCCATGTGGTCTCTATCATAATCTTGGATATTTTAGAACCATGGAAATAATCATTTTCATCGTTTTGTATCATTTAAAGTAATTTTTGTGGTAGAGAAGCCTTAATGTTTAGAGATGAGTATACTCTTCTAGCACTCTCCATGGTGAGTGGTAGTGGTCACTGCTACTGGGGCCCGGAACCTGAATATGTAACCCTCCTTTCTTGGCGGACAGAATGTCCGCTGGTCTGCATGTATCACCAAGCACCATTTAGGACACTGCACGTGCCTTAACAGGATCACTCCTATTGCGGGCACTCAGAAATTATATTTTCTTTCAATTTTACTGATTATTTCATCATTTCATTGTGCCCATTCCAATAGACAAGGCGTCTAGGCATTCAAGTGGCTGTTGAATGAAGGGCCATTTACTGTTAAGGATAAGGTTTCATGGTCGTTGGTCGTGTCAAGCAAGTGGTCTTTTATTCAAGGTAAAATATACAGGGAATAGCCTTGGGGGGGATCTGAAGTGGTCGTTTACAGCAAGTGGTCATTTGCACAAGTTTGACTGTAGATGATGGGCCATCTGATTGCTCTTGGACAGACACATATACTCACATAATACAAAATAAATGTTTAACGTCTTCCTAGTCTAATCATTTGCTAGTTAGTCCATAGAAAGTGGTATCTCAGCTTACACACATTTTTGTATATACATATATATATATATATATATATATATATATATATATAAATATTTATACATACATATATATATACACACACATATATATATATACATGTATACACACATTTATATATATATATATATGGGAAAAAACAAAACCATAACTTGTAATCATTTTCATACTTTAATATTTCAATACTATTCAAATATACACGGTATATGTCATAACATTAATATACATATATATATATATATATATATATATATATATGTATGGAGGGAAATTCCCATTCCCTAATTCATTCAATAACACTAGATGGAAAACTTATAATATTCAGGTATGCACAAATATAAAGAAAGTGACAGGATATTCAATTCTTGAACATCAATCCCCCTGGTCCACGCTGTGAAGAACTCACAAAACCAATTTACATCAAGGACACTTATTGATGGTAATCATGTTCCCTTCAAATCCTTCAAGCATAGTCTTAGCCAGCAGGGCATCATTTGGACACCCAAACCCTCAAAAAACACCCCTCAGAACACCCAAAGAATTTTCAGGGTAGTTTCCTAAAATGTCAATTTCTAGCGTATAACAGAACTTTTTCACCCCAAAATAAATCCCTTGACATTGTATAATCATGGTTTGCCTTATTTCAATAAGGCAAGTACATGTTTTTGGTTGTAGTCTGAGTACATAATGATCTCCCTTGATAAATAGGACACCCCAAAATTTTACAATTGCCAATTTTGTGCAACCCGTTTCTAAATCCTGGCTAAGACCCTGCCTTCAAGTCTTTGAGCTGACAGTAGTTTGTTTGATTGCATTTAGATTTGAGGTTCTTATCATTCTTAAAGAGTTTTTGATTTTAGTTGGTTTGATCAGCTTCGAGGTCCTGTTTCATATTTCTCCCTCCGTAAAACACTGGCTATTATAATAGTCTATTATCGTTGGACCTTTATAACTTTCATGATTATAGTATCATTGAACTGTTGCACATTACCCATTACTATAGTCTGTCTAACCCAAGCTTGGCTGACTGTTTTTCCCTCTTTTTGTTACAAAAAGCTTGTGTTTGACATCCAAACTTGGCAAACATCTGAGCAGCATCTAAGTCATGTATGTATAAAGAAATTTTTTTCTTCTCAGCTACGCAAAATGTTGATTTTGCTATTTAGGTCCCATTGTAAAAGTTGCCCATTGTCAACAATACAAATGTGAGCGATCTCGGATGTCAAAAACAAACTTTTTGTAACAAAAAAGGGAAAAAACAGTCAGCCAAGCTTGGGTCAGACAGACTAAACAAGCCATCTTCAAATCCCTTGGCCATACATGATACATAGCTATAACAAGTGAATTAATCCTTACATATTCAACATTTATTGACTTGGACACCTTTAAGTCTTGAGCAATACACAGAAGGCAAGATATCAACTTTTCAGCACATGGATTACAAGTAGAGCATTTACTACCATACACAAGAGAACAAAGTCCATTGTTGAAATACACAGTGAAAAACACACATTTTATCAATATGTCTATTAATATTATATGCAAGTAAATCCCATACCCATTACTGAACATAGTTAAATGATATATATATATATACATATATATATATATATATATATATATATATATATATATATATATATATATATATATATATATATATATATATATTCAAGAGCACAGTTCCATATCTACAGCACAAAACCTGCATCTACACCTACATATATATATATATATATATAAAGGTATTCGGTTTATAGTCTTGTATCCACCGAAGTGCTCACACGACCTTCCTCCCCTAGCAGGCACTGTACATACAGAAACCATTTCCATCCCCCGGGGGATATTCCAGAGCAACTGGCAGCATATAGCGCACACACTCTAAGCACTGCCTTATTTATGCTAGGTACCCATTTTGCAGCTGGGTAGATATATATATTTATATATATATATATATATATATATATATATATATGCAAATATTGATCCTACCAGTGGAAGAGGAAGGCGGCCCCTAATGTGCTAACTAGTATTCAAAACCTTCTCAATTCCGCCCTAACCCATCCAATGCTGAGGTTACTTTCATCCAAAGCACAATAACACAGAAATCTTTGAAAACATTTTAAACTATGCCATGTCAGTTGATATTCATTTGAAAGCTCTTTGCTGAGTCCTATCAGAAGAGTACCCATATGATAGCGTTTCAGTCATTTTTCAGTTTTTTTTAATCATTTTGTAAGGACCAAATCAGCCACCAGCAGCACAAGGGTTAAAAGTATAATCGAACCTCACTTTGAGAGTTTGAGGTCATCCTCATATAAATTACACAGTAACTTTACTAAAGAAGGTATTTCCACAACACAACCCAGCTGTATTACTTTGAAATCACTTTTTGAGGCAAAAAGAGTTCTCTGGATAGAGATGTATGTTAAAAGAAAAATGAGTAATTTGATTGTTTAATGTTGAGTGATTGTGACCCAGCTGTATTACTTTGAAATCACAGGTTTCTAGGGGCAAACTAAGTTCTCAGGAAAGAGATACAAGTTGAAAGATGATTCAGTAATGTGATTGCTCAATGTCGAGTGATTGTGACCCAGCTGTATTACTTTGAAATCACAGTTTTCATGTAAGCACAAAGTTCTCAGGAAAGAGATGCAAGTTAAAAGATAATTCAGCAATATGATCGATCAATATTGAGTGATTATGACCAAGCAGTATTACTTTGAAATCACAGTTTTGTCGGCACAAACAAAGTTCTCAGGAAAGAGGCGCAAGTTGAAAGATGATTCAGTAATATGTTTGCTAAATGTTGAGTGATTGTGACCCAGCCGTATTACTTTGAAATCACAGTTTTCATGTAAGCACAAAGTTCTCAGGAAAGAGATGCAAGTTGAAAGATAATTCAGTAACTTGATTGCTTCATGTTGAGTGATTGTGACCCAGCTGTATTACTTTGAAATCACAGTTTTTGAGGCGCAAACGATGTTCTCAAGAAAAAGTAGCCTAGCTACAAGGCTCTATTCTGATTTTACTTTATTATATATAAATGCCTGCACCTATACTACATGGGGACTTGTGGCCTACTGTTGGCCATTTAGTTCACACAATTGCCACATGAGGGACATTAGTGTGAATATTTCCGACTGACCTCCTAGTATACTGCAGTGCCATCTATCCACAAGGGATGACATTTAAATTTGGCCTGGGGGGCAGGCTAAGGAAAGAGATGCAAGTTGAAAGATGATTCAGTAATGTGATTACACAGTGTTGAGTGATTGTGACAGGATTACCTCAATCACAGCCTTATCTCAAGTGGCCTGAAATAGGTAAATAGACCATAGGTTGCCTAGTGGGTCCATCTTGCGTTTACAGCATCCGCTGATCATGCACATGGTTACTGGGTAGTGGGTAAGATAACAGAATTAAAATTTAACAAAAAAAGTGAATATCAAAAAATCGGTCAATATCTGGAACTCTCGTAACCTTATAACCTAGAGTAAAATGGTTGTGATAAAATCTCTGTTAATATCAAAGCTTACCCATGACAAGCATGACAGAAGACAACGTAGTCCTATTAACCCTTATGCTGCTGGTGGCTAATTTGGCATATACAAAATGATGCAAAAAAGCCGGAAATTGACTGAAACCCTGGCACATGGGTACTCATCTGAGAGAACTCAGCAAGAGGATCTAATGAATACCAACATGACAGGGTTTGAATGTTGAATAGACCATAGGTTGCCTAGAGGGTACATCTCGTGTTTACAGCATCCACTGATCATGCACATGGCTACTGTGAGGCATGGGGCACAATTGACAACAACTCAGTCATATTAACCCTTATGCTGCTGGTGGCTAATTTGGCTAAATGATGACCATGAATATTTTCACAATCATATTCATAGTCCTTATCATAGTCATAACTGTAAATGAGTATCAGCAGCAGAAGGGTTAACAGCATCCGCTGATCATGCACATGGCTACTGTGAGGCATGGGGCACTATTGACAACAACTCAGTCATATTAACCCTTATGCTGCTGGTTGCTAATTTGGCTAATACAAAATGATGCCAAAAAAGCCGGAAAATGACTGAAACCTTGGCACATGGGTACTCATCTGAGAGTACTCAATAAGAGCTATCTAATGAATACCAACATGACAGGGTTTACATTGTTTTAAAAAATTGTTGCATCTTTGTGCTTGAGACGCAATAAGCCTTAGGATTGGAAGGGTTAACCCATTAACATCTGGTTTGACAACTAATTACATAACTTAACAATATCTTTAATAGTAGGTAAAATATCTAAAGGATTGTTAAACTTGACAACCTCCAGTCATATGTTACGCACAATATTTATTTTTACATAATATTACAGAATACTGAAGATAAGGTTTTGGTGGAGTACTCAAATTTTTCTTAAGATCCTTTGGTATGTAAGGTACCATACAAATATTCAGGCCTTTCTGGGAGCTACTTAGGCATGTAAAGATTAAGCTATACTAAAAGAACAGCCCTCTGAACTAACCTAAATGTGATTTAGAAAAAAAAATACATTTAATACAGAGGCAATTTCTTAATCTCTGAGTCGGAGTTACAGGTAATTCCTCTCTCAGGGGATTGTTTATTTATCTCATCCACAACTCCACAATGAAAACTCTGATTAAGCTCTTATCTTCTTTAAGCCATCATATCATGGTACAAACTGACATGAGTTGTCAATTGATGATAACGATTTATCACGACAAGACACTTGGCGAAAATCTATTTCTCCTTCGCAAACACTGCGGGTTAGATGAATCTGGTTCAACCATTAATCAAATAAATACCATGTATAATATTCCACTTATTATGTAATCTACACTGCACCCATACCTCACAAGGTCGGTGTTTAGTGATAAGTGAATGATAGAAGATGCTCACCTTCACAAACAGGGTAGCCTTCAGGAATGCCTCTTAGTTATTGTAGCACATATAATTTATTGTAGCACATCTTTAATTTAATGTAGCACATCTTTAATTTATTGTAGCACATCTTTAATTTATTGTAGCACATCTTTAATTTATTGTAGCACATCTTTAATTTATTGTAGCACATCTTTAATTTATTGTAGCACATCTTTAATTTATTGTAGCACATCTTTAATTTATTGTAGCACATCTTTAATTTATTGTAGCACATCTTTAATTTATTGTAGCACATCTTTAATTTATTGTAGCACATCTTTAATTTATTGCAGCACATCTTTCATCCAAATACATCTTTAACACTTGCAATGCCGATAGCACTTGTGTCCAAAGCATAGGGGCACAAAGATTTTAGAAAACCATCTAAACCCTGTCATGTTGGTATTCATTGGATAGCTCTCACTGACTACTCCAAGATGAATGTCCATGTGCTAGAGTTTCAGTCATTTTTCAAGTGTTTTTTTGCATCATTTTGTACTGGCCAAATTAGCCACCAGCTATAAGCCATAAGGTTTAACCCTTATGCTGGTGGTGGCTAATTTGGCCAATACAAAAAGACGCAAAAACACTTAAAAATGACTGAACCCCTTGCACATGGATACTCATCTATGAGTACTCAGCGAGAGCTATTCAATGAATACCAACAGGACAGGGTTTGGATGTTTTTCAAAAAAGACATTTGTTATTGTGGTTTGGATGAAAGTAGACTTGGAAGGGTTAGCCTAAGGAGCCAAAATAACGCCAGACTATTTCATGATGTTTTACTCATACAATTGTTTTGCAAGATATCTGAAAAAGAAATGGTCATTAGATGGAAAATAATAAAACCACCTTTATATGTGTTGTGTGTTTATGCTTCATTTGTACATTAGTTCAAAATTGTCATAGATCCAGACGACACTTTTGGTGATATTGGAAATGCTTTCAGACAACCTCAGGGACATTCCAGGGCTCGAAATTAAGATTTTATCCAGGGAGCCCAATTGCATCTTCTAAAGCTACCTAGATGTTTGTGTATAGAAACCAGTACATCTTTGGGCTCCCTGAAGAAATTTGAGGAAGCCGCAGGAGAATTCAAGGGAGCCCTCGGCTCACAGCAGCCCCTTATTTCGAGCCCTGCATTCATATACCAAGTTAGAGTAACCAACCTTTATACATGTGGCCAAACAGGTGTGACCATTTCTAAATAACAAAATAATTTTTGAGAAAGTTTATTGGGAAGAAATGTCTATCGTAAGTCATCAAAAACAACTTTTCTTAATTCATTTTGTGGATTTTAATGAATGTAAGTTATTTTCCAAAGTACAATAGATCCATACAATGTTTGTATGGGAAACTTAATGCAAGAATGACTTATAAAGGGGACAAACAAACTTCACTGTTTACATGTTCAGTAAATCTTCCTGCCTTGACCATTCAAAATAGTCAACCCATTTTCTATATGAATTCCCTATAAGTAATTGTGCATTATAGTTACTCACACTACCATAAAGTTGTATGGTTTCAGTAAATATATCATCATACTCATTTGGTACTTGATCCAGTGCTCCCTGGATCTTGTCATGATAAATTTGTGAACAAAGGAATATACAATACATAAGGAATATATCATGAATTAGTAATTCATAATTCAATAACATACTACAAATTTAAAAGGAATATATCATGAATTAGTTATTCATAATTCATTTCGGTTATAGAGAAAACAAACACTATATGTAGCTTTACCTTTAGACACCGAAATATATGACATGATAATGTCATCTCTATGCAGTTTCAACTAAGTAGGTACCCTATGTGCTTCATGTGTTGAAGCAGAACCATAATTCGCATAAGTATTCGGCCAGTCTTTTTTTCCACATCAATTTTCCTAGTAATTAGTTATGGCCATCCCCCCCCCCCCCCCCCCCCCCCCCCCTGGTTATTTTTCTTACTATTTTGGGCCCCTAGACTGTAAAATTTAGGGGCCCACAGCAAAATCTAGGGGCATATGCCCCCAGGCCCATGGGAATGTCAAACCCTGTGACCTGACAATTTTTTTGACTCCTGTTTTGGTCAAATTGCAATAACCAAGTCAGTTTCATTTAGTTCAGCAGTTTTATGGCAGCCTCCCTCCCTGTCTTAGGCTTAGATTCGCCACCCTTTCAATCAAATTGCAGTATTCAATTAGTAGATACTTGACCACCATGAGTGACTGCCATCTTGCCATGTTTTTTTGCATTTCAACTAACTTTAGGCTGAAATGAACAATATACAGTTACCACTACCACTTAGTACATACCACTATTGCAATGCCAGGATACTCACTTCTACATGATATAAATGCAATTGGTGATACCTGCAATTCATTTCTAAATGGCTTCGTTCTGTACTTAACAGTGTTTAATGGCTGCCACTCAAGAATCATAGTGCAAGCAGGATTTTCTGGCAGTTTCTTAAAGATCTGGCCACTGCGCAATTGCTAGCGGTGGATAAATTTCTCATAAATCGGCCAGTGACAGACAACCCCCCCCCCTCCCCCCATAACTGAAATACAAATCTTGGACAAACACTTAGGCGAATTATGGTAGCTTTTCTCTTTTGTTCTTAACAGAACAATACTACATTTTAATGATAATTGATACTCTTATAGGGCCTGCAACCGGTAATCTAGAATTTTCTTAAAAATGGTGTAAAATGGTTCATGTGTAATGTAGATTTGCTTTTAAAAGACATAAATCATGGTATACATCCCAATATAGTGGTCTCGATAAATATATAATAGGTAGTACTAGTGCAGATTTGACCTTATCGCACACTAATTTATATGCAGCATACTGGGACATTCACTACCTTCAAGATGTTAATCTCTACTGCACACTACTAACCCCTCCTTATGCTACTGGTGGCTAATTTGGCCAATACAAAATGATGCAAACAACCTGAAAGCCTGGCACATGGGAACCCATCTAAATATGAATACCAACATGACTGGATGTCAATGGTTTTCAAAAATCTCTGCATCCTTGTGCTTTGGACATAAGTAGCCTCAGCATTGGAAGGGTTAATGAATCAACATATTGCACATACCGTCAAAAATAGAGGTAAGTACTATATAATGAATCGGCTAAGACCAGTATTTTACAGAACAAGTTTCAGTACTACCAGTACAGGTAATACTAGTGTGCACAATAGATCAGTGGATCAATTATGTACATCTTAGGATCCATTCTGAGTTTCCCACATCTAAAGATATATGTCACAATTTTGTTTGGTATTGTGACTCACAATATCAAAAACATAGACCCTTAAACCAAAAGTGAGTTAAATCATAAAAGTCTTTCTGTATCATCAACCACTCATACTTGTACCAATTCTATCAAATTCTAGGTATCAAATATATAAATACATAAAGCTAAATAAAAGTATTGCTTACAAAAGCAGTTCTTCATAAAACAGAAGGAATAGCAGCCCTCATATGCCAATACATGAATGTGTTTTTGACTAGCACAATTTTATTCCTGAAAAAGCCATTAGACTGCAAGTCATTCAAGAAAAGTCCACGGCTCGGTGGTTTTACATCTTGATTCTGCTAGATAGCAATGGGGAACATGTACAGCGATGCAAGGAAGTACTGCAGGGTTTTAGCCTGTCCAAAACACTAATCAAAATTTCTGCTCGTCAAGAATTAGCTACTAACATAGTCTTAGCCACAGGGCGTCTGGGTGCCTTTTTGGACACCCAAACTCTAAAAAAGAACCCCTCAGGACACCCAAAAATATTTGTGTGTAATTTCTAAAAATCTCAATATCAAGCTAATAATTGAATTTTTTCATCTCCTGATAATTCCCATGACATTGTTTAATGATACCATGCCTTATTTTGATGAATTTATACATGTCTATGGTTGAAATAGGAGTATATTGTGATCCCCCTTGAATATTTGGATGCCCAAAAATTTTACAACTGCCAATTTTAGGCACCCAGTTTCTAAATCCTGGCTAAGACACTGGCTACTAATCTACTTCAAATCCTTATAACGAGTAGATTTAATAGCCTATTGTTTCAATACATCTACTATATTGCAATTTACACTTATCAATTTAAACAATTTTTCAAATTGTTCCAAATTAACGAGAATTTATGGTATATTATATTGCAACATGATATACTGGTTAGTATTTAACCAAGTAAATGAATTAACCAACCACTCTAAAAAATAACCAATTTCTCCTTGTGTAGAGTCAATTCATTGCTTTCTTCCTCTGTTTTCCAGGGGACACAGTCAATGTTATTAATGATAACATTATAAGAAACATCCAAATATTTCCTGCAAGTCGGTCAGGCACCATAATACAAGTATCACAAAGAATAAGGTTTTAGAAAAGGATCATATTCTAAGCTTTCTCAGGAAGATGAAGTTGGGCAGCGTGGAAGCATATATACGCAGTGACAAAAAATCTCAAAAAATTTAAAGAACATAGAACAATTACATCAGTAGGTAGAGATGGAAGCTATGGGATATCAGAAATATATATATATATTAAAGTATATATATAACAAAAAAATCTTAAAATAGATTTTTGGAGCATGTATCTTTTTCAGGCAGAGATATGATTACCGTAAATTCCTAGAAATTTAGACCACTACAGGAATTTGGGCCACTTTTTTATTTTGCAAAATAATTAATGGGAAATCTGGGCAACCCTTGACCTATTGCCAGTTGCCATTTCACAAAATATGGAATTAGCGGTAAATCTTACTGATCAATACAACATCAAGGTATTTTCAGAAAACATGGGCCACCCTGAACCCATTAAAACTGTAATCATTAAGAAGTGTCCCAAATTACTGAGAATTTACGGTATGAATTAATCTTACACATTGAAGGTTATTTACACCTTCCCAACCTTCTAGCAGTATGACAGGTATAAACAGTATTAATTAGATAACTGGCCTAATTGAACATACAACGTGCTTAGTAGTATTTGTGCTTTTAGTGTTTAGTGTTGGGTATTAGCATGGTCCACCAATCAAGTTGTTTTCAGATCGTTTGCTATTATATATTTCATGTTATAATCATAACATCAATTTCAAAGAGATTTTTTTTTGTTGTTAATTCATGCATCTACAAGTCAAGGAGCGAAAAAACTTTTCATCCATGATGCTAGCTAGCCCAAATAATCACTAAATCACAAATTAACCTGATCGTTTTGAGTTGCACATACAAACTGACTCACAATAAAATGTCTAGCATCACAAATGCTACATGAATCTGCGTAGACTATTCGGAATTACTATAATAAAATAATTCTCATCATTCTCCTTTAAAATAACCTATCCTCAGAATGTTCAAAGCATACAATTCACACAGAACTTGTCCTCATTTCTGTCATCTCAATAGATGTCACAGTGATATACTGTGGTTGACGAATCTTCTTGCTGACCATCTTGAACATGACCATGTACCCACCTCGTACTCTCTCCATGCTTACTGCACAAATGATAGGGAAAACACATGCAAAGAAAGAGAAGAGGAGGTTGCACACATAGTATGTGAGGAGGTAAGCGGGACCGAAGTGGCCGTATAGATGGTACAGCTGCTCATGCGGGAGGACGAAGATAAAAATGACCGGTACGATCCAACAGGCAAAATAAAGAGTCACAATTGTAATACTGGTCATCAGGGCCTTTTTACTGTACGTTGAATGGAAGAGGTCCTCCCCACTTCCACTGAGGAACCGGCAACTGCAGACCTTGATGATGATAGGCACATGGAGACCAACCATGGGTAGGAAGAGGACGGCCGCGAGAAATCCAATCGCAACCTGTATGATCACCTCAAGAGTTTTCGCATCCTCGAATGGTTTATTGTACATCACCCTTATGACTAAAAGAGATATCCCAAAACTGAGGGATACGATACTGAAGGTGACAACGTTGACGCAAACCGCACGCTTGTTGAACACTGTATGCAAGGGCCAGTAGACAGCCATGTAAAATTCAATCACCTTGGCAACGAGTGCTAACGAGGTCGCCATAAACAGGGTGAAGATGATGACCTCATAGATCACCAGGTAGTATTTCCAGAACATGTGAAAGTATGTGCAGGCCATGATGGATGTGATGATGTTGATTGTGGCCAGGTTGAGGAGCAGGTAGCGTGCCCCTTCTCTTTGTACCATATAGCTGGCGAGCTTGATTGCTGGAAGAGACAGCGCATTGGCGATGATCCCGATGACTCCAAGCAGAATGAGCACCACTTGAAAACCTGAGTGAAGGTTCTCCATCACCTGCCTTTCTACTGTCTCGTTACGCATCTTGCTGTCATCCAAATCTGAGAGTAGTAGTAGCAATAATAGCGAGATGCAATTCCTAGATTTTGTGTCAAAGTATAAGGTCACAAGGTGTTTGGATGATTTCAGATAAGGATAGCGGACATACTTGACTCCAACTCACTTCAGAAAATGCGTAGAAAGGCAAAAATATATGCCAGTGGTGTGATCCGCAAATGTTCGGAATAGACTGACTTGTAGGATTGTGGAATCCACAACAATCAATAAGGTTCTATGGCAAAAGTGTCACCTAGATCCAGGTCTAAGGTGATTGTACACTAATCAATCCAAGTGACCAATCACCCTCTACCTTCTGCAACTGTCAGTCCAGTCTTCCTTCAGGATAGTTGGCCTTGACTCCAGCAGTGATTTTTTAAAGTCTGGCCATACCTGTATAAAGAGTTGGGGAGTCAAGGCCTTGAAAGAATAACTTTCTGTTTGTCCATTCCTTGTTTGTTAAAATCCTGTCAGCTTATTTTGAATGGTGTTCAAGTTCAATGTATCACAAATGGTATTTCTTGAAAACTTACTTTCAAACAGTCTAAGAATTGCTAGGTATAAGACTATAAGTACAGTTTGTTTGTTTTTATACTTATAAAGATGAAGGGTTGAAGCTTTTTTCAGAACTATCCTCTGACTAAAGCAATGATTTTACTCCGCAGTATAGTTGCAGCAACACAGCACGCCATTCTTTAGAGAACTGTAAAGTTGCTCATCATTCACACAAGTTCATCATCACTACTACATAGCTGTGGTTGTAACTCCATTAAGAAGTAGGACAGCAACAGCCTTCTCAGTTCTGACTCCAGCAGAGATGATGATGATGACGCGCCCTCTTCAGCAATTAGTTTCTTGGTGATAATCAGACGATTGTAATTCGCAGGTATTTCCTCGCAAGCCTTATCGACGTCGCATTCACTGAAATACCTCTGGCTTAATTGTACCTTAGACACATACGACTTGATAGATCAGAGTCCTAACTCCTTCTATTAGGTGGGCATCATCAAATGAAATCCCCCCGAGGAATATCAACATTAACGTCCTTGACCTGTAGGGGTCAAACAGGTGCCCGGATTACTACCTCATTCCGTGCTGTCCGGGCATTTTGTTTACAGTGCTTCGAGCATGCGAAAACGCGAGCTCGGACCGATTTTTAGGACTGTGGTAATTCGTCGCCATTTTGTATCTTCATGAAGAGGAAATTCAAGAGACCCAACGAAGTGCAAAGTTCCGCAGCAGACGTCCAAATGGAGTCGTTTTAGTCCGAAGCATGGCATCACATGAGAAGGAAGAATTGTACAACCTTCTCCGAATAGATCCACCTGCCTCAACTTGTAAGTATCACAAATTCTTAAAAATCAAACCCAAAATAAAAGTAATGGAAAACCTTCATCCATCGGCCAAAACCGAGTCTTGCGGGGCTTGCGAGGTCATCGGCGTCAGGAATCAACATATCTCTGTTGAAAACATCTCCTGTCGCTGGACATGACGCATATAGGGATTTCATTATGTACGTTCCCCATCATAGTTTACCTGTGTTACGCTGTCATGTCATGTTTCGTTTGTTTACAGTCGTGCTTGAGAAAATAAAGCTAGGGCTCGCGGCATTCGACTGCCAAGACAAGCTGGTGATTCAACAAGCTGAGCCTCTGTCCGGAGCTGCCACTAGACACCTGCTTGACCTATCGCGGCTAACATGGTTCTGTCATGAGTCCCATGGCACTTCATGGGTTCCTATTAGTGTTTGCTATTCCATACCAGCTAGCCACGATTTGGGGCTTCTAACCCGATTAGACTTTGCATTTTACTGTTAGCTTTTTCTTTGATATGGCCTATTTTAGAGAATAGAGTCTGACAGATTGCCAAAGATCTGTATAGTGTGTTTACAAAAATATCTATAGTGTAGTGGTGGGAAACTCGAGCTTTCGGTCGCTGGGGCCTCCAATCCGAGCACTCGAGTCCAAAAATTGATCGCTCGTAAATTACGAGCTGATGACATTTTTGACTCGAGCGCTCGGCTCGGATCGGATCGGAGGCCCCTACAAATTGCAGTGTGAGCCTAAGCTTTGGTTAATTGGAATATCTGACCAGCCAGGTATTCTTCTATGGCATAGATTCTAGGGTGCAGGCATGAGACACTACCTGTGCTAAAGAAATTGCAATTAGATGGACTTAATCCTCAATTACTCTCTCAGGATGGAAAGACAACTAGTGGTTTTAGAAAGAGGGGAACATCCTGCCTCACACCTTGCGCTTGTCACCCACTTATGCTATGTGCTTAACAGATAAAAAAGGTACATTGTGCCCTGGCACAGCGTTCAACTTAAGAGCTCGCCCGGGTGTGAATCACACCCTGATATTTGGGCGGGCGAGCCACAGCCAAAAACAGCTCGCCCGGGGGACGAGCTGCTTTTCCTGCATCCCTACCAATTCCCTGGCTTGCTTTACTGAAAAAATACCTTAGTTGTTTTTGACGCAGATGTTCATCCCTCTTAAAAGGATCACCTAGAACAACCGGGCTGCAGGAAATAGCTAAAAATATGCGTTCTGCACATGTTGATGCTCGCCTTTATAATGTAAACGATACAAGAGCACTTAGTGGTCTTTGTCTCCTAGTGACGTCACACAGAGATGAGGTTTGGGTAGCCAGGTCTTCACTATAGCGCTTATGGTAATAGGTCTCTCTGACACTATATATCAAAATTGTTTTATTTATCTAAGTATGTTATGTCATTATATAGGCTGGGCCAGGGGGCAAGAAGCTCCAGAAAGCTGGGCGAGCTGGATTTTTTCCGGGCGAGCTGAAATTTTTTTTTCCCTTCGGGCGAGCTCATTTAATTTCTTATTTCTAACCCTGCAGGCATCACTGTATAGCATCACCAGACACCAGGAAAGTCTTCAGTTGCTGACAAGGGGAAAATCACCAATTCAAATTTGCTAAAATTAGGAGCATGTAACATAGGTGTAGAAAACAAAAATTGTTTGTTATGAATGTTAAGTAAAGGTTTTTGTTTAGCTTGTATACATAACATTGGAATATACATGTATGTAAATCATATGGCCCAATACTAGATTAAAGTATCAACATGGCCCCTGGTGGTCAGGAAAGAAACTAAAGAAAATGCTGGGAATAAGGCTTAAATGGATGAATGCTAAATCTCTTAATAGGATTAAGTCAAGGTTCTAAAAATCTTTAGTACATGTATATATGACAATCATAAATTCAATAATAGAATATTATACGTTAACCCTTTCATACCTGGAGATCTACTTGACTAGTAGCAGTTTTGGCTGATACGGGTATGAATGGGTTAAAATGCAACATTGCTTGCAAGTTGCAGATGAAATAGCTGTATCATAAGCAACCCCTCAGCCATGCTCATGTTTGTATAGAAAAAGTTTCCCTGACATGGAAAAGGTTTCCACAAAGGGACTTCTCCAGGACCCATCCAGCCCATCTTTTTTGACAGGCAGTTTCCTGAAAACCTCCTTTTTGGACAGACAAAAATTTCTATGAAAGTATTTCCAATTTTGACTCTTCTGGGGTAATTACCAATTTTTTTCCTTAAGAACTATCTTCTGGGCAGGGTCCGACATAAGTACTTGCCCGCTTGCCCCGGCAAGTACATTTTTGAAAAAATGGCCTTCGGGCAAGTACATTTTAGTTTCCACTTGCCCGAATAGGCAAGCTGATTTTCTTAGCAGTCCACACATTTTTATATAGAAAATTCAGCACAAATACATAGACATATGCGAACAATGCAACAAAATAAAAAAGGAAATGGTTTTCAAATCATTAAATTCTTGAAAAAATAATACATCTCATTCAAGAATATGTTAGAACTTATTTCGGGCAAGCCAAAAATCATGTCGGGCAAGTAGAAATCATTAACTACTTGCCCGGCAAGGAAAGTTAGTTCTGAAACTTATGTTGGTGCCTGCTGGGACAAAGCTAAAGTGTAAATTGTCATTTTTGACACAATAGGCTGTTAAATCTGGACGATATAAGGCTTTAAAGTAGCTGAGTACTTAAATCTGGGCAGACAGAAATGTTGGAATTGTTGTTTTTGGACAGGCATTATTAAATTCCTGGCTAAGACCCTGTTTCTACATATTGTCTAGCTACTAGAAATCACTGTTGGTTGGCCCTGGAAAAGCTGATACTATGGCTAGAAATTTACCAAATTCAGCTTGATTAATCGCCAAAATTTTTGATCTATTTATAACTGATTTTTAACAAATATTTGTTAGATTATAACCCTCCAAAACCCTGTTATCCGCTTATTAGGGTTCCATATTCATACACGTATATATACTTTCAAAAACAAACACAAAGATCACATTGTGATAGAATAGGTTGGAATAATCCAGGAAGTGAAGAAAGGAGAGTTTCGCCAAGGAAAATTGTCTTCTATGCAAAATTAATGATGTGAGTTCTTTTTTTTGAAAATATTAGATTTATCACATTTGTACTCAAGCAACATGTATTTCAAGCCATTCCGGTAATCAATTGAGTTTGTGAGTAACCATCCTCGCCCTAGCTCAGAAATTGAATGCAAACTTATTCTTTTCTCCCCTGTGATAGGTGTTTTTGTTTCTAAATAGTAGATATGAAGTGAGGTCCTTGCTCTGACATGTATCTTCTTGATTGCCTCCACATAAATACTTATTAAATGTTCATCCAGATATATTTTTGTTCACTTATGTCCTATATAGTGAGGTTGATAATTTTGAAATGAGGGTATCAATAACCCATTGCCTTCATCAACCCTTATGCTGCTGGTGGCTAATTTGGTCAATACAATATGATGCAAAATAATCTGAAAAAATACTGAAACCCTGGCACATAGGTACTCATCTGAGAGTACTCAATGAGAGCTATCCAATGAGTACCAACATGACAGGGTTTAGATGGTTTTCAAAAATCTTTGCATCCTTGTCCTTAGGACGAAAGTAGCCTCAGCATCGGATGGGTTAAATGCTAAAAATAGTCTTATTACATCCAGTTTAAAGAAGTATTCTTTTAGTTGCATTATCCAAATGTTGGGGAAGTTGAAAGCATGTTTCAAGGATCCTACATGGGCTTATTATGCTTAACATATTGATTTCCCCCTCAGTGAATTTGGCCCAGATTAAAAATGGAAGCCTTTTGAAGCTTAATGGAGTCTTTAGCTCGCAGCGAGCTGGAACTTTGCCTTATATGGTGTCATTCAAGGGTCAGGGAATGGTCCAAGGGAACTGGGAAGAGCCTTAATTAAATGAAGCGTGTGATGTCATGTTGTTATATCTAGAATTAGCATCAATTATTCAGCGCTGACAATGGACCATATTGTGTACGTTCACGATCGGAAGCGCTCACTTAGCAGGAGACCTCCCCTCACGCCATTCCTCTTGTACCGGCACCTGATGCTCTCCTTCACGTTATTACAAGTACATGGGACTTTGGCTGCTGCTTAGATTACTACTGTATAACTGGTTAACTATCCTTGTCTGGGCGAAGAGATCGAGAAAGCATCTGTTTGTGATATAGGAATGTAGGAGTGTTTCATAGACTTTTGCATGTCCAAAGTGTGGTACAAAGTACATACTACTAATAAAATAAACCCTATATATTTACAAATTTTGCAGTTTTCTGGGTGTCCAAATGACACGCTGGACGCATAGGCGGCTAAGCCCCTGTAGGAGTGTTGAAGACTTAGGTGTCAAGTCATAACACAAGTCCGGGATTTAGAAGCTAGCTGTCCAAAATTGACAATTGTAAAATATTTGGCCATCCAATTTTTTTGAGGGAGACCGCTTATAACCATAACCATGTATTTCCTTAATGAAATAAGGCATAATATCCTTGTACATAGGAATTGTTTTGAGGTCAAAAATGAAATTTAATTTTTAGAACTTTCAAAAAGATTTTGGCATCCTGAGGGGTGATTTTTGAGTGTTTGGGTTTTCAAATGATGCCCAGATGCCCTGCTGGCTAAGACTACATGCTGCTTATTTTCTTTACCCTAGTGGTGGCACCTATAATGTCAACTGCATGGATGCTGCCATACAGTCTTAGTCAAGAATCCTCAGTATAATCAGCAATGCTCTGAATCATCCCATTTTCACCTTTATGGTAGATCTGCCAAAAAATTGATTGAATGATTTATAATAAATAATTGACATGTGGAACAGATATGGTGTGTAAATGGTGACTGAAAAAACCAGCTGTTGATGGAACTAGTAATTTAAGGAATGGTGCCCTTCCCTGTACAAGTAGCAGGAGAGCAAGGAGGGGTTTTGTAAATTATATCTTTTTCTGCTGAAAAGAAAAGATGTTTCCACCATCATCCTTTTTGATAGAGCAAGATTTTTACCAGATCTGGTTCCAATCCCATTGCTGCAAAACATAAGGGAACTTTCCTAAGAAAGTGTTTGTGGAAATACTTTTCTGTGGGTGTTTTTTACAGACAGATATATCCCTTAATCGTTTCTGATATAGCATTGAAGAATAACTTTTCCAATTTAGATTATTAGTGAATTAAATATCTAGATATAGGGCAATGCCTTACTGAGTTAAGTTGGCACTTGAAATAAACTTCTGTTTGTTTACCTATGGCCTATTTTTTTACCATTTTGTTTTTCACAATAGATGAATGCCTCAGCTCAAGGATTGTAAGTCAAAGTTTAAAAGCTACATGTTATTGCCTCAGGTTTCTTTGCTGCTAGCTCATGCTGTGATAGAATTTGGAACTAAACTTATTTTCTCCTTAGAACAGTACTGAATGACATGATTGTCACGTGTAGATTGTGTCAGAGTTGAAACCAGAACCTAACCCATGCTGTTGTTGGTCTTTCCTTTTCTAAGTCTGCACCCAGCATGTTCATCTGCTATGTTAACACTTATAGTGCTGAGGCTACTTTCTTCCAAAGCGCATAGACACAAAGATTTTAAAAAACCATCTTTACCCTGTCATGTTGGTATTCATTAGATAGCTCTCGCTGAGTACTCTCAGATGAGTACCCGTATGTCAAGATTTCATTCACTTTTTTTAGGTTTTTTACATTATTTTGTGTTGGCCAAATTAGTCACCAGCAGCATAAGGCTTAACCTACTTCGATGTTGTGGCCCAACCAGCCACCTGTTGTACATACTAAGGCGTAAGTTTTTGTGGTTTTGAATATAGTGTTAGCATGTAGGTCAGGCCCATTACACTATGCCACTAGTTTCTTACTATTTTCATTTGTCTTACTTAGGCATAACAACTGCCTCCCATTACCCAGTACTTAACCCTTCCAATGCTAAGGCTACTTTTGTCCAAAGTACAAGAACGTGAAGATTTTGATAAACATCTAAACCCTGTCATGTTGGTATGCACATACTGCATACAGTGTAGATACGGATGAAGGCAGCACCAGTGATTTGATGCTCATAATCTTCTAGGATTTGTGTTCAGTTCCGATAATCTTCACCTTGCCCGGTGCCTATAAAGTGAACTATTAGTACACACAGGAAAGAGTTTCATGGAAATAGATTTAGCAGCTTGCTTGGCCTAAGCCTAGCTACCAGATCTTACTGTAAAGTTTACAAAGAAGGTTTGGAAAACATTTAGAAGTTAGATTTTACAGGCAAAATCAAGGTTTGAAAAACATTTGAAAGTTAGGTTTTACAGGCAAAATCAAGGTTTGGAAAACATTTGGAAGTTAGGTTTTACAGGCAAAATCAAGGTTTGGAAACATTTGGAAGGTAGATTTTACAGGTAAAATCAAGGTTTGGAAAACATTTGGAAGTTAGGTTTTACAGGTAAAATCAAGGTTTGAAAAACATTTGGAAGTTAGGTTTTACAGGCAAAATCAAGGTTTGTAAAACATTTGGAAGTTAGGTTTTACAGGCAAAATCAAGGTTTGGAAAACATTTGGAAGTTAGGTTTTACAGGCAAAATCAAGGTTTGGAAAACATTTGGAAGTTAGATTTTACAGGCAAAATCAAGGTTAGGAAACATTTGGAAGTTAGTTTTTACAGGCAAAATCAAGGTTTGGAAAACATTTGGAAGTTAGTAATTACAGGCGAAATCAAGGTTTGGAAAACATTTGGAAGTTAGTTTTTACAGGCAAAATCAAGGTTAGGAAACATTTGGAAGTTAGTTTTTACAGGCAAGATCAAGGTTTGGAAACATTTGGAAGTTAGTTTTTACAGGCAAGATCAAGGTTTGGAAACATTTGGAAGTTAGATTTTACAGGCAAAATCAAGGTTTGGAAACATTTGGAAGTTAGATTTTACAGACAAAATCAAGGTTTGGAAACATTTGGAAGTTAGATTTTACAGACAAAATCAAGGTTTGGAAACATTTGGGAGGGAGATAATACTTATATTGACACGTCTTATTCTCCCTTACGTATGTTGTTCCCTCAAGTATGTTGTATTTGATTACCAAGTTATAGGGCAGTCATCGATACGCCTCACATCGATGTACCGACAATTGCAGTCAATCGATGACTGCAATCTTGCCATCTCGATGCATTAATCAATGCATCGAGATGGCAAAAAAAAAAGAAAAACTTACATACTTACCGCCGCAAAACTGCGAAGAGTGCTGCGGCCGTTGATCGGTCCCCACGTGTGGGAGCCGCCATGTTGTTTACATAGTGGTGACTTGCAGCACTTTCCTTTTGCAGTGCAATAGGAAGTGTTTATAGTGAGGCAAGCCACTAATGAAAGAACGGAAATTCACGATCAGTTTCGTGAATATCCGTTGCAGCGGAATTGGCGAACAATTACGATCAATGGTACATTATTCACCGTTCGTAAACAATGTGGCTGATGTGATTGTTTGGTATGACGAACAATTACGATCAATGGTACGTAATTCACCGTTCGTGAACAATGTGGCTGATGTGATTGTTGATGTAGGTAAATGTTGAAATGATGTTTATTAAATGTTTGCAGGCGCTGGGTATTAAATAATAAGTAATATAAACGAATATATATATACATACAGATATTTTATTCTCATAAACACTTAAACACTGCCAATATTTGATTTTCAAAATAAAGATTATGGGTTTGGTTTTAGTGAATTTTTTCTCTCTGCTGTGTGTGTATTTGAATACTCAGCCCTTAGTAAAGTATATTGCCGGAATAGTCTCCTAATGAGGATAAAGTTATGCAGTTTTACAAAAGTACCCTCCCTGCAGGGTGTAAGATCATAGGTTTAAACCTTGAAATAAATCATACATATGTCATACTGTTTTGAATTTCAAACTACCTACTTACTACCTACTACCTACTATTTGGTTACATGCTAAAGAATTCATGGGCATATATCAATGTATCGTATCGAAATAATCGAAATCGAAAAAGGAATATCAATTAATCGAATCGACATTTTTTTTTAAACAATGACAGCCCTACCAAGTTATTATCTGAAGTATTTTGCAGCCAGGTAATAACTCCTAGAGGAGCTCTAGAACATGGATGAGTTAGAAACTGGCCTGTCGCCAGGATCTTATTCTTAGCCAGGATTTATAAACTGGGTGCCAAAAACTGCCCATTGTAAAATCTTTTGGCATCCTATTTTTCAATTGAGACCACAATATACTCATATTACACCACAAAAATGAATATACTTAATGATATAAGCAGGATATAAGGCATAACATCCTTATACAATGCCATGGGATTGATATGGGGATGAGAACATTTCAATTATATATATGAAAAAAACATATTAAGCAATTTCCTACAAATAAATTAGGGTGTCCTGAGGAGTGCTTTTTGAGGGTTTGGGTATCCAAATGACACCCATACACCCTGCTAGTGCTTGCTAAGACTATGCCTGTCACAATTTAGCCTTCGCAGAAACAGTAATGAATAGTGACAATAGGATAAACAGAATTGCAAATCCATATCCCACACATGTGGGCACAGGGCGGTCCTGTACGCCAGGTCCATGAGATCAAAGCATGGCAGGGCGTGGTATTGATTTAAGCCACTGTTGTTTACATTCTGTTTGCATCAGTTTGCTCCTCCGAAAGAGGTAGCCTGGTTTCCAGGCCAAGTTAGGTTTAATGCTTTGCCACCACTACGACAGGATAGGCGTGATGTCTCTCTCTACCTATAGATGGCAGCACAGTTTCCAGAAGTTACAGTTTGCTCCTCGAAAAGAGGTAGCCTGTTTAGGTTTAATTCTATGACACCACTACTACAGGATAAGTGTGATGTCTCTCTCGACCTATAGATGGCAGCATGGTTTTCAGAAGCTGCAGTTCGAAGCTGAGACTACATCTCAAGTGTGTCCCCCTTGAGGATCTACTCAGAACTTAACCTGGAGTGAAATCAACTCAGGTTAGTTCAGTGAGACTAAGGAAAGAGCCAGATAACACAGACTTGTAGCAAGTCTAGGAAAGAGGAGGAGGAGGAGGAGGAGGGATAGGAGGAGCGGGGCTGAGGCTAGATGGTAATGAAATATTCAGCCCATGTAGATCCTGCGTGGAAAGTAACTAATCCGGTAAAGTAGGGGGGGGGGGGGGGGGGGGATGCCGGGCCGCTGCAGGAACACAATCAATACTCATCGTTACAGGAGAGGAGAGGAGGCGCTGGCATTGACAATATTGACGGGGAGGAATCAGAACCATCAGGACCAGGCTGCTGACTTACACTAAATTACTTAGCTTCAGCTGGAGAATGCATACCCTAAAGACAGGGTTTGTTTACATGCAACCACCTCTGTGTTTATAGGCACTAGCCAACCCCCAACCCCCCCCCCCCCCCCCCCCCCCCCCCCGTGGATAGCACGATATGAGTTATAATACATGCTAGAATGGCATGTATTATTTATCATGGATTTGATGATTTAATAAAAAAAAACTTCAATCGTTGTTGCATTGTTTGCATACTTATTGGTATTTGTGCCATTTTCTATATAAAAGTTTGTAGTGTTCAGAAAATTAGCCTGCCCATTAGGGCAAGTGCAAACTAATATGTGCTTGCCTGAAAGCCATTTTTTTCAAAAGTTCACTTGCCAGGGCAAGTAATTATGTCGGTGCCTGGTAGATACTCAGTAGTCAGTATCCTGATGCCTGTGCTGCCACCTATAGTTGAGCAGGGCTTGACCTTGCCCATTGCCCAATGGTTCAAATTAACAAGTCAAGCATGCAATAAGTTTGCCAAGCTAGACTATTTTAATTTGAGGATGTGGGCTGACAACCCCCTTGTCATGTCCAGGGAAAAATCTTTATTTGAAAAAAAGGATACTTAGTTTACTCCATATCAGAGTTAAAACTTAAACCCACTGATAGAAAAAACAATTTTGCTAAATGTTCACAGATTGGCTGGCAGTGTCTTAGCCAGGCTTTCAGAAGTGCCTGTCCAAAACAACAATACCTAAATTTCTCCCTGTCCAAATTCAGGTACTTCGAAACCTTATTCCAACTACATCTATAGCCTATTGTGTCAAAAAGGGCAATTTACACTTCAGCCATGTCCTATCAGGGCTCGACATTGGTGCTTGCCCCATTGCCCCGGGCAAGTAGAATTTGTAAATTATAGCTGTGGGGCAAGTGAAAACTGCATCTTGCTTGCCCCACTGGAAAAGAATATTTTGTATATTTCAGGTTTACTTTTGAGAATGTGTATAAGTTTTGTGGTCTACCTTCCAAGCTTGTCCTAGAAAATATGCTTTCACATGCCAGAACCATGTTCTACTTCGTTTTAAATGAAATATTATAAAATGATTATATACAATTTTTCAAGGGCAAGTGAAAGTTGGAGTAGGGCAAGTGAATATTGAATCTCACTTGCCCTACGGGGCAAGTTGCTGCAAAAGTTAACGTCGTGTCCTGCCTATATAGAAGATGATTTTTCAGAAGAATATTTGGTTTTTACTCCCAAAAAGTCAAAATTGAAAATTCTTCATAAAAGCAATTGCCTGTCCAAAATGGAGTTTTTCTGGATACTGCCTGTCCTAAAGACTGGCTGAACGGGTCCTGGCTAAGTCCTTGAATGGCTGGGCAATCTAACTTGGTGGCAAGCGACATGATTTTGGATGCAACATGCCTTGCTGGATTACCCGGAAAATACCTGATAATTTTAGTGGTTGTTGAATATCAAGCCCTGTTTAGGAGTAGCATATATGATACACCTATTTTACTGTTCATGAGAGCAAGGATAGATGGAATTAAAGTTATTTCAAACACATCCCAATCAGTTTGCTATGAATATTATAATCAGAGCCCTAATGACTTGTTTCATATCACTGGTATAATGATGGGGAGATGTTAGTTTATACAGGCCAGCTAGCAGCCTGTAGGGTCTTAGCCATTTTAAAATGCCTGTCACAAACAGCAATCCAAAATTTCTGCCTGTCCAGATTTAGCCACACATCTACTTCAAATCTTTATACCAACTATATAAAAAGGGAAGATTACACTTCAGTCATAGAAAATTGTTTGTTAGGAGAATAGGAAAATTTTCATACCCAAAAAGTCATTAAAATTGAAAATTCTTAGTTAATTATACATGTCCAAAAGGAAGGTTTTCAGGAAACTGCCTGTCCAAAAGACAGGCAGGAAGTGTCCTGGTTAAGTCCCTGGGTGTAGGTTGATTGAGACTAGCTAGCAGCCAGGGCTAGGTTGAATGAACGTCTGGCACATACATGATTGAGCTTATTATTTGATGGATGGACATTCTGTGGATGTAAGGATTCCCTCCTGGAGCCTGCTGCCCTGTGTTGCTGTGATGAGGGGATTTAGCTGGGTTCACCATGAGACTGGCAATGAGCTGACTCACCCAGGCTACTGGACCAATAGATATAGGAAGGTG
This sequence comes from Maea johnstoni, assembly GCA_963942565.1. Taxonomy (NCBI): domain Eukaryota; kingdom Metazoa; phylum Annelida; class Polychaeta; order Spionida; family Magelonidae; genus Maea; species Maea johnstoni. The sequence goes on from OZ012685.1 coordinate 52,753,130, forward strand.
TAGAAGTGGAATATTGTGACTACGAGAGAGAATAGGTGATGAATGTCAATGAAGAAAATAGGTGGTCTCCCACAGGGTCCTAGCCAGGATTTAGAGAAACTGGGTCCTCAAAGTTGGCAATTGTAAAATTTTAGCGTGTCCCAATTTTCAATGGAGACCTCAGTATACTCGGATTAAATTCATAAACATGTATTTACTTCTTGAAATTTAAGGCATAATATACCTACAGAATGTCATGGTAATTGTATGATACTGAAAATATCAATTATATGCCTGAAATTGGCATTTTCAAAAATTTCTCCCCCAAAATTTGGGTGTCCCAAGTGTTGATTTTTGTACTTAGGGTGTCCAACAACCTCACACCCTGCTGTCTAAGACTATGGTCACCCACTTGCCCTAGGTAACAAACAGTACATATTTTTTGGGAAACATACAATTGAAATTAGGTGGCAAAGATGAAATAAGATCACTCAAAGTATAAGTAGCAGATGTAATATATATTATTAACATCATGTATGTAGCAGAAGAGGCCTTACAGTACCCGAAGTCAGCAAATACAAGATCTGTATAGCTTAAAAAGATACTCAATTCTAGGGTTGGGAATCAGTTGCAATTTCTTGATCAATAATCAGTTGCAGCCATCAGAACAATTATCGATTATAATCAGTTCTTTGCACTTTTTCAGTAATCGGGTACTAGGGATCTAGAGCGTAAAACTAAGTGATAGTCTATGACAATTCAATTGCTTGTTATAAGCACCCACTCTAACTTCGTTTTGAAGTGTTTTTGGAGCTTAGTTTTGTTGCAAGAAAGCTGACAACTTGCCTGTCATTTAGTTCTATTTTTTCGTTGCTAGGTGTCACCTTTTCCGATTATTATTGATTGCCAATTTAGTAATCGATAAATCAGTAAAAAGATTAAGCAACTTATTGATTATCGATTATAATCGATGATCAGTCTGACACTACTCAATTCTTGGTGATCAGAAGCTTCTCAGGGCCTTCCAAACTTGAAACATATCTTAGGGCAGTCCTGTTGGTCTCGTGGTAAGACGCTTCCCTTCATCCGCAGACGACCCGGTTTGATTCCCGGTACGGGCGTGGAAAAAGGAAATTTATTTCCTTGCTGCTTACCAGTGCTTCGAAGGGCACCTAAACCGTCAGTCCAGTCGGCCAAGAGCCTTGGTAGCTCATGTTTCTTGCAAATGATATTATACCGACTTAAAATAAAGATTACATTTTACATTTACATTTAATATTGTCAAAAACGGTGTCCATCACTGGGATCTCTTGCCTGGTTCTCAGGCTGAGTTGAGTATGGTGCCATGCCCCCACCACTACAAGATAGGTGTGATGTCTCTCTCAACCTATAGATGGCAGCACAGTTTTCAGAAGTTGCAGTTTGGAACTCACTATTACACATTACAGCTCAAGTGTGTTTCCCTTGAGAATTGATTTATTCAGAAATAACCTTGGAGTGAAATCAACTCAATGAGACTGAGGAAAGAGCCAAATAACATAGGTTCTCTAGCCACATGCTCACATACCATACTAACTGCCCTTCATTGTGCATAGCTGCTGCCTGCTGGTAGTATTAACCATTATGTTACTGGTGGATAATTTAGCCAATACAAAATAATGCAAAAAAACTTTTTAAATCCGAAACCCTGGCACATGGGTACTCACCTGAGAATACTCGGCAAGAGCATTTTAATGAATACCAATATGACAGGGTTAAGATGGTTTTCAAAAATCTTTGGGTCCTTGTGCTTTGGGCGAAATTAACCTTAGTATTAGAATGGTTAGGAAAGGAAGCAGGGTTTGACTTTTGGAGTGGACTGAGAGTAATTCCCTAGCACTATTTTAGGTGGGCAATTGGAACAAAATGTGAGAATGCCCTATGGCCAACCTCACATTTCAGACTTAGTTCACAATGAATTCCATTAAATATATTAGTGCACTTAGCCGCTTGCAACAATTTTGAAAGAATTTTTTTGGTCACACTCACCATAGAATGCCTTTTCTAATGATCTACAGAACCATACCACATGTGCTACTTGCAGATGTCAGTGTCAAACTTCTTTGGACATTACAAATATTTACATAACCTGCTCAAATGATACCCATACTTGCATCAACTGGCACCTCTTTCATTTTTTTGTCCTATATTTATCCCATTATTATGAATATGAATTGGCCATTATAGTCTTTGGTAGGGATAGTCCAATAAATCAGACATTCCAATTAATTGTTCATTTTACTTCTGATTTTGATGATCGATTGCAATATTATAAGATAAATTATTTTTATGAAAAAATAAATTGTATCTAGAAACAACCTAGAAATACACCACTTAAGCCTGCACAATCTTAATTAATATCCAGCAGTTCTGTAACAAGTAAAATTAAGGATTAAAGTGGTATTTGAAGAGAGTTAGATTTATAGCTCCTTCACAAAAATGGAGCCAAGAACCCTTGAACAAGCCAAGACTATCAAAGGAAAACTGCACATATACAACTTTGATTATTAATCGATCATCGGTCGTTCAGATGGACCGATGGTCGATCTTGAAAATTGTGACCAATTCCGAACTTATAAATACATGTTTTGGGTTGTAATCTGAGTATATTGTGGTCTCCCTTGAAAAACAGGATGCCAAAAGTTTCACAATGAGCAATTTTGGGCACCCAGTTTCTAATTCCTGGCAAAGACCCTTTTAAGGTGAGTGGTGTTCTGTTAATGGTGGTTGTGCCCTGACTGATGACATTCACGGCGATGCGATGCTCATGCTGTGCCGCTGCTGACAAGGACAGGTTGAAAATGAAGAGTTATGGCAACTCCACAACCTGTTTCCATGGCAGCCAGGGATTGCAGACCTCTTTTGTCCCTATCTTCAGCCTATCACATGTGTGTTAGTGCTGATGGTACACCTCATTGTCTATCTCTCTGTCTGTTTCTCTCTGTCTGTTTCTCTCTCTCTCTCTCTCTCTCTCTCTCTCTCTCTCTCTCTCTCTCTCTCTCTCTCTCTCTCTCTCTCTCTCTCTCTCTCTCTCTCTCTCTCTCTCTCTCTCTCTCTCTCTCTCTCTCTCTCTCTCTCTCTGAGAAAAATGCTCTGAGAGGCATTTTGGGGTACTTTTAGGTAGAAACGTCCATTTACAAACTCAATGTCTGCTTGCAACATCACAAGGTTCCAGGGGCAAGTGCCCCTAAACGACCATCAAGGTCAATCCCTACCTACTGTACGCAGAAATGCATTTTAAAAGTGAACATCCTTGCATCATATTTAAAGATCAAATGAATCGTGCAAGCCAGGGTCTTAGCCAGGATTGAAAATCTTTGTGCTCAAAATTGGCAATTGGGGCATCCTTTTTTTCAAGGGAAACCACAATGTACCCAAATTACAACCATAAACATGTATTTTCTTAATGAAATGAGGCAGAATGTTCAAATTCAATGGCATGGGAATGATATTGAGGTCAAAAAATAAATAATATACTTGAAATTGACATTTTAAGAAACTCCTCTCAAACATTTTTTTGGGACTACTGAAGATTGATTTTAGAGGGTTTAGGTGTCCAAATGACACCCAGACAACCTACCGGGCTAAGACTAAGGTGCAGGCCACGACATAAGTACTTACCTGTACATTTGATGCACAGAATGGGCAAACATGAACAATACTCATTTTTGTATAAAAAAAATTGAGGAATTACCCATATTGCATCAACTAGCACCTCTAGACATCCAAATATTTCTGTTGGTCATTTCTTAAAATGTCAATTTCAAGCATATAATTGAGGTTTTTCCAACTTAAAATAATTCCCTTACATTGAATAAGGATATTATATCAGATTTCAATAATTAAATGTTTGTTGTTGTAATCAGAGTATAGTGTGGTCTTCCGTGACAAATAAGATGCCCCAAAGTTTTACAATTGCTAATTTTGGGCACCCAGTTTCCAAATCCTGGCTAAGAACCTGCCCATAGCTATGTAAACAATGCAACAGAATTTAAAAAAAATGGTTTTCAAATGATAAATAATACATGCCATTCTAGCATATGTTATAACTAAGTTAAGTTGGGCAAGTAAAAATCATCTAAATAAATACTTGCTGGCGTGGTAGGTTAGTTCTGAAATTATGTTGGTGTCTGGTGTGTTTATTTCAATCTGAAAAATATACATTATTCCTATTCTTTGATAGGAAGAAAAATCATTTGGAGTTTATTTATTTTTGTTTTTGCCATTGAGTAAATATGGCAGCACCATAGCCCAATCCCTAGTTACTTAGGTAATGGTTGTCCAAAGCATCATGTAAGTCAGTATAGTTAACATGTCGATCCCTAGATGGCAGCACCACATCATAGGAGCATGCTGCATGGTGGACCTGCTTTGTGTGTTACCGTGGTATCCTGTTAGTGTATGGTTATGGATGGCCAAAGGGTCATGTTTTCCTCAGTATAGTTAACATGTCAATCCCTAGATGGCAGCACCACATGGCTGTCAGTAGCAGACTGCATGGTGGACCTACTATGTGCGTTACTGTGGTATCTAGTATGGTACACACGCCTCAGTAAGGATAAATGCAACCTGCTGCGGGCATGGTAACAGTTTGCTAAGTGATGAGCAAAATTGTTGCCCCTGGCAACCAAACATGACATTAGCCCCTGACTGATTGTGTGTCTGTGATAATGGGTGGGCAACGACTCATCAGAAGAAAGAGCCTGAACTGAGTTACGGTTTATGTTCACCTAGGGATTAACTTTAACGGTTTGGTTGTTCAAGGAGCATATGCTCATAGATCATGTAATTTTGCGACCAGATGTCAAATCATAGGAGCCAAGTTTGGGAATTGTCATATCAATTATCAATAGGAGAATTTTTAAGAATTTTTTTTAAATTTATTTCTTCTTATTTTACCTAATAGTGCCCCAAAATGTATATGAGAGCACATTTTCCATAAGTTTCTGGGGGAGCATTGTTTAGAACTATGATCGATGAAAAGTCATTGGTTCATTCAGGAATTTTTTTTAAGGATAAGGCATTGATAGATACATTTAATGATTTGTTGGCCGAGTTCTCAACAACATTTTCAAACTGTCTCAAATAATTTCTTATAGTATGTAAGCCCCTAAAACATACTGTTTGTTTCCCATAACAGCACTAAGAATTATAGGTTAGGTACTAGGTAGGTAGGGATTCTTTTTAGTATGCAGGTAACTGCTGTAATAATAATAATAATGATGATAATAATAATACTGATGATGATGATGATGATGATGATGATAATGATGATGATGATAATAATAATAATAATAATAATCTGCTTTGTCTCCCAAAAGGGGTTTGAATAGCACTTACAGTTAATTATTGTTCACAGAGTGCAACATAGGTTGCAGAACATTATTTTCTGACAGGGGCAAGCTGCCCCTAAAATTGACTTGCCCTGCCAGCACTTTGATTTGCCCCACCACTCAGATTGGACTTCGGCCAAAACATTACTTGCAGAGCGGGGCAAGTCAGGGTCTTGTTCAGCTTGCCCCATTGCTGTTTTTTGTCGAACTGGGCCAGTGGTTATGTTGCACGCTGGTTCACGACTCTCATTTATCATAGTGCTTTGTGTGCACGCTAGGGTTGGGAATTGGTTGCAATTTCATGATTGATAATCAGTTACAGCCAACCGATCGATTATCGATCATAATCAGTTCTTCATACTTTTGCAGTTATTGGGTACTAGAGGTCTAGAGCCTAATAAAAAGTGATAGTCTATGACAATTACTTGCTATTAGCTCCTACCTTAACTTAGTCTTGAAGTGCTTTTGGAGCTTAGTTTCATAGCAAGAAAGCTGACAACTTGCCTGTCATTTAGTTCTATATTTTGTCACTAGGTGTCACCTTTTCTGATTATTATCGATTGCCAGTTTCATAATCGATTAATTAGTAAAATAAAAGAGAGGCAAATGATCGATAATCGTTTATAATCGATGATCGTCCCAACACTACTGCAGGCGTTTGTGTGCGCGGGTATGCGCATGCGTGTGTGTAGAGGTAGACGTGAATCTGTCAATTAGGTTGGTGCATTGGCTGAAGAATATAGAGGAGCCTAAAGCTCATTTATCCAGCTAATAACACAGCCCTGAGGGTATCTTACCAAGCCATCCTGTGTAGGTCCATGCAATATTATTCTCTGATAGCTTTACACTTAGTCGGTAGATGGCGGGTCATGTGATGCAGCTAGTTATTATACATGAATGCAGGACAGAATATGTTTATCATCTGTGTAGATATACAGGATACTGTTTACGGCTTTGATTTGGAGTGCTAAAGGTTTTGCGTTACGGCCCTGATGGAGGGTATTTTGCTACTTAAAATTTGCACAATCAAGCACTCAAACAATGAAGATACAAAGATTATAGAAATAAAAGTTTTTAATTACGAAAAGTACATAGGAAATTATGCTTAATCAATAGTCCAATAGGTATGGTAAATTTAAATGATTAATCAAGGTGAGTCACATATTTTTGACCTTACAAATTTCCAAATTAATAATTACATTGAAGGACTAACTCAAATATTTGGCTAGAAATTTCCTTAAGTGTCAGTTTCAAGGAAATGATTGAAGGAAATCCCTGCAATGTCAATGCTAGGACATTCATAAAGGATATTTGCATCTTTCATTTTGTCAATAAGAAAACATATTTATGGTTATCAAGAACATGTATATTGTGGTCTCATCTCGTGGACATCCACATTTGCTTGTATAATTTTTAGACACTATTTCAAAATGCTGACTAATTATGCCTGGTGAGTTAATAATGATAATAATAATAATGAATAATAATGATAATGATAATAATGATATAAGATTAATAAGAATGGATGTTTTGTTTCCTCTGAATGGAATTGATCACACTAGAGGTATTTTTGAAATATGACCTTCTCTGTGCAAAGATTTCCTGGCTCGCCTGATGACCTTTCAGTGCCTGGAACGTAACTCTGTGAAAGCTATTATAATCACCAGTCGGTGCACACCCTAGGCCCTTGAGCACCGCCTAGCTGGCTGTCCCCCCTGCTCCCCATGCACCGCGCAAAGCTGTGATTCCCGTAATGGGCAGCAACGTAGGCTCACCTTTGAGAGGTGTGAAAGCGCTTTCCCTGGCAATATTGAAGCCACCTCAGGTGCGTTGCGTCGTCGGCGGCAGAAGAGCCGAGTGTCGTGTCGATGCTCAGCCTCTCTCTGAGATCTACTGTCTGCCGGGAGGGGGGATACCGTTACACACAGGCGCAGGCTGGGCACAGGTGTCAAACCGTGCAAGCCTAGAAATACACGCAAACAATCCTCTAGAAACACACGCAAACAATCCTCAATCAGCAGAAGCCGCCTTAGCATACTTAACCCTTATGATGCTAGTGGCTAATTTGGCGAATACAAAATGATGCAAAAAGCTAAAAAAAATATATAAAAATTGACAAACCCAAGCATATGGGTTCTCATCTGAGAGTACTCAGTGAGAGCTATCCAATGAATACCTACATGACAGGGTTTAGGTGGTTCTCAAGAATCTTTGCATTTTGTTGTGCTTAGGACGAAAGTAGCCTCAGCATTGGAAGGGTTGATAAGCAACGTGTTCAAAAACATTTTAGTAATTGTATTGATATCAACTGGCTGTTCATGTTCATGATTCAGCCGCAAAATGGCAGAATAACAGACAATTTATAAATTTCCAAATCCATATCTATATGGTAGATCATGTGTTGAAATAACTAAACCCCAGTCCCCTGTGTGCATTAATTCATTTATAAGTACCAGCAAAGCAGTCAAAAGCTGCCTGACAATGTCTGGGTAATCGTAGCCCTAGAAGTGCCGTGACCAGTACAGTGATCCTGGAAGTCTGGCATGACTAGGGTTAATGGCAAAAGCACTGCTGGGAAAAATTTCGACAAGAAATGTTAATCAGTACACTACCAAATCTCCTTCAAATACATTTAAAAATCATTCTTATTAGCCAAGTCATTAAAAAAGTATCATAAATCCATACAATAATTTTTGGTGGGACACTTATGCAGGAATGGGATAACCTTTCTGTTGCTGAGGCTACTTTCATCCAAAGCACAAGGACCCCAAAGTTTTTTGAAAACCATCTTAAACCTTGTCATGTTGGTATTTATTGGATAGGCTCTCGCTGAGTACTATCTGATTATTATTATATTATTATTATTATTATTATTATTATTATCATTATCATTATTATTATTGTTATTATTATTATTATTATTATTATTTTTATTATTATTATCAATTTATTATCCAAAGCACAAGGACCCAAAGAGTTTTGAAAACCATCTTAAACATTGTCATGTTGGTATTCATTGGATAGCTCTCACTGAGTACTATCAGATGAGTACCGATGCAACAGGGTTTCAGTCATTTCTCAGGTTTTTTGCATCATTTCGTATTGGCCAAATTAGCCACCAACAGCATAAGGGTTAAATCCAAGACAATATGGCCCTTTCAACCTGCTGCACACCTCCCTGAATGCTGGCTTGATATGAAGAGCCATGGCTTCCGGCGGGCCCCATTATCTTACTGAACCATAGGCTCTGCGTACAGGTTCAGACCTTTATAAATCACGTTTCTGCTGGCCCTTGGCCAGTAAGAGACATTAGAGGAACTAGGCTGTGTATGGGGTGCAGGGAAAGGCCTGTACAATGCTGCATCATTGATATCAGTGTTATCCCTTATGCTGGTGGCTAATTTACAAAATACAAAATGATGCGAAAACCTGAAAAATGACTGAAACCATGGCACACGGGTACTCATCTGAGAGTACTCAGTGAGAGCTATCCAATGAATACAAGATGACAGGGATTCGATGGTTATCAAAAATCTTTGCGTCCTTGTGCTTTGGACAAATATGTATATATTGTATATATTATGTGGTTGTAGGTTTCTATTATTATTAGTGTTATTATTATTATTATTGTTATTATTATAATTATT